>SJXQ01010159.1:146882-161063 GCA_006408695.1 Aepyceros melampus | reverse complement strand
CCACCAAACCTGCTGAAGTCACTATTTCTACCTGAACCAGCTGTGGGGTGTAGGATATGCACCAAAGCGCCAGCTGTTTCCTCTGGAAATATCGTGGGTGTAAGCGAGCCCTTCAGGAGTGACCATCAGGCCATCTGCACGTCCCCGTCTGAGCTGATTGTTACCAGTAACTGCCCCACACCCCGGCCCATCTCCAGCCACAGCGCGTTTATATACTGATATCTGAGGATGCTGAGATGAGCGCCGTGCACCTGGGCGGCATCTCTAGGCTTACTTCTCAGAATGTCAGTCAGTTTCTCCAGACTTGCACTGTTTGTTTTACTGCTCAAACAGCTCCGGGGGAGCTGGAGACAGACTCTGTGCATGTGCAGTGGGGTGGGGGTGGGGCCACACACCTGGACCTGACCCTCTCCCTGAGGCCCCTCAGAGGTCAAGCTCAGGAAGCCTCTCTTCTGAATGTACCACCAGAGGCCTGACCCTTCCCCGTGTGCAGAGCCCCAGCTATCTTGGCCCAGCAGTCAGGCCATAACAGCTGGCCATCTTGATGCTCCTGATGTTTGGGAAAGAGAGGAACCCTCTACCCACTAGGCTTCCAGTCTGGACACTTCCTACCCTGTAGGAAACGTGTGAGTCCGACCCTGCCACCTCTGGTCCCCACTCCACAGGCCTGGCACAGGCCTGGCTATCTTTCTGTCTCTGCCCCTGGCCTTTGCCCCTGCTGTTCCCCTTTGGCGGATCCCAGCTCTAGTTGTGAATTGCAACTAGAGATGATCGTACTGAGTGATGCAAGTCAGACCAAGACAAATATCATATGGTATCATTCATATGTAGAAGCTAATTTTTTTTTTAAGGAAACAAATGAACTTATTTATAAAACAGACTTACAGATATCAAAACAAACTTACAGTTACCGAAGGGGAAACATGGGGTAGGGGGCAGATAAATTAGGAGATTGGAACTGACATATACACACTGTGTATGTGCATGCTTAGTCACTTCAGTCGTGTCCAACTCTCTGTGACCTCATGGACTATAGCCCACCAGGCTGCTCTGTCCATGCAATTCTCCAGACAAGAATACTGGAGTGGGTCGCCGCGCCCTCCTCCAGGGGATCTTCCTGACCCAACGATTGAACCCACGTCTCCGGCATCTCCTGTATTGCAGACAGATTCTTTACCGCTGAGCCACCAAGATGCTCCACGTGTACACTACTATATATAAAATTGGGCTTCCCCAGTGGCTCAGCAGTAAAGAACCTGCCTGCAATGTAGGAGACATGAGTTGAATCCCTAGGTTGAGAAGATTTCCTTGAAAGGGAAATGAATACCCACTGCAGTATTCTTTCCTGGGAAATCCCATGGACAAAGGAGCCTGACAAGCTACAGCTCAAGGGGTTGAAAAAGAGTTGGACATGACTAAATAACAAATATATAAGATAGATAACCAACAAGGACCTACTGTAGAGCACAGGGAACTCTACTGAATACTCTGTAATGACTTTTATGGAAAAAGAATCTAAAAAAAAAAAAAGAGAGAGAATGCTGTGCTGTGCTTAGTTCCTCAATGGTGTCCAACTCTTTGCGACCCCATGGACTGTAGCCCACCAGGCTCCTCTGTCCATGGGGATTCTCCAGTCAAGAATACTGGAGTGGGTTGCCATTCCCTTCTCCAGGGGATCTTCCTCACCTCCCCAGAGACTCTGAGTCAGCGGACCCTGGAGAGGTCTTGGGATCCCGAATTCCTCACAAACTCCCAAGAGGATCTGCTCTGCTCAGTTTTGGACCGCAGGGGAGATGCCAGGGCCAGGGCATTGAGAGCTCTCCAGCACCTTTGTGCCGTGGCTCTTGCAATGATACTTGACAATGTTCCCGTAAACCCTCTGTTAATTGGACTAAGCAGAGCTAATGAGAGAGTGATTCTAGGGCGTGTCTTAAGGGCTCTTGGACTGGGTGTGTACATGCAGAGATGGGAGTGATACGGTTTTCCGAAGCTTCCTCTCCACTGCCCCTGCCCTGAACGTGAGTCTGCACCCGGCTTTGAAGCCCGCTCATCAGTGTGCCAGGCGGCCTTCTGCCTCCAGGCCATTTATAGTGCCGAAGCTTGTGAAGCTCAAACAGTTTGATGTGTAATTGCAGCAGGAAATGGGGAGCCTGCTGAGCATGGCAGGATGTAGTGCCTTATCACCCTTTATGTGCAGCGACTGCTCGCGCTATTGCCGGCAGATCCGCACCATCGACACAACGGTGACATTTTTCATGGGCCGCCGTGTTCTGAATCAACACTGCAGCCGTGTGATTAGAGGGGCACAGAGAAGGAAACAACCGCTGCCAGATCCGTTCCCAGGGCCCGCCCCCCTTCTTAGTACCTGCTGTCTGGTGTGATATGCAAAACGGCTTCTCCAGAAACGTTTCACCTTCCCATCGCCTAAAATTGAATTTTATTTGGTGGCCTGCATACAGTTCATAACACTTCTCCAATACACTTCAGCTCTCATTTAGCTAAAAGTGTATTCTTTATTTCCTACCTTCCAAGAGACAGAGAGAGATGCCCGAGAGCTCTTGTGTGCCGACGACCCCCAGGCCCCAGGTTCGCTGCAGAACTGGGTTTTAAACTGTTCTGTCTGCTCAGTAACGAGAGGTGCCCACAGCCCAAAACACCCTGAGATGAGATCCCTGCTTCCGAGGAGATGCCACCAGCAACACCAATGGAGGGTGGTTCTGGAGCCGTGTTTTTCTGCTCAGCTATAACATGCCGCTTCCTCATTCAGAAGTGAAATTGTACACGTGCTGGGGATCACCTGCCAAGTACAGCACATCCTTCAGGGGTGGATGGACCTCAGTTTTAAAGGCTCACTGAAGTAGTTTTCTTTTAAAGTGTTAGTTGCTCAGTCATGTCCAACTGTTTGCGACTCCATGGACAGTAGCCCACCAGAATCCTCTTCCATGGGATTTTCCAGGCAAGAATACTGGAGTAGGTAGCCATTTCCTCCTTCAGGGGATTTTCCCAACTCAAGGATCAAACCCAGGTCTCCTGCATTGCAGGCAGATTCTTTACCATTGAGCCACCAGGGAAGCCCAGTTTTCTTTTAAACGAACAAGCAAAACCCCTCTCCCCCACAATTTCAGGTCATAAAGTATGGAATGGGGAAGATCTCCTCGACAAACCTGAAGTTCCAATGTAGGAGAAAACCTTGTTTGGCCAAAATTATTCTTTAAAAAATAATTAAATTTACTGAGATAAAATTTACATACAATAAATTCTGATCCTTGAAGTGTACATTTCAACGATGCATTTTAACAGATGAACACGCTTATGAAGTCACCACCATAACCAAGATTTAGAGCATTTCATCCCATCTGAAAAGCTCACTCTGCCACTCTGCAGTCAGCCTCCTCTCTGCCATCCCCTGGCGACACTAATCAGCTTACTGTCACTATAGATTAGTTGGCATTTTGTATAATTTTATAGAAATGGAATAATTTGGTGCCTGGCTTCTCTCCCCCTGTTTAATGACTCTGGGATCTGTCCGAGTTATTTGTATATCTGTCATTGTCTGTTGCTGAGCAGTATTTCCACATATGGAAATGCACTTGGTTCATCGTTCACCTGCGGGTGGGTGTTCTGTATGGTTTCTCAGTTTCTGCTGTGGTGAATAAAGCTGCTCTGAGCACTTGGATCCAAGCCTGGTATGTTTTAGCCATCCTGGGTGAGCCCCTAGGAGTGGGACATCTCCTGGTGGGGGTTATGTTTAACTTTCCCTACAGTTTCCCAGTGTGGTTGGACTATTTTATATTCCTGCCAGCAGCCTGAGATCCCACCCAGCAGGTGGTATGGTCAGTCCTTTAAATTATAGCCTTTTTGACGAATGTGTCATGGGAGACCTGGGTGTTTAATTCTCATTTCCATGGAGACTTAGGAGGGGAACTTCATGGACTGTAGCCCAGCAGACTCCTCTGTCCATAGATTTTCCAGGCAAGACTGCTGGAGTAGGTTGCCATTTCCTACTCCAGGGGATATTTCCATCTAAACCCAGCTCATGTAGAGACCCACCAACTTTGTGTTTCAGTGGGTATTTCTTGGGTGGTATGGCTTTTTTGTGTTAGGACCATCAGTCTCCTGACCCCTGGGAGGAGATACAACAAAAATTGTATCCCACTTTTTGCAACTCCATGGACTGCAACATGCCAGGCTCCCCTTTCCTTCACTATCTCCCAGAGTTTGCTCAAACTCATGTCCATTGAGTTGGTGATGCCATCCAACCATCTTATCCTCTGTCTTCCCCTTCTCCTCCTGCCTTCAATCTTTCCCAGTATCAGGGTCTTTTCTAATGAGTTGGCTCTTCACATGAGGTAGCCAAAGTATTGGAGCTTTTGCTTCAGCATCAATCCTTCCACTGAATATTCAGAGTTGATTTCCTTTATAATTGATTGGTTTGATCTCTGTGCAGCCCAAGGAACACTCAAGAGTCTTCTCCAGCACCACAATTCAAAAGCATCAGTTCTTTGGCACTCAACCTTGTTTATAGTCCAACTTTCACGTCCATACATGACTACTGGAAAAACCATAGCTTTGTCCCAGGGTGGATGCTACATAAGTCTTCTTCGGTCACTTGTCCCTACAAATGTCAGATGTCTCATCAGACAGTAACTCATGGAACTTACACTTGACCCCTGGATACCTGCCCAGTCAAGAGCTGGCTTGCAGTTCATACTGGCCATGGTTCCATGCTGTTTCCGAAGGTCCTCATCAGATTATGCACTACCCGATTCAGTTTAGCTCTGAGAAGCGCTGAATGAGCCCAGGCTCGCTCTCTCTGTGTTTGAGAGAATAATAGATCCATGGGAGAATTCATTTGTAACTCTAAGCCCCGAGTTAAAGACGTCTCAGGGGATAAACGTGGGTGATTTGTGGAACATTGCGATGCATTTATGAGATAGATGGCACGTTCCACATGTGCCGTGAGACTAGATCAGGTTGCATTAGGACATTGGGCTCCTCCCCACCTAATCCACTCTCCTGAGGGAAGAGGAGGCCAGCTGTACAGAGCACTCAGTGTGAGATATGGCAGTGGAAATGGCCTCCGTGGCACCTGTCCTGGAGCAGGTACTTGCTTCACGAGCATTTAAGCGCATTAGGGGGCTTGATGAACTCTTACATGCTTCACAGGATGCTTAATTTCCAGGTCCAGCCCCACCTCCTCACCCTCAGGACGCACATCTTGTGAGTGTGATGGCAGGAAGTTAGCCCCAGGCCCACAACAGCCTCCAGACAGCCTGCACGGTCCTGGGGTCTCCTTCCTCTATAGCTGCCCCTTGTTTTGGCCCCAGTTTCCCTTTCCTGCTCCTTCCACACCTTCTTTCTAATGTTTTTCTTGTTAGGGTTTCAGGTAATTTAATCCTTGGCTTTTTGGACCCCTGCCCCGCTCCCATGACACAGCATAGATGAAATGTGAGTTGGTTTCCTTCTCTTTTTCTCGGTGCAGACTTTGCCCCAGCACTGCCCACACGTATGAAGCTGGACTGACTGACTCTTTGCTCAAGCCAAATTGTATAGGCAGACATGATTTCTATTCTGAAACCATGGGGCTGTAGGATTCATAGAATTGGTTTTTGAAGAAACTATGGCATCTGTGTCTGTGTGATCTATGTGAACCTTCAAGATGCCCAGGTGTGGATTTCTCTGTGAGCCCATTTCTAGCAACCAGGTCTGGCCATCAGAGGCAGAGGAAGAAGGATTCGAACCTGCAACTGTGAGACCTGGTATGTCTCCTGCCCTGAGCATAGCCCCCAGGTTTTCACTCCTGAGGCTCTTACCCAGGACTGGGGTCCCCAGGAGGGCTCTGCTGGGCCCCTCGCCCTCCAGGGATACCCAGTCAAGCCTCATCTCATTCCTGAACCAGTGCACAGAAGAGTGAAGGGATGAAGGACAGAAAGTGGGGCTTCAGAGACACAAGTGGGAAGGGACATTAGACTGAGGGCCCGGGAGGAGGGAGCAAGCAAGATGCCGGACAGGCCTGAGCTGACACAGGCCCTGCTCTGTCCACACGAGCCCTCTTTTCTCCAGGAGGCCCAGGCAGCTCTTACTCCAAATGTGAGGTGAGACCTGACAGCCCGGCTCAGCCCACAGGACACAGCCGGGCTCCGCTGTGGCCTCCCTGACTTTGCTCACTGTCTGTCCCCAGACAGGTCCCCTCACTGTCCTGGTCACATGTCCTGGTCACCTCATGGCTCTTGCCCACCCCCAATCCCTGCAGGGCCTGGCCGCTGAGCCCGTCCTTTGGGTGAATTTGCCACTTTGTTCCGGAGGCTTGTGCACGAGGACAAGTTCAGAGCCTTCAACAGCTGCCATAGCGAGAGGCCACAGAGTGCGTGGGACCAGAGGATGATGTCTTCCCCTTAGTCACAAGGACATGCCAGAGGCTGTAGGTTCTCACCATGGAGGGAAGAGGACCCAGTGCACCCATCTAGGTGTGGGGAAGAGTCCTTCTGGGCCTGTGGTGCTAGTATGGGACTCCCTGACTTCTGGGGCCACCCCCTCCCTGACCCTGGGAGTCACCTCCTCCCTGATCTTCAGGGCCACCTCCTCCCTGACCTTAGGGCCATACTGTCTCCTCTCAGTCCTGCCCCAGAGCCTGTGCACAAGCTCTTCCTTCTGCCCTTTCTTGGCCTGGTTGGCTCTGCTCACCTCTCAGGTCCTCAGGGAAGCTGCCCTGACCCCTCCTTCTGGGTCAGACCCCCTAGTCTCAGGTCTGACTCACCTTGTCCCCTCTCTGCAGCCCTGTCACCAGCACTGTTCACACATGTCACCGTGAACCACATTTCAGCTCAGCCCAGCCCATACCAGCCAGGGGTCCTGCAATTTCATCCTGACCCTGCCCACCAGAGTTATCTCAGACCCCACAGGTCAAGGGCAGATTCCTCTTCTTCTGATGCCAGCCCCAAGTCCTGAGGCATCTTCAGGCTGCCTGCATTTCTGGCCAATTGGGATATAATTACAAACTCCCCATGTCCCCATCCCAGATTCAGTATCAGTAGAAAGACTTGCAGAGCTCAGGCAGACAGGGCCTGGGGTTATAGCTTTACTATGAAGAGTGTGTGTGGGGTGAGGTCTAGGAGGTTGGGCATCCTGTCCAGCCCTGTCCCCTCAGATCAGGGCGCCCCTCCCCACAAATCAGTGTGTTCACCAACCCTTGAGCTTCTTTGTCAGCATTCCTACTGGGGCTCATGATCAGCGTGGTTGGTTGCATCACTGGCCTTGTGACTACCTGCCCCAGAGGTCAGGCTGGCTCAGACTCTCAGCTCTCCAGGCCTGCAGGTCGTCCTTCTGGTGACCAGCCCCCATCCTAAACTAGGGCCCACAGTGAGTCAGCTCATCAGTTTAACAAAGACACTCCATCACTCAGGAAATCCCAAGGGCTTTGGAAGCTCCCTGCCAGGGACCAGGGACAAAGGCCCAGTTCTTACTACACAACAGTGTGCTTGTTCCATTCTTGTCTGCTGCCCTCAGCGGGCTCGGAATGGGCAGGGCCTTGCCTGTTTCTCTTCTCTGCCGTATCTTAGCACCCCGCACAGTGCCTAGAACACAGGGGCACTCCTCAAATATTAATACTGGAAGGAGGCAATCAGTCTGAGTGATAGGAGCAGAGCCAGTGGCAGACTTGGGAGCAGACAGGAGAAAAACTGTCCACCAAAACACATCTTTGAAGATCAGAGTGCAGGCCCCCTCCACCCTACGAGCACCCCACCACCACTTCTGTCTCTTCCTCTTTTTAACTGTATCTCATCCAGAGAAGACATCCTAGGCCCATGAGAGGAATCTGTTTATTTACCTTGATGTCGTTTTTTCCCCCTTTTTGGTGTGTTACTATTTTCCTCTGGCAAGATCCTTATTTTCTTTGGAATGGTGCTTAAAATGATAGCATTTAGCTGCCGTAATAGCAGCTCTGCCAGCTTCTTCCTGTGACACAGCAAAATCACTGTGACCAGCAGAGACGCCCCCTCCTCCTAGGCAGAGCGAGCTGCCACCCGGGCACTGATTGCTAAGTGAGGTTCGGGGCTGCTCCTTTCATCCTGAGTGCAGCTGTAATCAGAGTTTCAGCAACACGGACCACACTGTGGGAAGAGAGAGCCCACTGGCCAGGCTGACTTTTAAAAATGGGTCTTCGTGTGTTCAGGTAACAAAAAATGAGAGGGTTTTTCTTCTGCTCCCGTGTCACTGCCTGGTGGTTTCAATTGTGAAACTCGGGTCCGCTGTGCTCCATCTGAGGGGGATTAAGTCGCTGGGGTTCCTATAGTGATGACTCCGCTGTGGACCCTCCCATTGTGCAGACACTCCCCCGAGACTGATGGGAAATTCCACTGGGTCTGTGCCGTCCTCTTAAAAAACTAAAGTCACACTCAGAATTCCAAAGAAACTGGCTGCTGTCGGTTAGTTCAAGTCCACGCTCGCACTTAGTCACTCAGTCACGTCCAACTCTTTGCAGCCCCATGGGCTGTAGCCTGCCAGGCTCCTCTATCCATGGGATTTTCCAGGCAAGACTACTGGAGTGGGTTGCCATTTCCTCCTCCAGGGGATCTTCTTGACCCAGAGATTGAAAACCATGTCTCCTGCACTGGCAGGAGGATTCTTTACCACTGAGCCGCATGGGAAGCCCCAGAAAACATCCTCCATTAAGGCTGGACAGTTCATGCCTTCTGCTTTGTGCCCCTGATGCACATCACAGCTACTCATCTCTGCCTCAGGACAAGGAGACAGCCACAGGTGGACATCTGGATTCCAGCAGCATTTCTTCCCCACAACAGTGCAGACCACTGGGCAGGAGTTATCAATACCTGAGCCAATCTCTTCAACAGTTCTGATTCAATGTCCCAGACTAGGGACTTCCCTGGCTGTCCAGTGGTTGAGAGTCTGCTTTGCAATGCACAGGGGATTTGGGTTTGATCTCTGGTCAGGGAACTAACATCCCACATCCCTTGAAACAGCTAAGCCCATGCACCGCAACTACTGAGTCCGTATACCCCAACAAAGGATCCTGCGTGATGGAACTAAGACTGGACACAGACAGATAATGAATAAATAAGTAAATTTTTTTAATGCTCCAAACCAGACAAAATTTCCATGCATTTCCCTAATTTGTGGATCACATTTTGCCAATTATGGCTTACATGAAAGGCCCAGCACTTGAGAAGATTTACTGTTTCTTCAGTTTATTCTTTCATGAAAAGAAACATCCCCACCACTAGGAAAATGCAGCCTCCATGAAGAATTCATATTAGAAAATATGAAACCCATCGCCCCCCGTCTTGTGAGCCTTATTCTTCTGAAAAGCCAGGAAAGCTTTCTTTACATCCCAGTTTTATAGCGTGTGTTTTGTTCTCCTACCAAAGATCTCATAAATCAATTGGACACATTTTGCTCTAAAAGAAATATTTTCTGTGTGAAGTATTTTCTTCAAGATTTTCTTTTTTATCAGGGGTTTGTAAAAGTGCAAAATGACACATGGGTATAATTGGTTGGCCATAGTCCTTAACTGTGGCTATCTTAACATCTCAGCTTATGCAAAATTTGAGTGTCAGAACTTTAAGCGAATAAGTTGGGGAAGCTGACATGAAAACATTATGCATCAGGGAGAATGTTCTGTGCTTCAGAAAAGCTTTTGGCGAAACTTTGCAACCCTGTTTTGATAAGAGGCGGAAGCAACTCACCCAGAGGATAAACTCAGCCCTGTCCTAAAACAGATTCTCAACAAAATATAGATGCCGCATCTTATTAAATCAACAATATCTGCAGTGACCTAAGAGCAAGAGTCCAGTCCATTTCCAGTACGCCCAAACAAATAGTACATATTGGTAAAACAAACAAACACAGAACTCAAAAACACCAAGAAAACAAAATTCCATTATTATACACAGCGGAAACATGTCGGGTGAAGTGTTTGAATGCTTATTTTATTTTTTCCTCTCAGCATAGCGTTTGTCTTCTGTGTTGACTGTTCTGACTGAATATATTTTTAACTTTTAAAAGACTTGTCTCTTAACTGGAAAATAGTTTGACTTTTTGTCAAAATGGTCAAAACAATCTCGGCGCTTGAAGTATGTTATTGAAGATGCGAGCCTGTCTATTGAGAGCGAGCGCTCAGAAGAGTGTTGATGTGTGTGTTTTGGTTGTGTGTTCCTACAAACACACCTCCACAGATGCAGAGGCCCCAAGACACAGCATCCCCCTTGTCCTGTGGGACTGTGGTGGGATGCCCATCTGTGGACAGGCTTGGCTGGGTGGTTCACCGTGGGGGCTCCCTGGCACCTGCAGTCAGATGGTGGTTGCAGCTGGGGTCTCCCCAGGCTGTGAGTCCAGACATCCAAGATGGTGCAGGCAGGGTCATCACCTGGGAGATTGGCTGGGGCTGTGGGTTGAAAGCTTCTCAGGTTTCTCACAGCTTGGAGACTAGGTTCACAGTGGGTGTATATGTCCCCAAAAGAGAGCCTCACCAGAGGCCTAGATGGAAGCTGACTCCTAACTGGATCTCGGGAGAACAGAAACACCCCTTGGCTCTGCATTCTGATGGTCAGAGCAGTCAGTGGCCAGTCCAGGTTCAGAGAGAGGGGCTTAGCATCCCTGTCCAGGGAAAGACCTTGACGCTGGGAAAGATTGAAGGCAGGAAGAGAAGAGGGCTACAGAGGATGAGATGGTTGGATGGCATTACCAACTCAATGGACATGAGTTTGAGCAAGCTCCGGGAGATAGTGAAGGGCGGAGGAACTTGGCGTGCTGCAGTCTATGGGGTCGCAAATAGACATGACTTAGTGACTGAACAAAGACAACAGCTAGGAGGGAGAGCAGCTGGCAAGCACAGAGAAGGGAGAATGAGTGGTGCCATCCTTGGGGACCACTCACCACAGCCCCAGTGGGTGGGCCCTCACACCCCCAACACTATTTCCCCCCACCCCTCACCCCTGTTACAAGGCTTTAGGGGGCAGAGAAGGTCCTCCTTATACAGAGCACTCGTGTGCTGAGTTCCTCTGCTGGTCACTCCCTGACGCACCTTCTCCTTAGGTCAGTATTAACTGATTGCCCAGAGTTGCAAGTGGCCCATAATTGCAATGTAAGCTGATCACAAATGACAGAGCAAAATAATGCAAAAATGCTGCATTTCATGAAGATGATGAGAGTGTTTTGGAAACTTCCGGAATTACACTCAAAATTATTGACAAATGAAAAGAAGGCGAAGTTCAACCAGAAAATCACTGAAGAGGTGACGATCAGCTTTCTGCCAATGATAGAACATGTTCATCCAGAGAACTGTTGAGAACTTAAAGGATTAAGAGAGCACCTTCGGGGAACCAGGTGTCCCAGGTTGCCATGTGCTTTGCTGACACAGGGTAGGGAGTGCAAGAGGAGTGGTTCCATGTCAGGAGACAAAGAACTGCCCCTGCAAGGAAGATATATTCCTTCTTTTGGGGAAGAGCCAGGTGACCGCACCTGCAGGCACCTATGAAAGACATGTAGGCATCGGCACAGAACTGAATAGGAGACAGAAGTTTCTGTTGTGTTCCCATAGAATTGCAAAGACTTTTCTTTCTTGGAATGAGAAGATATGGTTCTTTGTACTTCTCAAAGTAGGGAGTGCCTCCTTGGAGTGTGCAGGCCTGGGCTTGGTGACTTGAAATGCAGCATCAGAGCAGAAACCCTGGTGTGGTCCAGGCCTTCACGTGAGCTGAAGTGTGCGTCCCCAGGCAAGGTGGACAGAGACAGGGTTCAGTCTAGAATCGGGGATTTTACAGGGAATGGGAGACAGGGGGGCTTCCTCACCAGCCCCTTGTTTCCAAATGAGTCTGCCATCTTTGGGGACCACCCATCACAGCCCCAGTGGGCAGATCCTCACACCCCAGGGCTAAGAGTGGTGCCAGGACCACATGATGAGCCGACCAGAAGTGGGCAAGGCCCTCATAGCGGGTCAGCAGCATGAATTGTATGGACCAAGAAAGAGAAAACCTCCCTCTTCCCACTGCCCTTTTATCACCATTTGGTTCATAAGAGTAAAAAAAAATTCATTTTGCAGTGTGTTGACCCAGGTTTCCTGTCCCCCACCCCCATCAACTAGAAAATGTGTCCTCAGGAAACACAAGCCCTGTTCAGAGCAGTCCTGTGTGTCTGGGTGTCCTTATGAGCGACGGCCCAGAGCTCACCTCTGACCCCCACAGGGGACCACCTAGGAGCAAGCGCAGCCTGGCTTCCAGACACAGTTATTACTGTTTCACTGCTACTAATTAGCAGGATGGATTTTATCAGTCTTTGCTAAATTGAGCAAGTAAACGAGGATTTATTCAAGATGCCTTTAAAGGCATGTTAGTGCACTTTTGCAAAGACCACAAGCAGGGAGAGCTGGCTGGCGCTGGGTGGAGAACCTCATGTCATCGACTTAGATCGAACACGGCCCAACATGAGACCCTCCCAATGCCGTACCTTTGGAACATATTGTTAAACAAACATCATCCTTGTCAGATCGATGAAAGCTCTCTGTATCCTTTATGCTTATCATCCTGCTGAGAAAATGTTTGTTCTGAAGGTAATAACAGATTTTGAGAACTCCAATAAAATTACTGCAGAACTAACCACCATTTTAGGAAAAGTGGCATTTCCAACGGGCCCACTGGGGTGTTTCAGGGATTTCTCCCTCTACGGGCGTACGTGCACCTGCGTTTAAGTGGCATGCCTTTGGATCAGCAGTTTGCATTCCAGATACTGAGATACAAAATGCTGGACATTAACCCGCGTTCACTGGGGCCTCAGCCACTGTCAGTGACTTCCAGATAGAAGTAAGGGGGTCAGGGCAGCCCAGGAGTTGTGAACATGTAGTCCCTTATAGAAAATAAGTAGCAAAGAAGCTTTTTAACCATCTTCTTGCTGATTAGAAGAAACACACACTTGTGACAGTGCATTTTCTGGGTTTCAGCCCTGTGGGGTTCCTCAGCCTGGATGCTGTTGACACTGGGGGCTGGATCATTCTCTGTGAGTGGTGAGGGGGGCATCCTGTGCACTGGAGAGTGTTCAGCAGTAGACCCCGCTCCCACCCACAGAGATAACAGCAGCACTGCCTCCCCCTCCCCAGATATGACAATCAAAAATGGGGTGGCTGATATCTGTTCAAAGGCTGACTCCTCCCCTGACAATCAGGGGATAAGAGCTTTTATAGACAAAGGGAGGGTACTCATGAAGAAACTGCATAGTCAGCTCTGACAGTCATCTTGGAATTGGTCGTCAGTTGTGTGAAAAGTGTCATCTTGGTTGCTTTAGGTACAGCTCATCTTTAGTTACAGCTTGTTCCCAGTTCTCAGAATTGTGGCAGCTTCGTGTCACGGCTGCAGTTTGGTCATCAAGCAGTGAACGTCTTCCACTCGGCATTTAGTACCTGAACTAAAGGTCCTTGGCTATGCCTGATGACTGCATTACTATTATTTGGGCTCCTTTGACTGTTTTCCTTTGTTTCTGCATTTTCTCACTTCTCTGATTATACTTATTCTTTGGCTAAAGTTTTCCATGGACAAAAGGCAGGTGGAGGACATGGGGTGGAGTGAGGCAAGGACCATCCACTTCACTACCTGTGTGCAAAGCACCTGGATTTACTGAAAGTCTCCGCACACTTAAGTCTCACTCCCCTGGACTGTGATTGCCACAAGAGTGACTGACACCCTCTAATCGGTGCAGTAAACATTCCTTGTTATGCCAGAGTCATTTGGAAATCAGCTTTGGGACATGGTTGCTATTTTCGGGATCATCACACATCATCTGATGTTTGGTGTCAAACCTGGAGCCGTGTTATTTAACACTGATTAATAAATGGCAGGTTGTCAGTACCGGTTGTGAAGACACTTCAAGGCGCCATTGTTCTTTTAAATTAAAACATTTAAACATTTAAATCCAGGGCTGGTGCTGGTAGCTCATGGTAATTATTCCTTTTGTCTCTGCATACCTTTCTTCTCCCGATCACAGAGCTGTCACACCAACGGTACCTGGAGTCGGGGTGCTTGACAGCCCTTCCCTATTAACTGCCATTATTTTTACAAGAGAAGCTGGGAGCCTCTGGAGCAGATACTAATTTTGAGAGAGGACTGCTGCCTAAGTTATTAACATGAGCGTATCTGAAGGCTACAACTCATTCCCTTTATGTTACGGGCCAGGCTT
>SJXQ01010159.1:0-146697 GCA_006408695.1 Aepyceros melampus | reverse complement strand
TACGGGCCAGGCTTGCAGAACTGGGCTGCATGTGGGGTGTGGGGTGTGGGGTGTGGGGTGTGTATATGTTAAGGAAGCATTCTTCACACCCCTCTTGGTGCCCAGAATGCTTCATCCCATTCTTTTCTTTCCCTCCACTCCTTCCTGCTCCTGACTGTAGGAATTACAAGTGACTCAGGTGTCTCTAGCCAACAGAGAGAGTATGCAAGCCATCAGGGGCTGTGGAAGCAGCAGGGGTTGGCCTGGCCTGTCTGGAGCCTCACAGTGTGCCCACAACCCTCCCACTCAGGCACCAATTAGTATTCAAGACTCCATCTCTGGAGGAAGGGTCTGGCTGGCCAAGCCCAGGCTGACTCTACCTGGTCACCTGGGACCAGCCCCTTCCAGATGGGCAGCAAGAGTGCCTATAGCAGGGCTGAGCCTGACAAGGGTCCCTGAAAGGCAGTTGTTGTTCAGTTACTAAGTCGGGTCCAACTCTTTGAGACCCCAGGAACTGTAGCACACCAGGCTTCCTTGTTCTTCACTATAACCCAGAGTTCATTCAAATTAATGCACATTGAGTCAATGATGCCATCCAACCATCTCATCCTCTGCTGTCCCCTTCTCTTCCTGCCTTCAGTCTTTCCCAGCTACAGAGTCTCTTCCAGTGAGTCGACCCTTTGCATCAGGTAGCCAAAGTATTGGAGCTTCGGCTTCAGCATCAGTCCTTCCAATGAATATTCAGGATTGATTTTCTTTGGGATTGGCTGGTAGGGACTCTCAAGAGTCTTCTCCAGCACCACAATTCAAAACCATCAGTTCTCTTGTGCTCAGCATTCTTTATGGTTCAACTCTCATATCCATACATGCCTACCTACTGGAAGACAGAAGTGCTAATGACAGAAGGGCCGGATTCTGAGAGAGAGCTGTTGTGCCCCACCTCCTTCCATCTTTTCCTCCCCATCCCTCTTTCACCTGCCTCTTACAAGTCAGCACTAGGCTTAGGGACCATGATGATGTCATTTTAGCTCCAAAGATGCGGTTTTCTCACCATCTTCAAATCCACCTGGTTCGTGTTATATTTAGCTTGTTCTAAATTTTTTTTTTATGGGGGAAAAAAGACACACTGCAGAAGTAAACTGCTGCAAAATGCAGGGCATTCTTCATGGATTATGTACATGTTCCTTGAGTCTAGTGTTCAAGGCAGTGACTCCTGGCTGGACTCACACCTTCGGGATTAGATGTGGGGGCAGGTGGCTAACCCTACCACTTGTCTCTGATGGAGGGGGTCTGGGAAAATCCTTGGCATCTTTATCTTCTAGAAGAACACTTACCCCTGCATCTCATTCCCTCTGGCACCTGGAGATTCATTACAATGTATCAGACAGACAGACAGATTGAGACCAGCGGACTTTGGGCAGCTTATTTACAATTGCTTAGTACTCTTGCCTGGAAAATCCCATGGATGAAGGAGTCTGGTAGGCTGCAGTCCATGGGGTTGCTAAGAGTTGGACACGACTGAGTGACTTCACTTTCACTTTCATGCATTGAAGAAGGAAATGGCAACCCCCTCCAGTGTTCTTGCCTGGAGAATCCCAGGGACGGGGAAGCCTGGTGGGCTGCTGTCTATGGGATCGCACAAAGTCGGACATGACCGAAGTGACTTAGCAGCAGCAGTCCTAGGACCAGCTGAAGAAAACAATTCAAAAAGTGAAAGTGTTAGTTGCTCAGTTGTGTCCAACTCTTTGCAACCCTAAGGATGCAAAAAGAGCCTGCCAGGCTCCTCGGTCCATGGAATTCTCCAGGCAAGAATACTGGAGTGGATACCTATTCCCTTCTTCAGGGGATCTTCCCAACCCAGGTTTCGAACCCAGGTCTCCTGTATTGCACGCAGATTCTTTACCATCTGATCCATCGGGGAAGTACATTAACACTTTAAATATATACAGCTATATTTGTCAATTATTCCTCAATGATTTTTTAAGAGATTAAAATAAAAACAGTGGAATCCATATGTCTAAATAAAAGAGAGACAATAAAATGCAATATATTTAATAAAGTTTGTCACTGCATACTGGACTATAAAAAGAGAGAGAAAGAAATGAAAGATGCTAAAAATGAAAGATGACAAACTCTCAGACTTTTTTAGGAAAATGATATGGTTCATATTCCCCACTTAAATATGATTACAGTGTAAAGGTTTTTTAAACTGAGAAAGTAGTAATTTTCATAAGCGAAACAATTAATCAGATATTGACTTACAGAACGTAGAAACTTGTGATCTTATGTACACCCAATAGATCAGGAAGTGTGGGTGATGTTTAGAAGGATGAGTTTTACTGAGATTACCTAGAAACACAGACTCTCATAATTGAATTAGGGAGGAGAAAGATTGCCACATACCAGGCACTACTGGCCAAGAGGATTAATTATAAAAGATTTCTTAGACCTAATAGCCAACTGCTATTTTTCTGAAAACTACTTTTATAAATTTACCTTGTTTCAATTATATGTTTAAAAAGACATCATGGAGCAAGATTTAATGCTATGCAAGTAAATATTTGACTAATTATTTTGCTTATGAAAGTTGAGATCATCCAAGTGGTACTAGCAGTAAAGAATTGTCTGTGAATGCAGGAGACACAAGAGACAAGTGTTCAATCCCTGGATTGGGAATATCCCCTGGAGGAGGAAATGGCAACCCACTCCAGGATTCTTGCCTGGAGAATCCCAGGGACAGAGGAGCCTGACAGGCTATAGTCAATGGGCTCACAGAGACTTGGACACTACTGAGCACACACTATGAAAGTTGGTTTTCCAATGAAAAAACTTTACACTTTAATCACACCCATAGTTCAAAACAATTTCAAACCAAATCAGGAGCTACCCTTTCAAATAAACATTTTTGTTCGGCTCATCTCACATTCCAGGTCATCAAACGTTCACAACTCCATAAATATTCCATCATATGGACTATTATGTTTAAATGATTCACTTTATTCTAGAAAGTTAGCTTGTTTCCACATTTTCTTAGGGAGAATGGCAATCTTATGCATGTTTTCTGTGGCTTCTGATCATTTTCCTGAGGTTGAGTCATGGGGCTAAAGATTCAGAATATGTCTAAGGATTGTCACACCTGTTGCTGGGGTGCCCTCAGAAAGCCCAGTAGGTGTGAACATTCACTACTTGTAGGAATCCCAGCATGTCAGAGGCACAGGTAGGATACATATCCTTTAATAAAGATAGACCCACTTCTGCCAGCTCACTAGGGAAAGACTTGTGATGGAAGACAAAAGGTTTGTTTACATTGTTATGTGCCATCATTACTGAAGATGTATTGCCACTAATTTATTGACTATTTGTTTCTTCTTTGTAAATTAGGTATGTTTTTGGATTTGCTTATTTTTTCCCACCAAAGTACACGTGTTCTCCCGTTTGATTTGTGTGGATTCTTCGGTGCTGTTCATGAACCTTTCTGCCTCCTGTACCTCCTGCGCATCTGGCTCCTGTTTTTCTTTGGTCTTTTGGTTTTAGTCACATTTTCTGACTTAGAGTTTCACTTACTTTGTTGTCACGTCTTTTCCCACATCTTTTCCCAACTGCTTTTTCTTATTTGCCCTTCATCATTCAGTGTCTCTAATGTTCCCCGTTTCGTTCTCTGATCTGTTCGCTTCCCTTGTTCTTTTCACTTTTCATCGCTCTTTTTGCCCCTGATGTTCCACTTCCCTCATTTTTCTACTTCCCTTGTCTTGTTGTCACCAGGGAGGAAACTCCTTTTTCTGAAATCACCTGCTTTCCCGAGTTTCTGTCCTCTTTCTATGTTTGTACCCCTTCCCTTCACTTGACACGGATTTCCCTGTGTAGCCAATTTAGAAATGGACCTGAAGGGTCTGAAAAGTGGGTGGTCCAGTGCCCATCCCTGAGAAGCCTGGCACCTGACCCCTCCACGTGTCCCGGGTCGCCATCACTGAGGGGCTTGTTTCACCTTCCGCTGACTCTGAAGAAGGTGCTTTCATAGTTTCCATGAGAAGTTTTTTATTAAACAAACCTGCACTCTCCCAGACCAGAAAGGCATTATGTGAACGTTTATGAGCCGAATGTAGAAATTAATGGAGGGAAAAAAGAAATACTAGAAGTGTGGGTTGTTCGTCGTTTGCTGCTCACACCCGACAGAACAGTTAATCATACATCACGTCGCAGGCTCCTCTAATCTCCTCCAGAATGTGTTTTTTATTTCCATTTGTGTTGGGGGTTCCGTACAATAAACAGCTATTGTGTTCTCTGGGACGATAATGGGTGCTTTAAAAGGACAAAGGCATCTCTGAGCTGCTATAGGAGCTGGAGGGATAGTCAATCCTGCGTTATCACCGTGCTGCTGGGAGGAACTGACTCAAGTAGCCGAGCCTCGGAGACCATGATTGTGCTGAACCTCGTTACGGTGAACTTTCCCTGTATGCCTGTGCAGCTCTGCTTAATGAATATACAAATAGGGACTCCACACACATCCGAGGGTGCTGTGGTTTGGTGGTTTTTTTTTTTTTGGTACTCTGAAAAGGCTATTGTCTTTTTTTTTTAGGTCAATCTTTGAGTTTAGTGATGGAGAAATAGCAATAATAATAACAACAACAGCACACACACACACACACACACACAAACGTAATCAAAAAGCCCTGAAATATTTGAGTTTTCATTGAGAGACGGCCGCTGTGACTTGATTATGCAGCAGGTCGTGTGAAAGGTCTGCTGGGTCGTGAATATGCAATGGTTTTCTCCACCATTTTTAAAAACCTGGGTTCTCATTAACTTCTGTCACTTCATGCACAGCCTCCTGGGAAGCCAGTGGGATCAGGATGGCATCTGCCCACAGTGGTGGACTGCATGGGGGCTGGGGGACATCCAGGCTTTGATGTCCCCTGAGGGGCACCTGAGTTTTAACCTCAGCCAAGGCTGTCCTCAGAGGCCTGCAGTCTGGCACACTCATCTCCCCTGAGGGAGGGACCTGGCAGCAAAGGTCAGTATGGATGGCCGGGCAGGCTGCCACCAAACCCAAGGAAGGCAGAAATTAAAGCCATTCATTTACATCCCCTTCAGTTCTCAGTTTTCTCCCAGCCTCTGAGCAGCTAGTCTTTACACTGCCTGTCCCCCAGGTCCCTCTGCTAATAAGGATCCTCCATCCTGCCTTCTGAGTTTCAGGCTCCATCTCATGTGACCTGGCAAAGACTTCTTAATTGAACCTAAAGTCCATCTTTCTTAAATGATAATTTTTCACAGTCTCCTAATAAGAGGAAAAGGAAGGATTACAACAACTTTTATTGCTTTCTGAAACTTATTTTAATAGTAATATATATCGATGGTAGAAAATTTTAATAAAAATGGATAAGAATTAAGAATGTAAAATCACCAATGATAGTTTGATCTACAGATATCCTTTCTAGGCTTTTTCATTAAACCTACAAAAGTGAAATTATTCCACACCATTTTGGTTTGCCCCAACTCAGCTATCGAATGTGGCTATTTCCCATGTTGCATTTTTAAGAGCTGCCTAGATTCTGTGGTACTCCATAATAGTTTATGAAGCAATTTCTCTAATCAGTTCAGAATATGCTTTATTTCAGTGTCCCTGTCATTAAAGGGCAGAAACTGTTTAGGCTTTGTTTTTGAGGGGTGAGCAGTTTGCAGTAGGGCTGGTCATTGACTGACCCACCCCCCTATTTAGACTGGGAAACCAGAGTGTGTTAATTTCTACAGTGTTGACGATGATGCCATTATGACTGAGGGTGTCTTACTGAAATCTTGGATGCTTTCCAAGATAGTCCTCGGTGGCCATGTTTGTTAATGTTGAACCTGAGTCTGTGAGTCAGGACTATCTCTATATGAACTCCATTCATGGGATCACCACCCTCCCCAGGACTGGGCCTCGGTAAGACCCCAAGCTTCCATAGGGTCACACTTCCCCTACCCACCATCAGGACTGGGGCTTTTTGAGACCCTGAGCTTCAAACTCTAGACCAGTGGGGATGGGGAACTGGTGTTTCCCAGGGAGCCTAAACAAGACCCAAGAACGCACACACACAGCCCTGAAGCCAAAGCAGAGGCCACCCCAGCACGTCATCCCAGGCAAAGGACAGAGCAACCCCCCACCACCACCACCTCTAGCCTCCAGGCTTGTCTGCTCTCCCAAGGGTCCATCCTCAGAAGAGACTCACCCCTAAGTGACCAGGTCTTCCGCTGCTGCTTGTCCCAAGACCTGACCTCCTCCTCTAGCCTCTCCCTCACCAACGGGCACTTAGATGATTTAGGCAGAAGCCATTTGAAAATTAATTATCCAGATAATTGCCCAACACTTAAGTTCACTTAAAAAAAATGTAAATTGAATCATCAGCCTAACATATATCATTTTGCATCCTCCAGAAAATTGCCCTGGCCCTGGCCCACTGACCAGGCACCCTTGGACATCTAATGCCATTTGTTTATTTGTTTGTCACCAGCTCAGGCCCCACTTAGAGCTCTGTGGCTGTCACTGTTTTGTGCCCAGGTTGCAATCAAATGCAGAGCTCTTCGTCCTGCCAGGCTGAACCCGCAAACCAGTGGATGAATTTACACATCGAGCTCCAGGCGTCTTTGGAATTAATCTCATGTGTCGGAAAATTATACAAGATGATGCCTGATTCCACTGGCCTGTAATGGATCTTAGTTCCTCATTTAGAGATTCCCTTACACTGCCTGATGGAGAAGAAAAGCCAGACTTTAAGTAGCTTTACGTGTGTCGTTTGATTTCTGAAAAGATTGCTAATCCTAGTGGGAGTTTGTGTAAAAGCACTCACACCCTGAAGAATAGGCAAGGTTTCCATATTTATCAACGCAGCTCTTCTCCTGTGAATAATGCATTCTGGGGCAGGCTCAATAAGTCGCCTTGGTTAATGAATCTCAAAGGTAGAGACGGTTGTTGAAGCATCTTACTAGGTGGGCTTGCTGTGTGTGTGTGCTGATGTATTCCGTTTCCAAATTTCCGCGGTTGTGGAGGGGTTTTCCACCTTCTCCATGAAGGAAGGCAGGGAAATCAGGGGTGTTGCTTGGCTCTTTGTTCACAATTAATCCTCAGCTACGTTCTTTTGATATGTGCAAAAGCTTTGCTTGTCATGCATCCATGGAACATGATTCAGGAGGAGAGACCTGAGGAAGCAGACAAGACAGAGGGAGGATGGGGTGTGATAGAAAGAGAAAAACCAAGAACTCTTGTTTCTTTCCATTCTTCCCCTCCATCTATTCACACCCCAGCTCCCAGCTGCAACTCACTTTCTTCTGTCATAACACATGGCAGCAAACACAGAGCTGGCATTTAATTTAATCCTGCAACGTCTTCAAGTTTGACTCACGATGTGTCCTCTCCCAAGCTAACTGTATAGGAAAGGGTTTATTAAGAAGCAAATGAAGAAGTGAAGATCTAACTTACTGGGAAGTAATTATCCCAGTTTATAATAAGCTGTAAGACTTTCGAAAGGAAGGGGGGGGAAGCAATGAAAGTATATTGAGGATATTAAATTAAGTAATTTTAATGTCATCATTTGATATCTAGGAACACGAACAATTTATAGTTCTCGAAATTGTCAGGTTGAAGCATTCATCTTTCAGGGGTGGGATCATGCCGTTAGTGGGGGTTGGAGAGCCAGGTTCACAGCGAGGGAACTCAGATTTCACTTTGGAGGGGCAGGGTGGGAGGGGAGAGAGCCAGATAGGGTGGCAGCCTGTGGTGTCTGTGTTCATACCCCTCCCATCCTGCTCACCGTGAGGTCCTGGGCGAGTAGCTGGATCCACCCTTGTCCAGTATCCATCTCGATTTGAGGAGGATGCTAATAGCCTTGGCTTCATGGGGTGCCCATGGGGGGCCAGGTCCAGGGAAGCACCTGGCACCATGGAGGAAGAGTGTGCAGACTGTAGGTTTGTTTCTATTATTAAAAAGCCAAGCAATTTATCTGTCTCCCTTAATGGGATTGTGGGATGCAGTCTGAAACATGGAAAAGTCCATTCAAGTGGCCTGCCTGTGGTCCTACAACTCTCATGGGAATGACTCTGCTTGTGGTTACAGCCAGGGGCTAACCGGCCAGGCACCTGGTTTCCACCCCCGCCGGGGACTTTGCAGGGAAGGATCCATCTTCAGGTGAGGACCCCCTCTGCAGGCCTGGCCTGTGGCTAGTGTATGTTCAGGGCTTCAGCTGCGCCATCTTCTTCATCTGCCCCCTGAGGACCCTGCCTTCACCAGGGCGTCGCACATTCATTCAGAATCACCCACCAGATCAGCCACAAACTCCCTCCAGGCCTCTCGAGTTTAGGTGTCATCCAGCCCTCATGTGGTTGTGAGAAAGAGTTCTGGGATGGACCCTGGCCAAGGCACACCCTGCCCCTGCTCACTGCAAAAAGATCCTTGAGCCAGAGTGGTCTAACACCCCAAGGTGGTGGAAGCAGAAGGCGGGGCCCCAAAAGGCCAGGCCAGCATTTAGCACTGGAGGCAGCGGTCTCAGCAGTGACCATATTCACGGACGTTTATTTTGCATAATTGGAAAAGGCAGATTGGTGATGGGCTCAGAATATACACTGTAGATTTTTCATCATTTTCCCCCAAATAAGCTCTCTGCTTATGGCAAGGAAGTCTTTTCCCTGAGAAAAGCTGGGCCTCACCTTTCCTTGGGCTCCTAGTACAGCCTCCACCCTCTGCCCACCAGGCACCTACAGGGCTTCCTTTCCTCTCCACCTGGTGGAAGCTTCCAGCCCCAGGGCTACGTGACCCTCTCTAATGCTCCATCCATTCAAACATTGTAAAGGAGTGTCCAGTCAATGACAACTCTGCATCAGAACCTCAGGAGGTAGAGAAGGTGAGGCAAGGGGCCTGTGACTTGTTTGTGGAGCCCCTGGGAGGGTGACAAGGGCCAGTGTTTCTGGACATGGGCATGTTTGATGGTTGACACAAGGGCCTCAGCTCCATGTTGATTTTCTGATGGCAACGAACTCTTGGAAAGTTCTGACAACCCAAAGGACAACCTTCCTTCTGTTTCTGTGGCAATTTCACTCCTGAAAAATTCAATGTAGTTTAAAACCCTGCCAAACCAGGGATGCTTATACATAAAATTAAACTCTAGTCTCAAATAATTCTAGACTTGTAGGATGTGACTGTAGGCCATACCACTAAGCACAAACAGAACTTCTCAGGCTTTGCAGAACACCTTGATATCCAAGTCCTTGCCCACAAACCACTCAGAGCAACCAGACGTGGGATAACCAGAATATGCCCCTATATTTCCAAAACTGTTCTTTGGGATGGTACCACCTCTCAGATAGCCACTGTGCTCAACTGTGAGTTACTTCCTCAAGAGCTGTATTTAGTCCTAAATTTCATCTGAAGCATGAGTCCTGGCAGGTGTGAAGTAGCCAAACAGACATGGATGAAGGATGGATAGGTGGATGGGGATGAATGGATATACGAACAGGTGATTGATGAATGAAGGATGGATGGATGAGGGATAAATGAACTGATGAATGGATGATGGGCAAATGGGTAAAGGATGGATGGATGAAGGATGAATGGATGGATAAATGATGAATGCATGGATGGCTTGATGACTGGATGAATGGATAAAGGATGGGTGGATGAATGGAGAGATAGGGATGGATGGATGGATGGATAGATAAATGGATAGTTGGATGGCTTTAACATCCCTTACGTGGAAAACCCTCAGGAACCAGCTGCCCAACATATGTGTTGACTTCACTGTCTCTGGACTTTAAGAATGGATGGACCTTCCCACTTCTAAGTAAAATGTGTTGATAATGTGTGGGTGAAAATCATTTGGCTGTTGTAAAATCACCAAGTTATGTACGAATGTGAGGTTTTACTGTAGGTCGGGTTCTCAAGAGCTGATTTTACACCCCCCACCCCCCGCCTTAACCAGGAATTGTTTAACAATCCCTGAGAACATTCTTGGTTGTCACTTTGGGGAAATGTGCTACCGGCATCAAGTGGGTAGAGACCAGGGATACTGCTAAACTTCCTAGGAGCTCAAGGCAGCCCCCACAACAAAGAATGGCCCAGCCAGGTGGTCAAGAGTGCTCAGCTGAGAAACTCTGCTGAAGGTGCTCAGCTATATTATTATTTTTTTAAGTCACCATAATGTATTAATGGACTTTGGAATACTAAGGACAGCCTCGAGCAAAATGGATGCACAAAGAGCTTGTGCATCTACAGAAGACAAGATTCCGGGGGAGGCAGCTCCCGAGATGAGGTCTCTGAGGAACTTTCTCCAGGTGTCCTCAGTGCAGGAATTGCACCCTGTGTGCTGCGTGTACTATTAGTGTGATTATATATACTTATGTGAAGACACAGTTGTTCTTTAAATGAAGCAACACTTCCGAGAATAATAGGAAAACTTCTCCTAAGAGTGAGCAAGTTAACACCCAGAGAAGGAGAAGCCTGGATTCACAATAGGGTATAAATGGAAACTCACCACACAAAGGAAAATCGGTGTTTTAATTTGTCAGAAAATTACTGACTGGCAAGAGGTTCTTTGTACCAGAGTTCCTCTTTCAGAGTGTGAATTTTCTTTAAAAGAGGGCAAACAAATGTTTACAGTCTCTGCCGAAACAGTCATTTGAAAGCAATTGGTACCTACATGGAGTTTGTGGACCAGCCTCCCTTGTTGCAGTCACCATGCGGCTCGTCAAGAAACAATTAGTCTTTATAGACTCTGCAGCCGTGGCCACTGCAGTCCCGCTTCTCTGACTACCTTGGAGACTGAAAGTGTCTCCTTTGCTCATCAGAGCTTCATATCTGCCAGTGCCGGCTCTGGAGGGAGGGGCGGCTTGTTTACACTCCTTCAAAGGAGCTCTGTTAAAGGTAACAACCAATGTGGAGAAAGCCAGAGACAGTAGCAGAGACAGAGCCACGATGAGAAAATTTGGTGATGGCAGTGATGTGACGATGGCCGTGGTGGGGATGGTGATGGCGGTGACAATGGCGGCAGCAGTGACATGACGGTGGAGGTGGCAGTCGTGGTGGTGGTGGTGATGAGGATGGTGGTGGTGGTGATGACATGGCAGTAGCAGTCAGGTGACGACGACGGTGGCAGTGACGGTGACAACGGTGCTGATGATGGTGACAACGACAGCAGTGACATGACGATGGAAGTGTCAGTGATGGTGACAACGATGCTGATGATGGTGACAATGACAGCAGTGACGTGATGATGGAGGTGGCAGTGACGGTGACAACGATGCTGATGATGGTGACAGTGGCAGCAGCAGTGATGTGACGGTGGAGGTGGCAGTGGTGATGGTGAAGTTGGGGATGGCAGTGGCAGTGGCGTGACGGTGGAGGTGGCAGTGACGGTGACAACAGTGCTGATGATGGTGACAGTGGCAGCAGTGACATGATGGTGGAGGTGGCAGTCGTGGTGGTGGTGATGAGGATGGTGGTGCTGACGATGGTGACAGTGGCAGCGGCAGTGGCGTGACGTGGAGGTGGCAGTCGTGGTGATGATGAGGGTGGTGGTGATGGTGACGTGGCAGTAGCAGTGATGTGACGACGACGGTGGAGGTGGTCGTCAGCAATGGAAGAAGCCGCGTCAGGGTCAGCGCAACGGCCCTCTGGCCCCGTGTGCCCCTCAGGGATCTGCACTCCTCCCCTTGGAGGACTGGCCTCAGAACTCTGACTGTTGGTGATGATGGTGATGATGACGAGAATGGTGATCATGATGGCTCCTCCAACAAGCCTGGCCTTGTTGGAATAGCCAGGGAATCTGATTCCCAGGTTTGCCTTGAAGGGATGCAGTATGGGGCCCCAAATCCTTAGACTCACCTGCCTTGCGAGCAACCTGGTCTGTATGTGGGGACAGAGCCTGCTGGGATTCTAGAGGCCAGGCAGCCAGTGTCCTGTGTAAACAGAGGTGTCCCCAGGCACGGGATGGGAGGTGGCCCTGTAGGAAAGGCACAGGTTGCATGGGAGCCCCAGGGACCCCTGAGAAGAGCCGAGCTGGCTCTTTGGGAGAGAGAGAAGTCTGGCCATGACCAAGGGGGCGGTGGGTGCTGAACTTGGCTGCAAGGAGACAGCAGACCTCGGGGGCTGGGGACGATGGACCATTGGGGGAACCCCGTTCACTGATACCCCGACATGAAGTGTCCTGCTCCAGTCTGTTTGCGCCTGTTCTCAGAGACATTCCCTGTGGGAATTCACTGAGGACCCTGTCTCTAACACAGAACTGGGCTGTATTTGTAGACGCACGCATCTAAATTCAAACTTTTAAAAAAATGAATGTTGTTGTACCACCCACCCCACCCTTCCAATTTTATGCAAAATGTCTTTTAAAAATATTGGCAATTTCAGAAGCAAATTGGATTAACAAATACAAAATCCCTTGGTCTGGAATTCTGAATCAGGAAGGAAGACAGCCTTACATACAGCCCACCACCACTGCCCCCCCCAACTTTTCTTGCAATTAAAAAGGGTATGAAGAAAAGCAAAGCTTTCCAGCACTCTCTTTAATTGTCAGTTGTGCAGGGTTAATGAACTACATTAGTTCATTGAAAAATAACATATTGACTGTCAAAACTTGACATGCCAGCACTGGGACGGAGCCTCCGTAGAATGTCTCTATAGGAAATTAGAAGTGACTTTCTTTCCTCTGAAAGGAGACTGAAGGCCCAGTTAGAAGGTATCTTCCCAAATGGTCCTCTTAGGAGCCACGGGCTCCAGGCAAAGGGGACATGATGCTCCCAGGGCTGGTCCAGATGGATGCCTGGGAGAGGCAGAAGCCCCTGGCGGGGAAAGGTGATGCAGGGGCGGGGGCTTGATTACCTCCCCTGTAAACTGCCGCCCTCTGGAATTGGTGTCTTGTCCTCCTGTGTCATTTCTGCATTTGTGAGGTTGTTCACTTAACCTGTGCGCTGACCTGGAATCGTCCCCGCCAGAGACGCGTGCTGTTTGCAGAGGAATCTGATGGAACGAGCTCAGATGCTCTTTACACTTGACTAGCGAGCGAAGAGAGAGGGATCACTCAGCACTTTGCTGCCCAGAGCACTAGAAGGCTGTGTGAGCTCCCAGGGCCAAGAAGTCAAGGCAAAACCCGGTGGCAAAGTCCATGAAAAATTAAGACACCATTAAAAATTGAGTTGACAAAAGGATTGCCACTGTTCATACTCCCGGTTTGGGCTCCAGGGTGGCACTCTCACATGCTTGAAATTATTGAGTGACAGTGAGGCTTTTTGATGAGAAAATTGTCAAGGAATAGGTGTTAGCCGGATTAGTGAATAAATCTGAAACTAACCTAGGAGTGCAGCGGCTTTGGAAGGCCAGCTGATGAATGCTCTCCTCCATCACCCTTCCTGAAATCTTGTTACAGATTAGAACTTTCAGTTGAAATTCTGCTTTCATTTCCACCGAGGCCTCATAAAGACAGACATGCCCTGAGAGTTCAGTGATTCAGACACCACTCTGAATCCTACAAAGTAACACACGAAGGTCCTGCCCAGGCACATGCATGGCTGGGGTTTCCTTGCAGTCCCAAAGGGGAAGGAATGATTTTCAAAGGTGAAAGAGATACATGTATACCAAAAGTTGAGATTCTGAAAAATAATTTATTCTTACCTGTTTGTTAAATCAGAGGACCCAACAGTCCTCATTCTAAGGAGTCTCTAATCTTTTTCTGAATCTGTATTCTGAAAGTAATGAGATTACTTTAAGTAGCCATAATATTGGGCTATTGCCTCAGTCGGTAAAGAACCCACCTGCTAACTCAGGAAACCCAGGTTCGATCCCTGGGTCAGGAAGATCCCCTGGAGAAGGGAATGGCAACCCACTCCAGTATTCTTATCTGGGAAATCCCATGGACAGAGGAGCCTGGCGGGCTACAGTCCATGGGGTTGAAAAGAGTCGAACAGGATATAGCAATTAAACTACTACTACTATAACCATAGATGTCCTGCCAGGTTGCCAAGCACATTTGTTCCGAGAGTCTGCCCTACCTTCTCCCTTCTGAGTCCAAGGCTCTGGGCATCCTGCTCAGTCCTCTCTCCCTATCATCTGGCAGCACATCTGGGCTCATCAGGGACCCATCCGTCTCTCCCTCCCTTACCCCACCAGCCCGAGTCCTGTGACGGTTTTCCTGCAGTGAGGGCCCCACCCAGCAGGCCCCTGGCTTCTGCTCCATCCTCCCTCCTCACAGTGATACTGACCTTCCACAAACCTGGAGTAGAACCAGTCTGTCCTTTGCTGACTATGCCCTTTCTCTATTGACGTCAGATTAGCCTCAGCAGAACCATGCCAAAGAGGAGGGAAGTAGGCATCTGGTACCATCGAAATGATGCAGAGTCTGCGGAGGAGGCTGTCAGAAGGGTGTTAGAGTCCCTGTGGGGCACGAGAGTAACAGCAGTGAAGACAGTCTGAATGCTGTCTGCCTGGAACAGCATCTGCTAAATCCCAGTCCATGGAGTGGCAAAGCGTTGGACGCAATGTGGGGACTGAACAAAAACAACAAAAGCACCAAGCACCAAAGTTCAGCCCTGTGAGAGCTCAGTGAGCATTTCCATTTCTAAACCAGTGGTTCTTCTCAAGCAAATACACTTGGGACTCTAATGCACCCCAGGAGTGAGCTCAGAATCCTGAGAATCGAAACTGTCTTGCCCATGCCTCAAATGGACTGCCGCCCGGGTCACTGGACCAGGATTCAGACTCATCAGTGGATTGTGCTCAGTCAGGAGGGAAAAAAGAGGCTTCAAGGATGCAGCCCAAGGTCCTGGGTGAGAGAACTCAGATTCAGTAAGGAGTCCTGTCCTGTCTGAGTCACAGAACCAGAACCAAAAGAGAAAATTGCACCAGGCAAGTGAAACGGGCAAGGGAGACTTTACTCGAGACTCTTGTGATAGAGGAGAGAGATTTGAATTTAACTCTGCTGGAACAACAGTGGGGGCGGTGGCAGGGTCCTGGAGAGCTCTGGGGCTAAGTGGGCATTGTGAGTAGACCACCTGGGTGTGCCAATTGTCCCTTGTGAGAGTTAGGTGCCTTCTGCCCACAAAGACCAAGCTGACCAGTCTCCTTCAGTGATTCATTTCAGGTCCTTGGTAAAGTTATTCCTGTTCTGTCAAAGGGACAGAGGAAGAGTTTATAGTAACAAGGTTTCTAAGTAGATGCTCTAAGGAAACAGAGGTCGGGAGCCCATAGTCAGAAAGAAATTTGCCTAGAATTTGGTCCATTTGAGGGGAACATAGCAGCAATCTTGGTCAAACGGGAAAGGACAATTCAAAGATTTGAACTTGAGCCTTTCTCACTATAAGCCCACGGCAGTGACCCTCCCCTGAACAATTAATTTTCCATTCTAATGTCACTATGCCCAAGAGCTCATGGCTAAGGTAACAGGGTTAAGGGGCTGTTAGTTTCTGGGAAACTTGGCATGTGGGGGCCCTGATTGATATTGGGGAGAAAGTGCTCGATGGATGGGGGAAGCCCTGCAGCAGTCAAATGGCCGAGCAGAATATGATGTGTTCTAAGGCCCAATAGGTTAGTTTCCAGGTGAGATATTCAGGAAGTGATCTCTCTACCCTCCACATGGATCCAGATTGAACGTAAAGAGTGAGTTTTTGGAGCATTTTCCTGGCCATTTTCCGCTCAGAGGAGGAGAGAGGTTAATGCCTCCCTATAATTCAGTTAAGAAACGACCATCCAGAGGTGGGCTGTTGATCAGAATATTCTGAGTTTTTATCACCACTGAGGGCCTGGTCAAGCCCTCATTTTGCCTGTGCACATAGCATTTTGTCCCTGAGTAGGGAGTAACACTCGAGAAGGTTAATTGATGTGGGCAAATGTGAACACCAACAGCTTCCCTGGATCTCAGCGTTGAGGTTAGAGCCACCAGCTGGACCATGAGGTCTTGGGGATCCAGCTTTATTAACAGTCCACTAACTAACTTGATGTATCCACTGTTCCCTGGAGGAGAAGCAACTCAGTCTTCCCGCTCCCTGAGCCCAGCCTCCCCCCCAAACAGAGGGGACTCTCTTGCCAGTATCCACCAATGGTGGAGGGACGGGTCTCACCACCAGCTGTGGACTCGGAGCTGTTACCAAACTAATTTTCACTGAGAACAAAGAAGCCCAGTAAGGAGAATGGCTCTTTTATCCAGGTCATGCATTTTACATTTTCCCTGTTTAATAAGCTAAGAGTCTGAAAATGTTGAATTTGGATCCTTTATTAAGCAAGTCCTGCGTGTGTGCAGAGACCTTCAAATGTGTGTGCAAGTTTCATATGCCTACACATTTAGAGGCTGTGTTTGAACATCCCAGGTGACCGTCAGCAGGGACTTTGATTAGTCAGAGAGAAAGCTGGAAGGGGTAGCGAATTGTGTGTTTTTCCGTCCCTCTGGGAACGAGGAAGGGGTTTGTTGGAGAGTCTGTGTTTTGATTCTATGAGACTAGCTAACCTACGGCTTTCCAATTTTTATCAGAGCATTCAGGAAGAATAGAATTTCTGTTGGAATTATGCATTTAAACAGAAAACTTGCCAGGGAGGTGTGACAGTGGCGAGGGGCAAGTGGGAATCAAACCTGGTTATCTTTTTATAAATCTCTGCTATATTCCCTCATACAAACATGCTCAATATTTCATAGCTAAATGTACTCATTATAATAAAGTTATCCTTTTACTGTCTTAAAGATGACTACACTTGGGGAGGGAGGCTCCGTCACCGCACTGGGTGGCACGGGCGCCTCTCTGTAAACAGTCCGCATGTGTTTCTTGACACGGCATCTGAGTGCATCTGAAGAACGGCGTCTCAGTGAGCATTCCTCTGAACTGCTGGCGGTGTGAAGTTCAACGGCTTTACTCTGATTTTGAATATTTATCTCCTGGTTTTTGTTTCTGTCAGTCCTTGAACATTTTAACTTGATTTTCACTTGTGAGCAGGTCACATTGCTAGAGACTATAAACCAGAATGACAGGCTCTCAGGTCTAGCATGTTCCTTTATAGGGTAGAAAATACAGCCTTTTTCCTCTCCTTTACTTTTTCGGACAAATGTTGACTTCCCTCTGGTCTCCGGTTTCCAAGTGACTTTGCCTGCACGAGTTCACAGGTGGAGGAAGCGTCTTGTTTGGAATGGTGAGGAAATAGGATGGAACCAACCCTTGGGACAGTCTTTAATTGTGAAATTGCATCACATTTAGCTCAGCCTGTGGATGGCGTGTAACATGCTCCTGTCCACCAAAGGAGATGCGAGTTTTCATTTGTTTCTCTCTATAGCTACCCCCATACCTCCACAACATCAGGCTGAAAATTTAAAGATTTAGTCAGAGATTTGCAAAGAAGCAAGCAGCGTTTGCATTCATGCAGGCCCAGACATCCAACAGTTTGACTTGAATGATTTTTTTAAGCTTCTCTCCAGATGTCTGACAATATGTGAACACAGCTGGATTATCTTTACCAAAATAGTTGATTTTGCTGCAGTCCTATTCAATGACATTTCCTTCCCATGATTTTTTTTTCCTCTAAACTATGACTAAATAGGGAGAGGCTACAGCACAGTTGTCATAAGAGAGAAAACACGAAGTATATCTCATAACCAAGAGAAGAAAAGCACAGCAGATGACTCAGTACCATGTCAGAACCCCATCCAGGACCAGAAAAGACTTTTCATAAATTACAGGTTGCAGCATCCTGCTTACAGTGACAATGTTGTTGTTTTCCAGTTGCTAAGTTGCATCCATCTCTTTGCAGCCCCATGAACTGTAGCATGCCAGCCTTCCCTACCCTTCACTATCTCCCTAAGTTTGCTCAACTTTGTGTCTATTGAGTCAGCAGTACCATCTAACCATCTCATCCTCTGTTACCCACTTCTCCTTCTGCCTTCAATCTTTCCCAGCATCAGGGTCTTTTCCAGTGAGTCGGCTCTTTGCATCAGGTGGCCAAAGTACTGGAGTTTCAGCTTCAGCCTCAGTCCTTCTAGTGAATATTCAGGGTTGATTTCCTTAAAGATTGACTGGTTTGATCTCCTTGCAGTCCACAATGAACTGAGAATTAATCCTACTCGAGAGACAGGGCTCAGAAAGCTGACCAGTCAAATTGTTGTTTCTTAATAGTTGTTGAAAACATTCATTCAGGTTTGATTTCCTGTCTCTGTCCATGTTTTCCACCAAAGCAATGATATTCTCCATGATGTTGATAGTATTTGCCATGTGTGAGTGTTTGCTCTGTGCCAGGTTCTTCAATACACCATCACAGCATTATTTACTTATAAATAACTGTTGAGGAAATTGGACTCCTCTCTGGTTTGTGGACGAGGAAACTGGCCTCAGGGAAGGGGTCACATTCTCCTTATTACAGACTCTTTCACGACCAGTTCACCTAAATTGAGCCTGAATCAAACCAATAAAAACCAGCAAAGGAAGTCTTACACATTTTAACTCACTCAGCTACCATGTGTTAAATATGAAGTACCAAGTTTCCAATTCAACTAGTTTTTTGAAAGTTTTCTTTCTGAGCTGTTGAGTCTTAACACTTTCCATTCATTGAGGAGCTCTGTGGTCAATTATCTGAAACTTCATCTTGAATATGAAAAGACTGGGTTGAGAAAGGTTTCCCTTGACCTCAGTGTTTGACTCTCAGTGACACATTCTACACCCTGCCACCCTCTGAGAGCAGGATTAGTGGAGTCTATGGCTCTCCCCGAGCCACGGTCACCTTTTCAGTCCTGTTGGTGGTCTTTGTGAAGGTGGCCAGCTGGGAGGTTAGAGGGGGCAGATTCCCAGACCACCTTCACTTTAGGCACCAAGTGCAGAGTCTGGGAGCCCCTGGGACTAACCTCGGGACACACAGAACTCACTGTCATGCTCATGGTTACAGTTTCTAACCTCAAAAGGACAGATTAAAATCAGTCCAGAGAAGAGACTCATGGCAGATTTTGGGAGGGTACTGAGTGCATGGTTTCTCCGGGGAGACAGAGCAGGACTGTTCTTCCAGCGTCGCTGAGTGGTACGTGGAATAGTGCCAACCTGGGAAGCTCACTTGGAGTCCAGAATCTTTCCAGAATCTTGGCCAGCTCTATCACATGACTGCCCAGTGGCTGACCTCATCTCCAGTACCCCCGGCAGTGACCCAAAGCCCCCACCCTACTCGCATTGTTACTCTCTGGCTGGTCCAAGGCCCCCATGCAAAGAAAGACTCCTATCAGGGAGGATGTCCCAAGGGCTTAGAAAGTCTGAGGCCAGACCCCTCCCTGTGTAAAGTTATTGCCTTCTTGAAAGTGAAAGTGTTTGCCACTCAGTCGTGTCTGACTCTGGGACTCCATGCACTGTACCCCGCCAGGCTCCTCTGTCCGTGGAATTCTCCAGGCAAGAATACTGGAGTGGATTGCCATTCCCTTCTCCAGAAGATCTAACTCAGAGATTGAACCTAGGTCTCTGTCTGAGCCACCAGGGAAGCCCTTCTTACGTAGCTTAACTGTTGGAATTTTTTGAATACTTTTGTAGTCATGACTTTTCCACTTCCCAGGATGCCACCATTATTCGTGGAGCCTGTTATGGTTTGTTCTGTTAAGTCTACAACATTGACTGATGAATTTCTTTAGCAAACAATACCGTTGGCTGATATTTTCCGGGTAAGCAGAATTGAATAATGTTTGCTTTGTGTTCAAGTATGAATCATCTATTTCCCTTTGCAAGAAAAGAGACTTGGCGAGTCCCCTACAAAATTAGATTGCATGGAAGCTTTGCTTTTACTTAATTCTTTTCCAGTTAAAAAGTATGATGTGAAATTGATAGGCTGTACCTGCAGTGTTCTGGTAAATGGTTAATGACATCCTCGTCTCTTAGGACTGGAGAGGTAAGAGTAGACAGAATTTTCTGGTTACCAGGGTGTCATTTTGTAGTCTGTTTCAAGCTACAACGTGACATTGTTGAGGTGTAATTGCAAAGAGATGAAAGTAGCACATCATCATATGATATTTCTACCTTTAGATAAAATAAACTGAAATAACCTCAGTAGGATAGATATTAGTAGAAAATAGTGAAGTTATTAAAAAGAAATTTTGAGTATTCATTACTGCTGTTTTTAATATAATGTATTGTGAATTCTCCAGGCAAGGGAGTACTGGAGTGGGTTGCCTTACCCTGAAGAAGGAAATGGCAATCCACTCCAGTACTCCCTTCCCTGAAGAATTCCATGAACAGAGGAGTTGGGCAGGTTACAATTCATGGGATCACAAAGAGTTGGACACAACTGTGTGACTCACTTTCTTTTTCACATAGTGAGTTTTTACACTTTAATATGCGGAGGGTACTAAACTGGGTCTTCGCTGCTACATGCAGGCTTTCTCTAGTTGTGGTGAGCAGGGGTTACTCTCTAGATGAGGTGTGGCGTCTTCTCTGCAATGCCTTCTTGTTGCAGAGCAAAGGCTCTAGAGTGTGCAGGCTTCAGTAGTTGTGGCTCACAGGCTCCACAGACTGTCAGCAGCTCCAGCTGCCCCTCGGCATGTGGAATCTTCCCAGACCAGGCATTGAACCCATGTTCCCTACATTGGCAGGCAGATTTCTTAACCATTGAACCACTGGGGAAGCCCTGTTCACTTAAATTTTTAACAGTGGCTGTGATTCACAACAGGCTGACACATTTTCTAGATATTTATCAAAGGCCTCCATCGTGTCTGTAGAAGTTTGCTACACACAGCTGGCTACACCCACCCGCGAGGGCTGTGTCCAGAGAGTTTGTGGGCCCCTCTTATGATGAGCCATGGGTCTCCTGCCTTATCTCAGCCAGAGTGTTATTTTCTCCAACCTAAGGCTTTGTTTCTAGAAATAACCTACTTTTGGAGCTCACATTTTAACCAATAGACACCATAACTTAACTCATAAGCAAGAAGTTGAATTTCTGGTTCATTTAGCAGATTGCTTATAGTTCTCGGTTCTGTGCCCTTTTAATAAAATACATTGTGGGAGTAAAGTCCACCGAGTCTGTATGATTTTGTTAAAACAACTTTAATAAGGCAGTGAGCACGGAATAACTAACACAGGCACACAAGCACAAGCATGCATGCACACGTACACACACACACACACACACACACGACCTCTTTTTACATCCACAGCAGGAAAAGACAATCATGACTGGAGATCAGCTTTGAATGCGTAGCTATGTTCTGGTGGGGTTTTTCCTCACGTCTTTTGCTACACACCAGTTCATGTTTTTATGGCTCTTCTGGACTCTGTTGTAACAAGCAGCACAGAGTATTGGACCACTCTGGTTCTCTGTAAAGATCCAGGCTCTTTTGCTGAGGGTCATACAGGATGAGTTTTAAACTTCCTCTGCTTCCTGGGTCTTCAGAAAACATCCATTCGGTGAGATGTTCTTTTGTAATGGAACAGTACATTATTATTAGTGTTCCTTGATACAAAAGAAATGCAGTACCCTCGGGTTGTAAATAGCATTGATTCACAGAGGTTGGGAGAGATGCAGCGATACTTTTTAGATTATTAAGAGGGCTCCTCTTACCTGAGATTGGAGGAGAGATGAGTTTTATAATCACTGTGCCCTGGGTGACTTGGTGAAGCAATCAAACCCTCTCTTTAAGACATAATTATGATTGCTTTCAACATTCTCTTTTCTGGAAATATCCTTTTTTTTTTTAAACTTTATTTTGATCCTGCCTGGGGCATTTTTATATGTTCTATTAAGAAAATTCCTGCTGTGGCAGATGCTACCAGAAGTACTCTAGAGCAGTCTGAGGCTTTTGCCTCAGTGAGATTTTACAGCATTATCGAGCATTTCAGAATGTTTTATCAGTAGTGCAAGCTGCAGGGTCTGGTTGTAAACTTAGGGCTTTTCGTTGTCCATTTAGAAACCTGTTTCCAAATATAATTTACTTCCACCATCTCTGGATAGATTAAAATTCCCGAGGCAAATACAGCAGAAGCAGTGTCTTCTTATTCACTTCTGATTTGTGTTGCTGTTTGGTTATAGCAACCCCCACATAATTAATGATGTGCTTTATCTGAGAAGCCTGCAGTGTATAAACTAGCCTTGGATTCACTGCACAAAGGAGATGTGTGTGCTGTGAAGTCAGATACCGCGCGGCCACTTCTTTCTCCCCATCACTTTGCGCCCAGGACCGAAAGGCACCTAGGAACCTGTAATTGTCTGCTGACTTTATACCTGGAGAGAAGACTCAGCTGAACCACAGAGGTGGGGTTTAGAAATGCTCGCTACCCCCACCCCCAGCCTCCTTCAGTCCCAACCTCCTTCAGACACCCAGACCTGCAATTCTGCTCCACCAAAATAACTGCCTAGAAATGCGGGTGTTCTGAATTGGAGTTTCAAAGGCTTGCCCCCCACCCCACCCTCACTCTGTCCCTGTAGGACTTGTCTCTCCCTCGCCCTACCTCCCGCCCCCACAGCTCTGGACAATGAGAAGCTGCGACTAAGCTTCACGCCTGCCAATAAACCTCCTCGCTGCTTCCAGCAGGGCCTCTGTGTGCCTGTGCACTGCTGTTTCATCACAGATTACAAATGAACACTGCTTGTGAGATAAATTTGCCAGGCGTAGGTGTACTGATTTTGCAAGAAATCTTCCTTGAGCACTGTAGCTTCTGCATCTGCCTTTGAGTATTGTAGCCAGAGATGGAATTTCAGGTGATGTCAGGATCATGAACCCAGGCTGGGCAAGGGGCAAGCATGAGCCTTAATAACCAAAGGGATCTGGGTGTTGTCATCCCGGGAACAGTAACACAATAATTAGTATTATTGGATGGACTATGCTGCAGCTCATGGCAGTGATATAAACATACTCAGGGCAGCTTGGTTCTGGTTAATGGTTCTTTGCTGGAATATTACTCAGACTTAAAGACCAACTGCATAATTTCACATTAGATATAATTTTGACTTGAGTTTTAACATTTTGTTGCTGTTTCTTTGAGTTCTTATTCAACAAGTGTTTTGTTAGATTCAGTTGTGTGTTAAACCTTTTGAAACAGGAAAAATTCTGTTAAGTAGGGAGGTCTGAGTCCTGGTTTCTGTCCTTGGGAAGATAGAAGTCAGAGTGAAAATTTCCTAAACATTCACTGCCTGTCCAGCTGATCTAAAAGTGTGTTTGTGTGTGTGTGTTTTGAACATATGCTCCAGACATAGAGGTGTGCATCTATTTTTTCTGAACAAATACATGACATGTATATATACGAAATGTAAACACATGAAAATGGACAGTGAGACACGGGCTCCCTGTCCACCTAGCACCAGATCTGCAAAAATTCTTGCAGATTTTGTCGACGTAGCCAGGTGCCCGGGGGTTAAGAGTGGAGCATAAGAGGAAGCAGGTGCTTGAAGCTGCCAGGAAGAGGAGGGATTGAGATGCTGGTCAGGACAGCTGTGCCAGTAACAGGTGTTTACAAGAACCATGCTTGAGAACCCACGCAGTAAGGACTGGAGTGGGTGCTGGGTAGGGGAGGTTCAGGGACAGCATCCTCGGAGACGGATGTGATGAGGCACCTGCTTTAGGGAGCAGGGAGCGGGGAGGTCCCTCCCACCCACCTGGTTCCAGAGATGGGGAAAGTGGAGAGAGCAGGGAGCCTGGGAGGTGAGAGAAGCAGGCCTTACACCTGGGCACAGCCTCTACCCCACCTGCTCTGATCTCTGCCAATAGACTTTCCCCTCCCAGCACCGGAGCCACTAGCCACATGTGGCCACTTAAAGTGCACTACAGTAAGTAGGCACGTTCTCAGTCACACAAGCCACAGGTCAAGTGCTGAGCTCCCATTGTGGCTACTGTATTAGGGCAGATACAGAACATTCCCATCACCAGAGAAAATTCCACTGGACAGCCAGCACTGGACTGTGCTATTTCATTACTCAAGTGGCCTTGGAAAGAATGAATCTGCAAGGTAGGCAGTTGCATCCAATGCTCTTCACCTGGGAAGCAGCTTCTTAGATAAAAGCAGAATTTCCAGCAATCACGTACTTTCACATTTACCCAAAGGAGCTGAAATTTATGTCCACACAAAATCCTGCATGTGGACGTTCATAGCAACTTTATTCATAATCTCTGACACTCGGAAGCACCATGATGTTGTTCAAGAGATGGTGCATCCAGACAGTGGAATATTGCTCAGCAATAAAGACACATGAGCTGTCGGCCATGAAAAGACACGTAGGAATCTTAAATGCACTTTAGTGAGTGAAAAAGGCCAATCTGAAAAGGCTGCAGACTGTGCGATTCCAACTATGTGACACTCTGGAAAAGGCAGAACTATGGAGAAAGTAAAAAGATCAGGAGTGGCCAGGGAGTGGGAGGAGGGAGGGATGAACACAGAGGATTTTTAGGGCAATGAAGCTACTCTGTATGATGCTATAATGGTGTATACACATCACTGTACATTTATCCAAACCCACAGAATATACAGCATCAAGAGTAAACTCAAATGTAAGCACTGGCCTTTGGTTGATGAGGACATATCCACACAGGTTCATCAGTTGTAACTAACGCACCATCTGGTGCAGGATGTGGGTAATGGAGGTGGTTGAGAATGTGAGGGGGCAGGGTGTATAAGGGGGAATCTCTACCTTCTGCTCGCTTTCGCTCTAAACCTAAAACTTCTCTTAAAATAGTCTGTTAATTAAAAAAGCAGGATTTCATGTTCAGTACTTTTCCAAACTGACTGACCCTCACTTGGTCTTTTAAAATCCATATAAGACTTTTGGGGTGGAATGCAGGAGAGCAGGATCTTCCCCAGTGGGTCAGCAGTAAAGAATCCGCCTATAATGCAGTTCGATCCCTGGGTAGGAAGATCCCATGGAGGAGGGCACAGCAACCCACTCCAGTATTCTTGCCTGGAGAATCCCATGGACAGAGGACATGGTGGGCTACAGTCCGTAGAGTTGCAAGGAGTTGAGCACGACTGAAATGACTAAGTACACAAGCACAGGGAAAGAGATTTGAGTGGAATGGCACATTACCCCATATGCCTTTGTTTTAGTCATCAGTCTTTCCTGAGCGGGTCCCCCTCTTACCCTGCACTTAACACCCAGTGAATGACTAATCCAGCAACTGTGATGGGAACTCAATTCTGCAGCAGGAACACCCTCCCGGGAGCAGCATTCCCTCCTTCCATCCCATTGTTCATAAAAAAGATTGCAAGGCTCTCTCCCAAGGGAGGGCAACTCCCCTCCTGAAGCAGTTTACGACCCTGTTGCTGGGTGAAAGCTTTAAGCGATAGTATTCTCAAGCAGAACCTTTCAATTCTGTAGGAGCTTTCATGGACTGGAAAAATAATTCCTTTCTCCCAGTCCTACCCCCAGACAGAGCTTTAGTTGTTTAAAATAAAGCACCAACATCGTTTATGAGATGTAAATATAACTCCTGTAAGACGGGAGCTGATGCTGTCTGTAATCGTACAAGGAGTGACATTTCCTCCCGTCTGCTGGCAGGGATCGGAACTGCTCAGAGCACAAAAATATGCCTCTAAATTGAGAGCTGTAACTGGCACCCCAGACAATAAAGAAGAATTTCCTCAAGTATTTGGGTCCAGACATCCAGATGCCACACCCACTGCTTACCACAAGCCTGGTGTGCACGGGAGAGCAGTCGAGCGGGAGAAGAAATGTTAGGAGCCATTGTCTGTGCCAGGGCAGGAGAATCCAGGCAGCTAGGCAAGAGCTGGGTGTTCATTCTCCGAACTAGTGCCCAAGTGGCCCTCAGCTTGGGGAGAGTTGTGGACACAGTGGAGCAGCGGGGATTCTGCTCTGTCTCAAACGTGACAACGGAACATGTCATTTTATATGGACCTTAGTGTGTCCAGGCTGTGTAACAAAATATGACAGACTAGGGGGCTCAAACTGCAGACAGTTTCACACAGGTGTGGGGGCTGAAGTCTTTAAGATCAAGATGCTGGAAGATTGGGCTCCTGGTGAGGACTGTCCTCCTGGCTTTCAGATGCGAGTTTTGGGGCATGTCCTCACATGGTAGAGACAGAGGCTCTGACGTTTCTTCCGCCTCTTATGAGGATACTAATTCCATTATTAGGGCACCTCTTCAAGACCTCATCTTAAACCTAATGATCTCCCAGAGGCGTGCCTCCAAATACCATCACACAATATACATCACAGGGGTTAGGGGTCAGCCCATAACAATGTGACTGGTGGATACCCAGGGCTGAATCTGGTTGCCATCCAGCAGATCATCCAGGTGTGATGCACCATGTATTACTATTGTCCACAAGGCACCAAGTGTATGCTAATGTTCTGTGCTGTGCTAAGTTGCTTCCAGTCATGTCTGAGTCTTTGTGACCCCATGGACTGTAGCCCACTAGGCTCCTCTATCCATGAGGTTCCCCAGGCAAGAATACTGCAGTGGGTTGCCATGCCCTCCTCCAGGGGATCTTTCCAACCCAGGGATTGAACCCGAGTCTCTTGTCTCCTGCATTGGCAGGCAGGTTCTTCACCACTAGCGCCACCTGGGAAGCCCCAAGTGTATGTTAGTCCATCAGACTTTTTTTTTTTCTAATAGTAAATTTTTTCCTGTTTATTTATTTATTTATTTTAATTGGAGGCTAATTACTTTACAATATTGTAGTGGTTTTTGCCATACATTGAAATGAATCAACCATGGGTATACCTGTGTTCCCCATGCTGAACCCCCCTCCCACCTCCCTCCCCATTCCATCCCTCAGGGTCATCCCAGTGCACCAGCCCTGAGCATCTTGTCTCATGCATTGAACCTGGCTGGTGATCTGTTTCTCAATGTGATAATATACATGTTTCAGTGATATTCTCTCAGATCATCCCACCCTTGCCTTCTCCCACAGAGTCCAAAGGACTGTTCTTTACTCTGTGTCTCTTTTGAGGTCTTGCATATAGGGTCATCGTTACCATCTTTCTAAATTCCATACATATGTGATAGCATACTGTATTGGTGTTTTTCTTTCTGACTTACTTCACTCTGTATAATAGGCTCCAGTTTCATCCACCTCATTGGAACTGATTCAAATGCATTCTTTTTGATGGCTGAGTAATATTCCACTGTATATATGTACCATAGCTTTCTTATCCATTCATCTGCCAATGGACATCTAGGTTGCTTCCATGTCCTGGCTATTGTAAACAGTGCTGTGATGAACACTGGGGGTACATGTGTCTCATTCAATTCTGGTTTCCTCAGTGTGTATGCCCAGCAGTAGGAGTGCTGGGTCATATGGCAGTTCTATTTCCAGTTTTTTAAGGAATCTCCACACTGTTCTCCATAGTGGCTGTACTAGTTTGCATTCCTACCAACAGTGTAAGAGGGTTCCCATTTCTCCACACCCTCTCCAGCATTTATTGTTTGTAGACTTTTTGATAGCAGCCATTCTGACTGGCATGAAATGGTACCTCATTGTGGTTTTGATTTGCATTTCTCTGATAATGAGTGGTGTTGAACACCTTTTCATGTATTTCTTCTGTATGTCTTCTTTGGGGAAATGTCTGTTTAGTTCTTTGGCCCATTTTTTGATCGGGTTATTTATTTTTCTGGAATTGAGCTGCAGGAGCTGCTTGTATATTTTTGAGATTCTTTGTCAGTTGCTTCGTTTGCTATTATTTTCTCCCATTCTGAAAGCTGTCTTTTCACCTTGCTTATAGTTTCCTTCATTGTACAAAAACTTTTAAGTTTAATTAGGTCCCATTTGTTTATTTTTGCTTTTATTTCCATTACTCTGGGAGGTGGATCATAGAAGATCCGTCTGTGATTTATGTCAGAGAGTGTTTTGCCTGTGTTTTCTTTTAGGAGTTTTATAGTTTCTGGTCTTATGTTTAGATATTTAATCCATTTTGAGTTTATTTTTGTGTATGGTGTTAGAAAGTGTTCTAGTTTCTTCTTTTACGAGTGGTTGACCAGTTTTCCCAGCACCACTTAAAGAGATTGTCTTTTCTCCATTGTATATTCTTGCCTCCTTTGTCAAAGATAAGGTGTCCATAGGCACTTGGATTTATCTCTGGGCTTTCTATTTTGTTCCATTGATTTATATTTCTGTTTTTGTGCCAGTACCATACTGTATTGATGACTGTAGCTTTGTAGTATAGTCTGAAGTCAGGCAGGTTGATGCCTCCAGTTCCATTCTTCTTTCTCAAGATTGCTTTGGCTATTCAAGGTGTTTTGTATTTCCATCCAAATTGTGAAATTATTTGTTCTAGCTCTGTGAAAAATACTGCTTGTAGCTTGATAGGGATTGCATTGAATCTATAGATTGCTTTGGGTAGTATACTCATTTTCACTATATTTATTCTTCTGATCCAGGAACATGGTATATTTCTCCATCTATTTATGTCATCTTTGATTTATTTCATCAATGTTTTATAGTTTTCTATATATAGGTCTTTTGTTTCTTTGGGCAGATTTATTTCTAAGTATTTTATTCTTTTCATTGCAATGGTGAATGGCATTGTTTCTTAATTTCTCTTTCTGTTTTCTCATTGTTAGTGTATAGGAATGCAAGGGATTTCTGTGTGTTAATTTTATATCCTGCAACCTTACTATATTCATTGATTAGCTCTGGTAATTTTCTGGTGGAGTCTTTAGGGTTTTCTATATAGAAGATCATGTCATCTGCAAACAGTGAAGTGTCTGAAGTGTGCCAGGTTCCATGTTTCTGCTAAAGATATAAAACGAATATGCATTACTTTCCTCTGTCCAGGGGTCAAAGACCAGAATTAACAGACACAAAAGCAAGAAACCATGGTGATGTGATAAATGCATAACAGAGATAAACTATATTTTGTTTATCATTTAAATAGAGATAAAATTGGAAGAGCTGTCTCTTCTGCTTCCCATTTTGGGGGTTTGTCATTCCTTTGTGTAAATCCAGACTTCTATCTGGTGCCATTTTCCTCTGTCATGGGACCTCCTGTAACATTTATTATGGTACATGTCTACTGGTGATGAATTCTTACAGCATTTGTATTCTAAGGAAGTCTATATTTTGCCATTTTTGCTTGATGTGGAATTCTAGGTTGGAAGTTTTTTTTTAATTTTTTTGGTCTTTAAATACTTGAAAAATACTGTCCCAAGGATTTCTGGCTTGCATCATTTCTGACAAGAAGTCTGCCATCCTTCTTAACTTTGTTCTGATCTAATGATATAATGCACTAACCCCTTCTCACATACTTTTAAGACTTTTCTCTTTATCAGTGGTTCTAAGACTGAGGGCAGGAGGAGAAGGGGACGACAGAGGATGAGATGGCTGGATGACATCACTGACTCGATGGACGTGAGTCTGAGTGAACTCCGGGAGTTGGTGATGGACAGGGAAGCCTGGCGTGCTGGGATTCATGGGGTCGCAAAGAGTCGGACACGACTGAGGTTCTGAACTGAACTGAACTGAAACAGTTTGATCATAAGCTGCCTTGGCCTAGTTTTCTTGATATTTCTTTTGTTTGAGATTCTTTTATTGAGCTTCTTGAATCTTTTTATTTACAGTATTTATCAAATTTGGGAACTCATAGTCATTATTTCTTCAAATATTCTTGTCCCTCTGGCACAATCTCCTTTGGAGAGTATAATTACATGCCTATCAGGCCACTCAGAGTTGTCCTATAGCTCACTGACTCTTTGTCCCATTAATTGTATTTTTCTGTGTATTTCATTTTGGATACTTTCTAATAGTATACCTTTAGGTTCAATATTTCTCCCATGGTGTCCAATCTATGCATCCCATCAAATATATTTTTCATCTCAAATGCTGTAGTGTTCATCTGTATAAGTTTGATATGGGTCATTTTTGTGTCTTATCATGGTTATGCTTTCCTCTACCTACTTGAACATGCAGGATAGAGATATAACTTTTTACTGTCCTTGTCAACCAGCTCTCACTTTGACCTCTTTATTGATTGCTTTTTCTTCTGATTATGGGTCATATTTTCTGCTTCCCTGTATGTTTGGTGTTTTCATTGAATGCCAGATATTTTGAGTTTTGCTTTGGTGGATGTGGGCGTTTCTGTGTACCTATTAATAATCTCGATCTTTGTTTTGGTGCACAGGTAACTTATCTGGAGATAGTCTGGTCCTTTGTAAGAGGTAGGACTAGAGCAATACTTAGCCCAGGGCTAAGTTATCCCACTCCTGAGGCAGATTTTTTCTGAATTATCCATCAGTTCCCCAAATGGATGAACCCAAGTGCACACAGTCTGAGAAACTTGGCCAGAGGTCACTATAAGGCAGTGACCACCTTGGTCTAGAACTCAAGTCTCTCAATGCCAAATCTCTACCCCCAGACACAGAGCATCATGAGTAAACTCATGCCATTCTCAACCGGAGTTTTCCCCTCTAGGGAATGTTTGGCAAGGTCAGGAGGCAGTTTTGGTTGTTACAGCTGGGGTGAGGTGGCAGGCTGCTACTAGACTCAGGGTGGGGTGGAGGCAGGATGCCCCCAGCAGAGAGTGATGTGGCCCCAGAGTGGAGGAATGGGGTTGGGGTGGAGAAGCCTTAGTCCACACATTCCTGTGAAAGTGCTTCGGAAACCATGAAGTGCCGTGCATGCAAAAATCTCATGATTCCAGCCCAATCATGCAGTAGTCGCCAAGTTCGTGGCTCTGCTGCCCTCACACAACTAAAGGAGGTGCATCTCTTTAAACCCCTCTGCTGTCCAGGCACTCACACAAGTGCATTACAATGATGTCCTAGGTGTATACAGTAGGCATGTCCTTCCAGGGTGTGCAAAGCTTGAGTAAGCAAAAACCACACCATTCTGTCAAGCAGCCTCCCTTCTGAAGCACAGCCTAGGCTAAAATGTGCTGGCTGTGGCATCAACAACAGCTTAGAGGGCTAATTTGATGCTAAAAATGCAATAGTAAGTTAAAACAAGACATAGTTTGTTTCTCATTCTAGCTCTCTGTGCATTTCTGTGTGTAAAAGAAAGCATTAAAATGTTTTTTCCCCTCCCTAGAACCAAACTACTTCAGCAAATGCTTTTCAAATCCAGTAAAGCGCTCATGCATTTTTAGTTATGCAGTGTTCTCAGGTGATTCTTCTGCAGGTCCATCCATATCCATGACTCCGTGTCTCCTTGCTCGTCTCTTTTTCCATCTCCCTCTCGAGGTCCAGCTGGCTGGTCCCAAGCAGGGATCTGAGGCTTTATTTTTCAGGAGCTGAGCCCATTGCTTCAGAGCCTCTGGAATTCAGCTTCCTTTGGCCCGATCGCACCTGCTTATTCCAGTTGTTGGATTCTCTCTGTGCCGCTGCCGCCTGTGCTGCAAAATGCAGATTAACAGAGGAAGGATTCTGCAGGGCCCTGAGCATGCCAGGTGTTATCAGAGATCTGGCAGCAGAATGACGCCGAAATGCACTCATACCAACACTTCTCAAAATATTTGTGTGTGTCTGTCCCCGGTTTGCCTTTCTTTTATTCATAAGGAGATGCTCATGAAAACAACCGGTCTGTTTCAACTTCAGAGAGCAGTTGAGATACGTCACACTACAGGGAATGGCCAGCCAACAGCCTCCACATCTGTGCTCCTCATCACCCCACTGGGCTGGCCAGTCCAGCATGGCCTCTCCAGACAGTAGCCCCCACTGCATCCTCCCCATGAATAAAACACAGCCACCGTGTCTTCTTTCACCCTAGTATTCCCATTTCCAAGCTGTGCACTCTTGTCTTTCCTGAGGTTCTATTAACTCTTTAGACCCACTCAGCTCCCACCTCCTCTGTACAGCCTTTGATGACCACCTTACTGGGCAGTTCTGCTCCTCTGGACCCTCAGCCAGAGCATCCACAGTGGGGGAGTCCTACCATCACAGTCCATTGTGCTCCCTTCTTCATCAGCCCTGCTCATCTTCCACTAACTTGCCACCATGGGTGCTCCAGCTTATGTTCCTTTTGTCACCACCAACAGGTAGTAAGCAGCCTGAGACCTTGGCCTGGCTTTGCCCATAGTCTGTCCTCAGTAATTTTAGTCGCCTGTATCTGCTGGCACACCTGCCCTGGCGGGCACCCTGGAAAGGTATCACATCCATTCTCAACTGGGAGCACAGAGAGGTGAAGTCACTTGCAGAGCAGCACAGCCAGGATCTAAGCTCTCTTCCTCACAGTATGGAGCCAGCTCCTAATCACTGCCCCTCAAAGCCTCCTGGCACCTGTCTTATCTCTTCTCTTTTCAGAGCAGATCTGATCAGATCAGAGCACAGAGTCCTCCGTGCTTCCTCCTGGGGCTCAGAAAAGACTCTTGGGCAGTACCCAGGAATTAGGTATGAAAAAATAAATGTGGTAGGCTAGACCCTGCTAAGAAATAAGTTCATCCTTTTCCAGTGGGTAGCTTCCTTTCATGAAATGAGTTGGCACACCACACTCCATTTTAATGATTTTGGCCAAAGATTTGGGTTCTTCACAATTGAAGTCAGCACCCCTGTTTCATGCAGGATGTGGTTGGCAGCCTTGAGCTTCTGAAGATCTCCCTGATGGGGACTGTGTTCAGTTTACTTCTCTAACATAATTACAAGGCGACAGAGAAGCCTACCCATTTACTCTCACTCTTTCCCCACTCTCTCTCTCTCTCTGGCTGGGTCTTGAATAGCTCCTGTGGATCACAGCCCCACAGCCTCATCCAGAATATCCCACGACATGGAGGTTGAGGCTAGCACACCAGACTCTTCATATTTATGGATCCCACCCGCAAATGTTCCTGAGCCTTCCACTCTGCTGGGGACTGTGTTGGGTCCAGGGAATGTACAGCTGGAGGGCTGATCTCAGGGGATAGGTTTCCACTACACACTGCCGAGGTATGAGCATATGCGAGGTCCCCACAATAGGGTTTGTTGTCCATGGCCTCGGTGAAGCTGCTCTGTGCCAGTGTTCAAGGAGACCACTGGCTGTAGCTAAGGGCAGGCGGCTGTGGAATGAATTAGCATGGGCTGCATACCGCTGCCCATCTGGGGCCAGGCAGCTGTCCCTGCCTCAGTGCCCAGAGCTGGACCCCATTCCTCCCACCAACTGCAAGTGGAGGTTTCAGCGACATCCCCCCTGCTCTCCAGCCACGGTCACTGGAAACAGCCACTTGATTGCTCCTCTGTCAGTTCTGGGCCCCACAGGGGCGGAGACCCTGGGTTCTCTCCAATCGAGAGGATCAACACAGGAACTCAGCACCGTTTCCTCTGTCTATACCTGGACCTACAAACCACAGATGCACCAGCTCACATGCTTAAATAACTCTCTCTGAGGACTGAGGCACAGAAAGCCAGGGTGTGCCACTTTCCAAAGAGGAATGCCAAGTATTTACCTCCATAATGGACAATTCTTTTCATTTGTGAGATTTTATGAACCAGAAAAATCCACAAAACACATTAAAGAAACCCAGCTGAAGGCAACATGTCTAATTCTGCTGTGTTCTTTCATTCTCCTTCTCTCTCATATCATGCTGTAAAGTTCATACACTGCAGATATTTCCTGGAGCTATAAACAGGCTTATCTGCACAGCACCCCCTCAGCCCAGGTTTGGAATGGGTCACCAGGCTATGATGGGTCATAGTCACTTGACGTCCAGTCCCTGCTGGGACCCCCAGCCACCCTCCGGTTCCCACAGTGGAGAAGGCACATCAGATTGCAGCTGGTAGGTCGAGTGCAGCACTCTAATGGTCACTGGCCTAATGCAGACAAAGGCGGTCATGTGCCAACCCCTTGACTTCACTGAAGCTCCAGTACGTTGGCCACCTGATACAAAGAGCTGAAAAAGACCCTGATGCTGGGAAAGATTGAAGGCAGGAGAAGGGGATGACAGAGGATAAGATAAGATGATTAGATAGCATCACCGACTCAGTGGACATGAATTTAAGCAAACTCCAGTACATAGTGAAGGACAGAGAAGTCCGGTGTGCTGCAGCCTATGAGGTCACAAAGAGTTGGACACAGTGACTGAACAACGACAACATAAACGGGAGCAAGATTTTAGGGAGACAACCCAGAGAGCATGTCTCAACTTGCCTTTTTTTTTCTTATATGTTGGACTTTAGTTGATTCACATGTTGTGTTAGTTTCAGGTGTACGGCAAAGTGATTCAGTTATACATATACGTGGATCTGTGTGTTAATGGCTCAGTCGTGTCTGAATCTTTGCAACTGTCAGGCTCCTCTGTTCATGGGATTCTCCAAACAAGACACTGGAGTGGGTTGCCATTTCCTTCTCCTTACATGTATCTTTTTTTTTTTTTTCAAATTCTTTTCCCATTTAGTTTATTGCAGAATATTGAGTAGAGTTCCCTGTGCTCTACAGTAGGTCCTTGTTATTTATCTATCTCATATACAGTAATGTAGATAAGTTCATCCACTCTTGATTTAGGTCCACCTGTGACTTCACTTTCACGCATTGGAGAAGGAAATGGCAACCCACTCCAGTGTTCTTGTCTGAAGAATCCCAGGGATGGGGGAGCCTGGTGGGCTGCCGTCTATGGAGTCACACAGAGTTGGACAAGACTGAAGTGACTTAGCAGCAGCAGCAGCCCTTTAAACAGAAGAAAGACATGGCACCCCACTCCAGTATTCTTGCCTGGAGAACCCCATGGATAGAGGAGCCTGGCGGGCTATGGTCCATGGGGTCACAAGAGTCAGACATGACTTAGTGACTAACCTGCCCAACCCACCCTTTAAACAAGGCTTCCTAGGTGGCGCTGGTGATAAAGAATCTGCCTGAAATGCAAGAGATGCAGGAAACATGGGTTCAATCCAGTAAGGACTTGTCAATGTGCCCGTCCACTTTGTAATTGAAGTGCAACTCAAAATGGCTAAGCCTCATGCACAGGAATGTCTGTGTGTTGTCAGCCATGTGTGGACCTGAAAATGACAAGTAGAGATCAGCTTTCCCAGTGGGAGAACATGGGGATGCCCATGTCCTCGGCCACCATCAGTGCATCCACATTTGCTTCTTACAGCCCAGATCAGAAGGAAGCGGTCTGGTCAGTGGTGCTGGGGGTTGGGGAGGCGGGGGACATGGTGATTTGGCAAATTCCATGTGGTTTACTTCTTCCAGTTTGCAGAAGTACTCACCACAGTATGCACGTGGTGTTAGCACTCTTGACCAGAGATTTTCAAAAATGGATCGACACCTGTTTCCTTCACCATAGTTCACCTCCCTGACTTTCTGCAAGGAGCAGGGAGTGAGTGAACAAGCCGCCATTGCCAAAACTCAGAGTGTTTTAATAGAACGGAGCTGTTTTTAATTTCTTTAAAGAACCTTCCAAATTAACTCGTGTGTTGAGTGCCTCTATAAACAAATGCTTGGAGTTTGCATGGATCCCCCTGGAATGATCCTAGTGGATCATTCCATTTAGTGGATTTGGCTAAAAGATGTCCTGCAGGGGTGATTGCCCTGAGATCGCTTCCGTTGGCGTGAATTATGCTGGCGGCAGAATGTGTACTGGGCTAATTTATTTTAAATTGTGGGATAAATTCTAAAGTACAAGCCTCCATAAAAAGCGTCCTGGAGCCTGACTGGTAGCAGGAGGGCTGGCTGAATGAGGAAAGACCAAAAGTAAGAGAAGCCGGCTCCTGGGCTCTTGATGTCTGAGGAGCTTGTCCCTCACTTTCCCAACTTGTGAGGCTGAAAACGTCTGCAATAATTTTTAAAGAAATCAGAGATCACCCTCCTGCTGGCTCTCTTCTGGTCCTTGAGTGTTCTCCAAGATGGTGAGAATTTAGAGGTACACACCTACTTTTTGAGTGTGTCTTGGGACCAGTGTGACCCAAGAGTGCTTATGTTGTTTAAAGATGCAAAGACAGGATATTGGCTTGTCTGGCTATTGTATACATGTCAAGTTTCCTTTCTGTATTCATCCATCAGTTTGGGAAAGGAAGGTGTTTCATCACTTGGTGCTTTGAGGTGCTACCTTGAGATCCACCCTTGGTCTCCCTGCTGAAGATCTTTGGGGCTCCAGGCATCAGTTTCTTGTCCTTCTCTGGTCCCTTGTGGGTCTCTAGTTGCTTGACAGCCATTATTCGAAGGAGCTCCCCGCATCTCCTGGGAGTGCGGACAGAGCCCAGGTGAGACCTGGGCACAGCAGTGATGACTTGATCACAGATAAAGTTGTGACAAAGTAGCATTGAACTTGAAACTGCTCTGACGTGCTCCTCCCTATTCCCCAGGGGCTGAGCACCGATGACCAGTGTCACAGCTGGAGCTGAGCTGAGCCCTTGGCCAGGCTGAGTGGGTAGGTCACTTGGTTCTGATAACGTAGCAGTGTGTTCTGTGCTTTGTGGTCAGACGCTAAACGCTGGGCATTTAGGAAGTTTTCGTGTTCCCTGCAACCCTAGGAAGTGGTCACTACTGTGACTCTCAATTTACAGGTTAAAGTACTTGCCAGTGTACGGTGATTAAGCAACTGGCTTTTGGAGCCCAATCCAGCTGGTCTCAGTCAGAACCCAACCCAGCTGAATGGCCAGTGGTCTCCAAACAGGGCCTCTCATCAGAATTATTTGGAGAAACTTCTGAAACCTACAGCTTCCTCAGGCCCCTCTCAGAGAGCTCCTGAGTCAGTGGGTAGAGAGCCAGGAATCTGTGTTAATGATGGACCCCACTTGAGAACTGCTGTTTCACCCACAAGTTCCTGATGGACAACAGTCATGTTGTTATCAAAAAGAAAATCAAACACACACCACCCTTTGGCTCAGTTTTTCTCTCCTAGGGGATATCTAAGAGGACCAAAGACTTATAACAGGGTTCACAGTAGGCCAAACCCACAGCCCAGGTGACCAACACCAGACAGGTATCTCTGTGTCATGGAATTCTATTCAACAATGAAAAGGAGCAAGCTGCTAACACAGGCAGTGGATGAATCTCGAAAGCATGCAGAGTAGAAAGAAACTCACATGATAGAGGACATACTTAGAGTACAATTCCATTTATGTGACATTCCAGGAGAAGCCAAACCAATGGACGGTTTGAAAAAATTATCAGGGTGTTTGCCTGGCTAGTAATGGGAATTGGAGTGGGCAGTGAGGGGACTTCTGGGGCGTGTTCACTGTCTGGACAGGGGACTGCCTCACACAGGGGTCTGCCGTTGTCACACCTAAGATGTTTACATTTCACTCCATATCGAAAAGAAACATAAATGAAACATGGAACTCTCATTAATGGCATGCGTGGTGAAATGTTTAGGGACAAAGCACTCTGAAGTCTGTAGCTACTTTGGTGTAAGCCAAAATGAGCAGGATTGATGGGGAGGGGAAGGATGGGTGGATACATGTTAGAGAAAATATAAGCCATGATTCAAGTGATGTTAACTATTATCCAAAGCAGCAGTGAAGGGGTCTCCCCCTGTGGAGCTGCCCCAGGTGAAGAATGCTCACTCATGACCACCTCTCTGTTTGGGTCTGAGGGGTGCTCGTGTACCGAGGATTCCAGCCGTTACCAAGATGCAGGAGCCCAGTGGGAATTCAGGTTTCCAGTTCATCGCCGTGAGGCTGGAGGGGAAAATGGGGCTCCCTGCCCTCCCCTTGGAGTCCTAACTTTGGCCCCAGGCTGGAGGACTCGCGTTCTTTCCTGCTTCCAAATAGCAGGTAGTAGAGAGAGGAGGCAGTCAGGTGACACTTAAGCCCATGATATCTAGTTGGCCTGGGCCGCGAACGGGCGCAGCCAACACAGTCCAGCAAGGACTTATTTTCTTCTAGGTTGTTAATCACTAAGTCATGTCTGACTCTTTGCAATCCTTTGGTCTGCAGCCCACCAGGCTCCTCTGTCCATGGGATTCTCCAGGCAAGAATCCTGGAGTGGGTTGCCATTTCCTTCTCCAGGGGATTTTCCCAGCCCAGGATCGAACCCTGGGTTTGAGTGGGAAGGGTGACAGCAAGTCAGGCAGGGAAGGGTCACCTTAGCCCAGGTCACATTGAGATCAGATTCCACTCACCTGTGCAGGTGTGTGTGCTAGCTCAGCATCAGCTCCCATGCAGGATGTCACCCTTCACTCCTGCGGCTCCTACATTTCAGGCAGACTCTTTACCCTCTGGGTAAAGAATCAGGGCTCCCCTAATTCCTCCCGTTAGAGCCAAGTGCTATTTGTCTGCTAAAAGATGCTGCCACTTTGTAATTGTAGCAGTTCTGAACAATAACAAGGATTGCTAGTGTTTTCCTTTAATAGGTCACCATAGCTTTTTCTCCTAAGCTTAGCCTGTGTTTCATTTCCTATCACATCCTGCATGGGAGTTGCTGAGCTAGCACCCGCACCTGCACAGGTGAGTGGGCTCTGATCTCAGTGTGACCTGCGCTCAGGTGACGCTTGCCTGCCCGACTTGCGTCACCCTTCTCTCTCCATGACCTCTCAGTGTCCGAGGTGCATCTGGTGTAGGTTCACTTACCAATGACAATTCTGAACAATAACAAGGATTGATAGTGTTTTCCTTTAATAGGTCACTATAGCTTTTTCTCCTAAGCTTAGCCTGTGTTTCATTTCCTATCACATCCTGCATGGGAGTTGCTGAGCTAGCACCCGCACCTGCACAGGTGAGTGGGCTCTGATCTCAGTGTGACCTGCGCTCAGGTGACGCTTGCCTGCCCGACTTGCGTCACCCTTCTCTCTCCATGACCTCTCAGTGTCCGAGGTGCATCTGGTGTAGGTTCACTTACCAATGACACTTCAGAATGCCAAGAAAACAGAGACAGACGTGAGGCTCTAGATGTGTGCAGCCAAGACAGTTCACAGCTAAACTGCCTGGACGAGACATGGTGAGGGAGGAAAATAGCCATTGGATTGTAGCTCGGTACTGGTAACTCGATCCCGGAGCCCGCTGACAAGAGCGGTGTCTGGGCTGGTCCTTGCACACCGTGCGTGAGTCCCCATGAGTCCCAGGGGCGCATGTCCCTACAGTCTGATCATTTTAGAAATCACAGCTTCTGTTCATCCCGAAAGTTTAGAGAAGTTTTGTGTACAATTCTGCCTTCATCTTTGCTATTTTTTCTAAACTTGATAGCAAAATTTCCCTCTCTGCCCTCACATTCTGTGTGCAAATCATAAAATCTATAAACCTTGAATAGACTTAGAAAATCACACACTGCTATGAAAGGAACCATAAATGAATCTTCATATTTGAAGTTTTGTCATTTAACAAATGCATTGTTACCCATTATCCTTTCAGTGCTTAACAAACAACTTATAATGAGATACAGAAAGACACAGTTGGAAGGGCTTTTTTCCCTTCCTTTCTTTCAAAAACAGCTACTCCCTTGCAGGTAGTAATTTTGCTTTAAGCCGAGGGATGGTTAGTGCTAGGCTTTTTAATAAAATACATGTGAGAGAATAATTCTCCTAAAACATTCTATATCTACAAAAATCTATATGTGGGGGAACTGGAATTATTCCCTAATAGATTTTATTACATAGCAGTTAAGAATTTTTCTAAGAGACATCTAGTCAAAGCCATCAATTTGGGGGAACAAAGCATGGGAGAGAAGGAATTTATTGAAAACTGGCGTTATTCTCTACTTGGTGGAATTCTTTATCTGTTCCCTGGCTTCATTTTCTTTAGAAGGTGGAGCCCTCTAGGCTGTTAGGTTAGCATGATTAACCACAAATATAGGAGTGACATTTATTCACGTAATCCACGTTCTCTGGACGTAGTCTGTCTGCAGGAGGAGTTTCTACACCAGGGAGGCTGAGGCAGAAAGGGGGCTGACTAGGGAATACACCTTGAATGGCTGAAATAGACAGAGACTTGAGTTTATAAAGTGAGGTGTGGGGGACCAGGGTGGGGAGAACCACGGAGGGGATATACCTGCTGTTTTAATAAATTAACACATGATCCTATACACCCCAACACCAGTCATGTAGAAGTGAGATAGAGAGAGAGGGTGATATATTCATTTGTTTTATTCAAAACTGATTGTTGCACACCTTTTATGTGTCAGGCATGGACAAACACAGCCCCAGGCCCCTGGAGACACAAAACACCATTAATTACAAAACACAACAGGAAGTGTGGGACCAAAGTGCAAGGGAGTCTAGAGCCGTGGACAAAGGAGACCTAGCCTTGTCCAGGGAGGCCACCAGTGGCCCCTGATAACACAGCACTGGAGGGGTCGAATGGTCAGTGATCCCCTAGGTATGGGAAGGCTGAGGGGACCTGGGTCCAGGAGACGGACAGCCAGGTGGAATGAAGGGAGGCTAGAGGGATGGGCAGGAAGCCAGGGGCCGTGAGCAGGAGACAGAGAGAACAGAACATGCCAGGCACCTGCTGCTTAGGGAAGCAACTCCAAGGTTTCCCTCCAGTATTTATGAAATATTTCCAACTTGCAGAAAAGCTGAGTGAACTCGACAGTTGACAGAAGCGCACCCACCACGAAAATCCTGCACATAACAACCGTGTAAAGCCCACACTTCACAGGCTGCCGGTTGGCTTCACCTCAGCCCCATCCCCTTTCCATCCGTATACCCATCTTGCTTCTGATGGATTTCACAGTGAAATCAATGTACGCCCCACCTCAAACACTTCAGCAGGCAGCTCACAAAATAAAACTCATGTTTGTTTACATGTTGAGGCAAGCTTTCATAGAGAGAAAACTGCATACCTCTTAACTTTGAAGAATGTATATGCCCAAGTAACCCAAAGTCCTGTCAAGGTCTAAACCATGGTCCCCAACCTTTTAGGCACCAGGGACCGGTTTCCTGGAAGATAACTTTGCTACAGACCCCAGTGGGAGGGATGGAGATAAAGTGTACATTACATTGATCATGCACTTTGTCTCTATTATTATTATATCAGCTCCACCTCGGATCATCAGGCATTGGAGCCTGGAGGTTGGTCTAGAGCATCGTTTTCCAGAAAGTTTTCTCCTGCTCTTTGGTGAGCCACCTCTCCCCCCTGGGTCCAGAGGCAATCGCTGTTTTGGTTTTTTCATCATACTTTGCCCACAGTGAATCCACTGGTCATGCCCCCTGTTTGGGATTTGGGGTCACATGTGGGCTTTGCCTTTTACCAGTGGAAAGGCTGCAGCCAGTTTGGGGCAGCTGTGAAGGAAGCTGCTGTGAACACAGGTGCTTCTGCTCTTGGCGTAGACAGCCCTGCTCTGCGATGCTGATGGAACAGCCCCTTGCCAGGCACACTCACTGCTGCCTGCGTGCATCTTCCCAATCTTCCCGTCTACACTTTGCACCAGCTCTGTCTGTAACAGAAAGCTCCTGTGGATAGTGTGCTTTAGAAATAATCCTGAGTGTTTCTCTTTTATGACAACTTCAATAGTACATGAACCGAGAACTTCCAGATGTTCAAGCTGGATTTAGAAAAGGCAGAGGAATAAGAGATCAAATTGCCAACATCCGTTGGATTATAGAAAAAGCAAGAGAATTCCAGAAAAGCATCTACTTCTGCTTCATTGACTACACTAAAGCCTTTGACTGTGTGGATCACAACAAATTGTGGAAAATTCTTAAAGAGATAAGAATACCAGACCAGCTTACCTGCCTCCTGAGAAATCTGTATGCAGGTCAAGAAGCAACAGTTAGAACCATTCATGGACCAATGGACTGGTTACAAATCGGGAAAGGAGTACGTCAAGGCTGTATATTGTCACCCTACTTATTTAACTTATATGCAGAGTACATCATGTGACATGCCGGGCTGAATGAAGCACAAGCTGGAATCAAGACTGCAGGGAGAAATATCAGTAACCTCAAATATGCAGATGATATCACCCTTATGGCAGAAAGCAAAGAGCTTCTTGGTGAAAGTAAAAGAATAGAGTGAAAAAGCTGGCTTAAAACTCAACATTCAAAAAACGAAGGTCATGACACCTGGTCCCATCACTACATGCCAAAAAGAGGGGAAAACAATGAAAACAGTGACAAACTTTATTTTCTTGGGCTTTCATATCACTGCAGATGGTGACTGCAGCCACGAAATTAAAAGATGCTTGCTCCTTGGAAGAAAAGCTATGACAAACCTCGACAGCATATTACAAAGCAGAGATATTACTTTACTGACAAAGGTCCATCTAGTCAAAGCTATAGTTTTTCCAATAGTCATGTATGAATGTGAGAGCTGGACCATAAAGAAAGCTGAACACTGAAGAACTGATGCTTTTGAACTGTGGTATTGAGAGTCCCTTGGACTGAAGGAGATCAAACCCGTTCATCCTAAAGGAAATCAGTCCTGAATATTCTTTGGAAGGACTGATGCTGAAACTCCAATACTTTGGCCACCTGATGCGAAGAACTGACTCTTTAGAAAAGACCCTGTTGCTGGGAAAGATTGAAGGCAGGAGAAAGGGACAACAGAGAATGAAATGGTTGGATGACATCAACAACTCAATGGACATGAGTTTGAGCAATCTCTGGGAGCTGGTGGTGAACAGGGAAGCCTAGCATGCTACAATCCATGGGATCTCAAAGAGCAGACACAACTGAGTGACTGAACTGAACTGATGACAACTTCTGTCTTGAGCTTGGAGTGTTTGCTCCCTCTTGGTTTCATGACTGACGGGTTTGAAATTGAATCTATAGCTTGATGTTTGTGGTTTTAATTTCATGTCCCTTTATGATTTCTCTTTTCCTTCTTATTTACGTTCATTGATTTTTCTAGAATTTAATTTGCAATTCTTATTGAGCAATCTCTGGGAGTTGGTGGTGAACAGGGAAGCCTAGCATGCTACAATCCATGGGATCTCAAAGAGCAGACACAACTGAGTGACTGAACTGAACTGATGACAACTTCTGTCTTGAGCTTGGAGTGTTTGCTCCCTCTTGGTTTCATGACTGACGGGTTTGAAATTGAATCTATAGCTTGATGTTTGTGGTTTTAATTTCATGTCCCTTTATGATTTCTCTTTTCCTTCTTATTTACGTTCATTGATTTTTCTAGAATTTAATTTGCAATTCTTCATTGGAGTTATGGGTTTCCCCAGTTATGGCTCAAATGGTAAAGAATCTGCCTGCAATATAGGAAGGGTTGATCAAAAGCCCATGGGTTTGATCCCCGGGTCAGGAAGATCCCTGGTGGAGGAAATGGCTACTCATTTCAGTATTCTTGCCTGGAGAATCCCATGGACAGAGAAGACTGACAGGCTACAGTCCATGGGGTTGCAAAGAGTTGGACATGACAGAAACAACTTACACACATCAGAATTTTAGCTCTCCCTCTGCGTGACGTCGCAGGAGTTGTTCCAGGAATCTCTGGGAAAGCAGAATCTGTTCCAGGGGTTGTTAAAAGGCAAAGTCAGGCAGCAGCCGTGGGAGGGAAAAGTGGGTGACATGAATAAGGCAGATAGGTTAGCAGTCGACTGATGTCAGCAGGCCGGTTTCACAGTTAGCTGAAAGGGGACCTTCAGAATGTCCTGGCCTGGGTGACCAGAAATATACACTCAAACTCTCCCCAGCTTGTAAATTTATCGACATTTTAATCATTAATGGTTAGCAAACTCAGGTGACAGAATGGTCCAGGCTTCTAATTATCTCTTTGAAAATAATTCATCTAGGGAATTCCCTGGTGGTCCAGTGGCTAGGTCTCTGCCTTTCACTGCCAGTGGTGAGAGTTCAATCCCTGTTGGGGGAACTAAGATCCCACAGGCCGTGCAGCCAAAAAAATACATAAAATTGTGATTCAATCTTATAACCACTGAATTTTTAAAACCACTCTTAATATAATGGACAGTTGCCAGAGGACCTCCCAAAAACCAGACTTGGTTTTTAACCAGATCCTGACTACCCCAGCTGTCTTCCATAAAGGAGACTCACCTGGAGTNTGAGACAGTCACATGGGAACCAGAAAAGGGGGACCTGACATGGACTCTCTAACCTGAAAAGCCAGCCTGGACAGTGATTTGATTCTGCTCTGACACAAGTGAGACTGAGCCCAGCATCTCAATGTGAGCTTCCAGACCTGCTCTCGCCATGAGGCAGCTTTCCTGTCTGAGTGACCTGGTGGTGTGCTTTGTCTTTTTCTTGAGTCTGACTTGGAAGCACCCATTTCTCAATTCTGAGCACTTTCTGGGGAGTCAGCTGGCCCCTCTCCCAGGTTGTCCTTGGGCTGGCTTCTCGGGAGACTAAGGTTGTTCTTGTGGTTTGTGGCAAAAGGTTCAAAGTGCTTTTAGTTAAAGAAAATGCTAAAAGTAAATAGCTGAGGATTGTTCTCTGCTGGCAGAAAGACAGCTGTGGGTGCAACAGAAAGTGTAGTTGAAAGCCCAGTGAAAGCATGTCTGTTGTCCGAGGTGATTTGGCCCAGATGGATTTTCTTTTCGTGGCTTGGTGGGTCCCAGGGGAACCTTGTGCACCTGGAGAAGTGGGTGAAACAGACCCTGGGAAGGCAGCTCCCTGATGAAGCACGGGTGAGAATGGAGGGGGTGTTGTCCTGCATGAGGCTGGACTGCAGGGTCCTGGGCTCTGGGCATGGTAGCAGGACACCCACGACCAGGTGGGGCCCTGTGGGGAAGAGATGACACTCCCTGCAGGTGAGCAGAAGGGCGTCCGTCTTGAGCTCTGTGTCTGGGGAGCCTGATCTCGGGCTCTTCAGCTACAGACTTAACTGCAATGTACAGGACTCTCTTCTCAAAGAAGACAAAGAGGAACAGAAAAAAAGATCATAAGATAACTATATCACTAAAAGGGAACCTAAAATCTCTTGAGAAAGTGCTGTTTTCTTGGACAAGCTCACTGACGGGAGCATGAATGTTGGATGATTTTTGGGTGCAGCCCAGATGTTCCAGATGTTGGGGGGTCACCCCCCTGCCCCAGCTCTCCTAGAATCTGTGGAAGGATATAGGTCACATGTCACAGGTCATATGTGGTAAGGACATATGTCAGGCTTTACCTTGAATTCAGGCATAGCGATTGGCCTCAGGGTAATTGAATCCAGGATAAAAGGACCCACATTCTGAATGAACTGGCTAATTCTTATTTCTTATTTACGTCATGTTATTTAACATGTCTCATAAGTCTATGGATAAAATAGGCATGGTTTTTTTTAAATTCCATGTGAGTATTGGCGTTTATTCTCACAAGGAAAGTGTTTTACCATTTGAACTCGGTGTGTCTTGGGCTCACCTCAGAGGGACAGAAAGTGACTGGACAGGTGAGCCACGAGCCCTTGTGTGTGGCCAGGGCTCTGTGGGGTGTCCCCTCCTGCTGTCTGCCTGAGCCAGGGGTTTGAAACTGGGGCTGGACACACTCCCCTCCCCACTCACCTCAGCTGCCACCCTGGGCTGTGGTGGCCTCTCCTGTGTTCTAACCTTGGATCAGCCACTGCTGTCCTGGGAATGGAGATGTCATCATTCCCTGATACCCTGCAGGGCATGCTTACCCCAGGGTCACAACGCCCACTGCCCCAGGTGGCACTGAAGAATGGAGCCTGTTTGGGTGGCGACCTCTGTGGCGAGGACTGGTGATTCTTTCCAGGGTACCTCTGCCTTTGTCTGACCTGAGACCGTCTGAGTCTGAAACTCTGTGAGTCCCCGTTCGATATCTGATTTCAGACCTGAGTTCACCCCAACTCTCTGCAGAGACACATTTGCTACTGAAGCAATGCTCTGACTTGGTCCTTAAACACCATCTTAGAGGGTTTCTACCTTGAATTATTTATGTGACATCTGGGCTTTCCCCTTCTTTAGCTCTGTGTTTCCCTACAGGTGACTGACCCCGGGGGTGTTTGGCAAAGTCTGGAAGCATTTGGGGTTCTCACCATGCTATATGAAGACACACTGTGGTGTCAGCTCTGTACAGGGAGGCACACAACATGCTCCAGTGCACAAGACAGCCCCTCAGCACAGACTCATCCCACCCCAAGTGGCCGAGGATGCGAGACCCCGAGTTCACTGATGATAAAAAGCTTTGATAGTAATGCTACATAAACAATGATTTGAGAGTGAGTACAAACTCTGTCCATCAACTCGTTTAATTCCTGGTTCTGTAAGGTGCACATGGTCCTCACCCTCACCTTGCAGATGGGGAAACAAGGCCCAGAGAGGTTAGCCAGCTGCCCGAGATCACACAGCAAGTCAGGGGTAGAGCCGTTCCATCCTGGCTACACAGGCCCTGCTGTGTCACTTGGCTGCGTTTTCTCACCCAGACAAGAGTTGGGCAGGTGGAGACCCTACATGGCATGAAGGGTGACCCTGTTCTCCCCAGTGCAAGCACTCTCCCAGCCTCCTGCCCCTCCATTTAATAACCAGCCATGGGCATGATCTGTTGTTACAGCCCTGGTGGCTCTGCTGGTGGGAGCCTGATTGATGACCTAAATGGTACCAGAAGCATGGTTACACAGGTTCTTTTGTGACGGCTGTAGGTGGTGACACTCCCCTTGATCCGGGTGCAGAGCGAGGCAGGAACACACGCTCCCCCTCCCATCCACACAGCGCCTTCTCATCACTTCCCCAGTTCCACTCCGAGGGCTTGATTTAGAAGAAGTGTCTGATTTAATGGGGAGAAAAAGATGAAACAACAAAAACAGGCCATCGAAAGCCCTCCAAGTGTGGGGAAGGTGCTTCTCTTCCATTACACAGCTCAGCATTCTTTGTTTCTCGTTTTAACATTTTGCTTAAGATGTAGGGCTGGAGGCTGTGTTTCTCCTAGAAATTATTTCCAATTCGCACTGCTTTTATTCATGTCTTGGTAGGAAGGTCTGTGATGGGACGCGTGTTGGGCAGATTTGATGCGGTGCGGGGTGTCCTGGAATTCACCATGAGCTGGTGGCTAAGGAGCTAAATGGAGACTAGAACTGGGGAGGCAGGCCTGCCAACCAGCGTGACTTTCTGCTACTGGCCAGCTGAAGGAAGGGGGGTTGAGAATGAAGCCCGGATTCCCGACCATGAACTTCTGTATGTTCTTCACCCACCAGAAGTGTGCCGTCACCCCAGGAGAGCAGGCTTTGGGGTCCAGTCAATAGAAACAGGATATGAAGTCTGGGGGATATGAAGCTCTAATGCTTTGGCCACCTGATGTGAAGGGCTGACTCATTGGGAAAGACCCTGATGCTGGGAAAGACTGAGGACAGGAAGAGAAGGGGGCAATAGAGGATGAGATGTTTGGATGACATCACCGATTCAATGGACATAAATTTGAGTAAACTCTGGGAGACAGTGAAGGAACAAGGAAGCCTGGTGTGCTGCAGTCCATGGGGTCACAAAGAGCCAGACGCGAGTTAGCAACGGAACAGCAGTTGAGGTCGAGGGAGGGGACTTTTCCTGGGTGAAGTCCCATCCCGACTTTGGGCCGTGCAGTTGGCCCTGTCTTGTTCATGGGGCCACATGGACCGCGGGTGCTGAGCCTGCTCTCATCGGCCCTCTGATGTGCATCAGCCAGCGCGTGTTCGCCAGTGGCAGTGCCGAGCCTGGGGGCGTGGCCTTGTTGGGGGCACTGGTTTTGTTCTTCTGTGTATCGCCCACACTTGGCATCCTGCCTGGCACGGGATAGGCCTTTAATTAAAGTTGGAAGAAAAGAAGAAAGTGGGACAGAGTGATGGGAGAGGGCGTCTTCACTCCCAGGAAACTCAGAGTCTGGTGTGTTTTAGTGGAAGCCAGGTCTGGACTTTTCCTGGGTGAAGTCCCATCCCGACTTTGGGCCGTGCAGTTGGCCCTGTCTTGTTCATGGGGCCACATGGACCGCGGGTGCTGAGCCTGCTCTCATCGGCCCTCTGATGTGCATCAGCCAGCGCGTGTTCGCCAGTGGCAGTGCCGAGCCTGGGGGCGTGGCCTTGTTGGGGGCACTGGTTTTGTTCTTCTGTGTATCGCCCACACTTGGCATCCTGCCTGGCACGGGATAGGCCTTTAATTAAAGTTGGAAGAAAAGAAGAAAGTGGGACAGAGTGATGGGAGAGGGAGTCTTCACTCCCAGGAAACTCAGAGTCTGGTGTGTTTTAGTGGAAGCCAGGTCATCACACTGACGAGCAGACTGATGAATTCCGTCACTGCTTCTCCCACAGCATACCAGTTCCGCACGGAGTGCTCGTCTTTAGTTTCCATTCTTTGTTAAATCTTCCCTACTCTTAAAGGTGGGAAAACTCTATTGGTAAGTTGGGGAGGAAATCTTTATGCGTATAAATGGGCCAGGTCCATGAGAAGTCCAAACACGGTGTCCAAATCTAGACTTAGAACTGGACACATGGCAATTACAGTTGGAAGCCAGGTCATCACACTGACGAGCAGACTGATGAATTCCGTCACTGCTTCTCCCACAGCATACCAGTTCCGCACGGAGTGCTCGTCTTTAGTTTCCATTCTTTGTTAAATCTTCCCTACTCTTAAAGGTGGGAAAACTCTATTGGTAAGTTGGGGAGGAAATCTTTACGCGTATAAATGGGCCAGGTCCATGAGAAGTCCAAACACGGTGTCCAAATCTAGACTTAGAATTGGACACATGGCAATTACAGCTTCATAAATGAACCTCATACCATATAGGATCTGGTAGTCATTTGCTCCCCGGTAAGAATTCTGAGTGCGAATAGCAGCAAAAAAAAATCAAGTGACTTTATTATTAGTGTTAAATATTTACATAGTTTATAGAGGGGTGTAAACAGAGGCTGACACATTATGATAGAAGTGAGTCTTTTCCAGAATTGCGAGTTAGGAAACGTTTAGTGGAGAGTGAAGAAGCTCACGCATTTTATTTTCAGATGTGGTGCAAGCAGGAACCGGAACTCCAGACAATTCTCTGTCCTTATTAAAATCCAATTACAGTAATAGCTCAGCCTTAAACTTGGGGTATTATGGATGCAACATAAATGTTTAAACAGCTCGGCTGTGTGTGATGGTTCTCCAGTTCATATTTCTCACCACTGGTGAGCTGCTTCTCATTTGCAGCTGACTTTCAGGAGTTTGTTGGGTAAAAGAAATGTGAGGGAGGAAAAATTGCTGAAGCATTAAATCCTACCAACATTATGTGGAGAGTGAAGAAGCTCACGCATTTTATTTTCAGATGTGGTGCAAGCAGGAACCGGAACTCCAGACAATTCTCTGTCCTTATTAAAATCCAATTACAGTAATAGCTCAGCCTTAAACTTGGGGTATTATGGATGCAACATAAATGTTTAAACAGCTCGGCTGTGTGTGATGGTTCTCCAGTTCATATTTCTCACCACTGGTGAGCTGCTTCTCATTTGCAGCTGACTTTCAGGGGTTTGTTGGGTAAAAGAAATGTGAGGGAGGAAAAATTGCTGAAGCATTAAATCCTACCAACATTATTTTTCCTTTTCCCTTTAGGATAAACCCTCCATTTTACTAAGTTGATGAGTTAGCCTAAAACATATCAAAGAAATCATTCAATGAATATTTATATGGCACCTACTAGGTGCAAAGACTGGAAAAGGCAATGGCACCCCACTCCAGTACTCTTGCCTGGAAAATCCCATGGATGGAGGAGCCTGGTAGGCTGCAGTCCATGGGGTCGCTAAGAGTCGGACACGAGTGAGCGACTTCACTTCACTCTTCACTTTTATGCATTAGAGAAGGAAATGGCAACCCGCTCCAGTGTTCTTGCCTGGAGAATCCCAGGGATAGTGGAGCCTGATGTTCTGCCATCTATTGGGTCACATAGAGTTGGACACAACTGAAGCAACTTAGCAGCAGCAGCAACAGGTGCCAAGACTTTTTCCCCCTGGGTGAATAAAAACCTAAGCCCACCTGCAAGATCTGGGGAAAGAAAAAGGCTTTGTGGACTCCCCATATGCAGTGCTCACAGCAATTCAAGAAAGGCTCCTTGGGCCCCCCGAGGTGAGGAATATCCATCAAGTCTGCTCTTCTGACTCTGAGCAGGATGAGGGGTGGAGGGGTGGGGCCACGGTGCTGGTTAGGGTTTAGGTGTTTTATAACAGAACCACAGTCTGTGTCAGCCAGGAGTTTCTATACACATAGAAGCCGTCGAAGCCCACCATCAAACACGAGGCTGTACATGCCCCAGGACACTGCAAGAATAAAAAAATCACTCAAGTCAGTGGCTTGTGACTCCTCCAGCTTCCCCAGGACTCAGCTTTAGGGAAAATCTGTCCCATTTGAGAGTTCAGGGGCTTTTCGGTTCTCCTAAGTGACTTTCCCTCACGCCATATGAGTTTGTATGGCAAAATATAGTTTTTCAAGTCAGATGCAACAACTCAAAATAAATATACACATACTAGAGACACTTACAAATACATACATTTTCTCCAAAGGTAATTTTTCTAAAAGCCAGGGTAGCTTTTGGTACCACATCTAATTAAGAGATTGTAGAACAACGCACAGCATCTTGATTATAATAACCGTCTTCAGATAATGCGCTGTTAAATTAGCTCACTGAACGTCTATTTTGTAAGTAGATTTGGTTTATTTTTAGTCCTTGTTTGAAGCCAGGAATCCAAATGGAGATGAAGGGTTTTCAGCAAGCGAGGAAACCAAAGAGTAGGATGGTGGCACTCGAGACTTGGCCTTTCCAGGAGGAAGTTTAAAAAAAAAAAACCCACAGTGATGGGGGCACGGGAGGTTGGTTCACTATGTCTCAGAGAAGCTTCCCCTCTAGAAAAACAAACAATGGTGCACTCGGAAATGAAGGGTGCATCCTGCAAAACACCTGACAGGTAACATCTGCAATCCATGTATCAGGTTAGGGGTTAATGCCGGAAATGCATACGTAAGTCCACAATTAAATGGCAAACAAAAACAGCAACAGCAGAGAAAAAACAATTAACCTAACAGGCTAAGGACTCGAACAAGTATATCTCTGAAGAGAACGTGCAAGTGATAAACAGGCGTATATGAAAAAGTTCAATGTCAGTAACTTCAGGGAAATGCAAGTCAAAATTCCAGGCAGATGATACCTCACAACTGTCAGGATGGCTGTGACCACAGACAAGCACAAGAGTTGGAAAGGATGTGGAGAAATCGTCTCATTTACACATTTGTCCAGGATCCCCTGTGATAGTTAGTCGTCAGTCTCCTAGGCTCCATTAGTCTGTGACAGTTTCTCAGACTTTCCTTGGTAGTTGGAGGATTACCAGTCATTTCTCCCTACGGAAGGAAGACAACATGGGGATTCCTGCAGAAATTAAAGACAGAACTAACATATAACCATCAACACCACTGCTGGATGTTTATCCAAAAGAGTTGAGATCAGGACCACAAAGCCATGCCTACATTCTCAATAGACCATCTCTCTGCCTCCCAGACTGTAGCCAGGCCACACGTCCACAGACACAAATACATGATGGAGAAAATAAGATGGCATCCGGCAGGCTGACCATTTCTATCACATAAAATTGGCTTAGGCACGCCCATGTGTGTGATCACTGAAATTATTCAGTGGGTGGTAATCAACACCTAAGAAAAAATGGTGCTCGTTACAGCACTAATTACTTTAGTCATCTAGTTTTTTCCATGTTAATGAACATCAAGGTTTTCCGTAACCCAGACTTCCATAACCTAAACTATGAATCTCCCAATATTTCCGTACATATTCACTGAAAAATTCCTAGTCATGATTGGATTTCATCAATATTTCTGATCGTTGAAGCCAGGGACTTACAACAGAATCTGGAGAATAAAAACAAAAAGGGAGTACAGTGGAAAAAACAAAGCAGAACTGGCTGGTAATCCTCCAACTACCAAGGAAAGTCTGAGAAACTGTCACAGACTAATGGAGCCTAGGAGAGTGACGACTATCTGTCACATGGGATCCTGGGCAAAAAAGGAAAGGAAAAAACTAAGGAAGTCTGAATAAAGTATATGTGATCAGTCGCTCAGTCATGTCCGACTCTTTGTGGCCCCATGGACTATAGCCCCCCAGGCTCCTCTGTCCATGAGATTTCCCAGGCAAGAATACTGGAGTGGGTTGCCATTTCTTCCTCCAGAATAAAGTGTGGTCTTTAGCTAATAATAATGATGTATCGATATTGGTTTGTTAATTATGACAAATGTACCTGGTGACGGTGAGACATTAACAGAAGAAAAGAGCAGGTGCACACTGTGTAGCTCTTTGTGCTGTCTTTGCAACTTTTCAGTAAATTTAAAACTATTCTAGGACTTCCCTGGTGGTCCAGTGGCTAAGACTCTGAGCTCCCAATGCAGGGGCCCAGGTTCCAGCAACTAAAAGAGGCAATTCATTAAAAAAAAACCAAACTATTCTAAAATAAAGGGCCTGTTTTTAAAAATGTATAAACAAGATAACGTAGAACCACCCACTCTTGCACCGCTGGAAAGAAATGTCGCTGTCAGTATCTCAGCGTCTTCTGCTCTTCCTGTGAACACTGCCGCACAGGGAGAAGCACACCAGTACAAGGGTCCATATCACCAGTTTTCCCCTTAATGATGCAGCAGTGTCAGAACCATCGCTGTCACTAAAAGTGATTTGGTCAGTCAATATATGAATAGACTCAGTCTCGGGGAACACGACGTCATCCTGAGACTGGAAGCAAATTCAGAAATGGATGCTATGTCACAAGGCATTTGCAACCCCAGGCAGCTCAGACCCCAGTGCTGGTCTGAATGCTCCGAGTTGGAGGCTGAGCTCTGGAGAAGCCGCTCTCGTCTCCTGGAAGCTGGAGGCACCACTGAAAGCTGCTGTGTGTGGGGCGGGGGGAGTGGAGATCAGCCAAGGCTTCCTGGAGGAGGTGGGCTTGAAGGAGGATGAGGATGTGAGTGATGAGTGATGGGGACCTTCCCTCCTAGGGCTGAACAGGGAGAGGCAGCAGGTGGGGAGAGAAGGGTGTATGAGGAGCCTGGGGAGTCATTTGCCGGACTGGGAGCCAAGTGAGGCTGGAGGGTGGGAATCTGGATGGGGTGGTGGAACCAGGAGGAGCTGACATTCAGAGACTCCACAGGCCTCTGCTAGACAGCCTCAGCCTCAGGCAGTGTCAGCCACCACATCAAAGGGGAAATCAGGACCACTCAGATCAGGTCTGAGGAAAGACAGCTCACGACCACTCACTGAGGCTGACAGACAGCTCACTCGCTGCTCACAGCTGGTACCATGATGCTAAGGAGAGGAGCGTAATATTTTAGGGGTAAAAAAGGAGGGAGAGAGGAAAAAGAGGGGTGGGGGATCTTTCCATATGGTGAAGGTTCTCATTAAAATCAATTGTAAACTTCACTAATGGCTGGGTTAACATCATTTGGAAATCATTTGTAAATATCAGCTGCATCTATATTCAGCATTTGAAATTTCCTTATTGAAAGCCTGTATAGCTTTGCGTATGTTTTTCAGTAGAATGTTATTCATTTAAAGTTGTTTGAAAATCTGATCAGAAAGATCTCCAACCCAGAAATTTAGTGATTTGAGAGACGCTACTCTCATGTCTCTCCTCTGAGAGGCTCCATCGAGTGATGCTTAGAAAAAGGATAACTGAAAACTGGATCCTTGGGGGACTTCCCTGGCCATCCAGTGGTTGGGACTCTGTGGTCTCACTGCCATGGGCCTGGGTTCAATCCCTGGTCAGGGAACTAAGCTACCACAAGCCGCTCAGAGCAGCCAAAAAAAAAAAAACTGTCCTCAACGTGTGCTGTGTGGTGTGTGGCTGTAGACAGGTCGCAACTTGGGTTCTGCGAGTTTGGATTTGGCCTTGAGGACTGTGATTTAAGGCCCGAGGCTTGTCCCTGGGAAAGCGTGGGGCAGAAGTTTACAGTGGACGCTAGGCCTCACCTGGCCTCTCCTCTTCACTCCTATCCAAGGAGTGGAGGGCTTATTTATTATCTGACTCTGATCTGCCAGATGGGATGATGACTTCCTCTGAGATAGACAAGCATCCTGCTTAGCATTCCACCATGGTCACTGTTGGAGGAACGGCCTCCAGGGTCCAGCAGGTGGCTGGCCACCCCACCTTTCTCCCTCTGATTGCTTTATCATTGGCCATCCACAGCAGGACTGTTTGAGAGATTACATGAATGATAAAAGTGGCAGAAACATGTGTCCTAAATTATTTCAGGGGCGGTAGGTCCCAAGTATCTCCTCCTTGGTGGCTCAGACAGTAAAGAATCTGCAATGCAAGAGACCTGGGTTTGATCCCTGGGTAGGGAAGATCCCCTGGAGATCTGGCTACCCTCTCCAGTATTCTTGCCTGGAGAAGCCCATGGACAGAGGAGGCTGGTCCGTGTTGTCACAGAGCTGGACATGACTGAGCAACTAACACTTTCAGGTCCTTAAGTGCATGAGGTGGAATACACAAGTCAGCAAACCATGCTGTTTATTCAGTAGGAAGTGTGTTAGCTTCCTACTCTGCCGCTGGTGTGTATGCGTGCATCAGGCTCGCCTGGGGGGCCTCAGAGCCCGAGCTCCTTCAGTTTTCACAGGTAGAGCCCAGAAGTCCACCTTGGGGACCACTGGCCCAGAAGGCATCTTCCATCCTCCAACCTCCTCGTATTCCATGGCTTGTACTGTAGTTCTCTTGTCCACTTACAGAAATGAAGAATTCGTTTTAAAAGTGCTTCTGCTCAATCGCATTAGCTTGGATGAGACTGTAGACTCAGAAACACGCCCCTCCCCAGCCACCAAGGAAAGGCCTAAAAGAAACATTGCTTCATTTTGACCAGCACGTGTGCTACTTTCCAACATTTACTGAAGACAATTTGTAGCTCTTTACAAATCTGCTCATGAATCATAAAACAGGTTTCTGCATTGAATCATAAAACAGGTTTCTGCGTTAAGTGAGGTGCTGACCGTTGTGTAGATGGAGGAATTACACTCAGGGAGTTGAGGAGCTCCGAGCTTCCTAATCAGAAACAGAGCTAATCACTCTGCAGAGATTAAGCCACTGCGGACGCTCAGCACTATCTTCTGCCCTGAAGACATCGATATACTGAACTGTGAGACTCTTTTTTTCCGTGGCTATCCTGGAGAGTAAATATCTGGGAAATTCCTGTGCTGCTGATAAGATACCTGTAGATAAAGAGCTCTCTTTATCTGCTCTCAGGAACTATGAAGCTCGCCTCCTGGGACAATGGCTTTTCATAAAGAACACCCTTCATCTGCACTGATTGCAAACGTGGTAATCAAGCTCATTGGGCTTCCTGGGAGGTGAGGGAGGGTACTAACTCCAAACAGGAAATCAGAGCTAGTCTCCTGTCCGTGGTCTAGCCTGCGGTGTCCAATGCCCTCTCTGACTCACACCCAGGCTCCACAGCCACCTCTTCAGAGCCCCCACAGTGGTGATCTGAGTGTGCATGTGTGTCTGAGTGTGTGAGCTGCTCTAAAGACCCCTTGAGGGACTTCCCTGGTGGTCCAATGGTTAGAACTTTGTGCTTCCACTGAAGGGGGTCACAGGTTCAATCCCTGGTTTGAAAACTAAGATCCTGCGTGCTATGCTGCCAAAAAAAAAAAAAAAACCCTTGAGTTTTTATAGAGGGATCCTCAGATACAGGGAAACATAGCTGTGATCATTTAAAGTGACCGTTCTCTCCTCTGAGTAACCTGTTTGTAGATTGAATAATAAGCCTTGGCTTGTCTCAGGCCCAGAAGAGGGGAGATTAAATGGCTGAGTCTATGAGAATATGCATCACCAAAGCCTCCTTCCTGTCATGACCCAGTTCTCCAAGTGCTGGCTTATGAAAGACTGAAAGTAGGTCATCAGAGGGAGATGGAGTGGGTGAGGGGGAGGAATCATTCCATGATAGTCACTTAAATGTGCCCATGCTGCTTCCGAAGGCTAGCTGAGGGCTGGAGCCAGCGCCCAGACTCACCCCGTCCTCCTCTGGTGGTCCGGCCACCTGCACAGGAGCCCCTCAGAGGCAGGTTGCTGGTGACATGGAGCCTGTGGCCAGGAGGCTGGTCTGTTCTCGCCTCCCCCTCCTGTAAACTCATTGGGTTCATGTTCCCGAGAGAGAACACTGCCTGCATGGGGACAGTGTTGGGATTTTTGTAATTCAGGTTTTCTTGTTAGTCTGTTTTGGCAAATTATAAATTCAGTCCATCAAAATCGGATGGGTTTTTCAAAGTAGAATCTGGATACCAGTTGAGTGCTTTGTCTCCACAATTAATGCGTGTTTAAGTGCCCCCTCCCTCGCCGCCACCTCCACCGAGGGTGAAGCTCAAGAGGGGAGCCACGCCATCCCCTCACGAGGCAGCCTTGGACATCCCATGTGACCAGCTTGCTTCCACTTGAAGAGCAGAGCACTGTCCTCCTGGAGCCAGCCCAGGAGGCCTCTTCCTGCCCCTCTGGCCACCTGTTGTCTCTGCCTGGGACAAGGTCCACAACCTGTGATATTGCAGGACGTGGGAGGATGAGGAGGGAAGGGGCAAGGGTCTCAGTGGGGGCCAGTGCCCAGGGCCCAGGATGGAGCTGTGGTGTCCACTCCTCCATCGGCTCCACAGAACACAGGCTGGGGTTGGGGGGGTGCACATCCTCAGACCGCCTGTGCAGCCTCTCATTGCAGCCCAAGGCCATGCTGAACTACTGCCCCCTCATCTTACAGGGAAGAACCCAACGCTCAGGAAACGTGATGTCAGTAACCACGATGCACACACGTGGCCACTGTCATGTCCACCTTCGGCACGCCTCCCTTCCCTTCAGCCAGATCTCATCCCTGAAATGCAGCCAGTTTTCTTTTCTCTTAAAAACATTGAAAAGAAAATCCGACAACTCCAGGCTGTGAGTCCCCTTCTGTTCCCTTGTCACCTCTCCCTGCTGTGCAGGCTGGCCTCCCCGTCATGACCATGCCCAATCTTTTCTTTGTCATGGGTCGCTGCAAGGGCCACGGGCATTAACTGAGTGACCAGGTCTTATCAGAGCCAAGTATCCCCTGGGCTGAAGTTGGCTGGTAATGCACTGATGTGATCCTCGGCAGGGAGCTGAATGGAGAGCCATAGATTTATTTTGCCTTGGGAAAATACACAGAAATTTGGCCCAGATATTCATCATTTCTAGAGCAGCCCCAGAATTGTGGTCAAGAGGGTTTAGATGGTCATAAATATGACGTTTTCTAGGAGTGGTGACAAGAGGCACTCAGACGGCCCCTGGGGTGGGAGGGGAAGGGCCCCTCTGAAGCCTCAGCACAGTTGACCTTGGTCCTTGTGTGGCCTTGGGCCTGGACATGGGCCGGGCACCCTGCTGAGCCTGGAATGTTCACCTGAAAACAGAGGCTTCTTATCCTGGAGGCGCCATCAAAGCGTCAGGCACAGCACAGGCCCTTAATCACAAATGGAGTTAAAAGAAGAGGAAACAGGAGCTCTGTTTTAATGTGTAATTGGCTTTCTTTTACGTTTTGCAAAATGGTTGAAAAGCTTTAAAGTCTCTGCTTGGCCCAGACCCCACGGACCTGGCCACTGCCCACCTCCATTCGAGCTCCCGGTTCTGGGACATCACCTGGTGATGTGGGAGGGCCACATCCCAAAGGCCCTGGATTAACACAGAAGGACACTGCAGTCCATGAAGGCTACTGCCCTGCTGCCTGGTCCGAAGAGCCATCTGATTAGCGAGATTGTGTATTTCCAGTGGATGCAGTGAAGCCCTCCTAAGACAGCTACAGAGTGATTGATGGCCTGAGGTGCTTCCTTTCCTGTTTGAGTTGACACACTGTGTATCAGGAACAGGTTCTCTGGCTCCCTCCAAGGGCCCCTCCCTGAAGACCCACATGGACTGCAGGTTCCATGGAGTCCAGGGGTCACTCTGCATGGAAATTCCAGCAACTCCTTGGACCCCATGTTGCCAGCCCATCTGCCCACTGCATCCTTGTTGCAAAGATAAGATTATATTTGTCCAAACTATGGTGAAACAATGAAGGGGAAAATTAAATGTTCAGATGGGCAGTGGCTCTTCATCTGTGCTGGAGGCCAGCAAGGAGTGGGGGACATGACTTCTGAGGGGCAAATAAAATTGAGATCATGGTGGGAATGCAAGAGGCTCTTCCAGACCAGAGAAGGGCCTGCACCCCATATTGGGGACCAACTGTGAACCCCAGCATGCTATCTGCTTTGATTGTAAGAACACTTACAAGCTGGTTAGTCTTTCAAGCTCATCCCCATCAGAATGGACTTCTGTTCCGTCAAAGAGGGGCTCCTAGATTTCTTCTTCATACATAGTTCTCCAAGTATGAGTAACTGTCGCTGGTTCCCAGGGCCACCAGGAACGCCCTGTGTCAGCACGTTCAGCAGAACCCCGCGCTCCTATAGGGCCAGGACGGCCTGGTCCCTCCTGTACCTTCAGCATCTTATGCTGCAGAGTGATGGAAATGGCCTCTGAGACCAGGAGGTGCATCAATAGCACATAACACACTATTTTCTAAAACTGCCTCAAACGCTTCTCTCAGGACATCGAGGAAGGGAGAAACGAGTCCAAAGGGACAGTGACGAGAAGGGGTGGGGGGTCAGCCTCACTCTGATCGTTATCTGAGGGCATCTTAAGCTAAGCTCCAGATCAACACATCACCATGTGTGCTGGCGGTGAGCACGCGGCACACACCTGCCCCACCTTGCCAGCCTTCTGAGGACCTCAACAGGTGAGCACGTGCCCGCTTTACAGAAGGGGAGCCCCGGGCATAGCACGGGAGGATCAGCAAGGTCTTGGAGTGGCCAGGATGTGAACCCTGTCTGCACCAGCAGTGAGCCACATCCTGATCCGGATTTGATGGTTGGACACTGTGTTCCCAGGGAGCCGTGTGGGTCAGTAGACCAGAGGACTAGGGATGCGTTTCCTGCAGGAACACTGTCAGCACTCCAGGATGCCTCAGTGCTCGCATGAGCTCAAGCCAAGCCCAGCAGTGATTCTGCGGGGCCTTCCTAGACCTCCCCCCTCCCACAACACGCAGAGGGTGGTCAGGCCTGGGGACTGTGCTTCCAGTCTGGGGAAGGGAGGGAGACCCAGGAGGGACAGCCAACCCACTAACAGTCTAGCAGGGGCACAGGGCAAACCCCTTCCCCAAAGGCGCCTCCCCACATCTAGAGAGTTGGTGTCATTGGAGTTGCAGCCTGGCGCTGTGCTGATTCTGACACCAAGTGTCGCATCCATTAAAGTTTAATTTGATCTTTTTTAATATCACATTAAAACGTTTCCATCCTGGAATGGAATGGTTATAGCGAACGTAAATCTGCCATACGCATGGTGCTTCATTTATATTAGCTTTTATTTAACTTGGTAAAAGGTAATTTGTTTTTATTAATTGATTCATTTTCCCCCTCCAGTCAAGCAAGCTGAGGCCCCAGTGGTGGGATGAGGTGGGGGGGGCCTTTGTGCAGAGATGCTCCCTGCTGAGCCTCAGCTACCCCTTCATCTCAATGCTGGCCGCTGTCTTCCGTGGAAACTTTAATTGACTGCCCAGGTGCCTGTGTGTCTTGTTATCCGCTCCAGGGCCTCACCTCTCCCTTTAATTTTTTATTATTGGGTTATCCTGTACAACTGATTAGTCAGGCACTTGCTGCTGAGGTGGGCCGCAGCTTTTCAGCATCTTCTCTAAGCAAAGTGGAAAGGAATCACCCAGAACTGTCAACTTACAAGCCCATCTGGGCCACCATGCTGCATTCAGGTGTGTGTCTTGCGTTCAGGCTAGTCAGCTCCATCCACCACTGATGCCTTGAAATGAGATGCTGCATAACAAGTAACCTCGTTTGGCTTCTGTCTGAACTTTGCTGCTTTTCCCTCAGCCCAGGTTATAGGTGGGTGACTCCAGCTTCCCCAAGCTGGCTGGCTTTGTCCGTGTACCCATCTACCTTCCAGCCGTCTCTCTAACCTAGGGTGCCTTGGCCCAGTTTCCTTCCTTTCAGGCAGCTTGGGAAACACTCTCCAAGGTCACAGCCTGTTGAGTCCTCAGGTGAATTCCTGATTGGATTGGAGAATGCTCTGAGAACTATAAGGTTAACCCAGTGCAAACATGCTTAGTCTTCGGTCGTGTTTGACTCTTTGCAACCCCATGGACTGTAGTCCACCAGGCTCCTCTGTCCGTGGGATTCTCCAGGCAAGAATACTGATGTGGGTTGCCATGCCCTCCTCCAGGGGATCTTCCCAACCCAGGGACCCAATCCGCATCTCTTCATCTCTTATGTTTCCCGCATTGGCAGGCAGGTTCTTTATCACCAGTGCCACCTGGGAAGCCCAAGGTTAACCCAGAGCCCACGACAAGTCCACCCCACCCATCCTTCTCTCCACGGCCTTATAGAGAGCACCCTTTGTAAAATATTTCTGTCTCCAGCAGCCTCTCAGTTGAGAGCCATAATTTTCACTAGCATTCATTTATAAACACCTCGGCTGATCACAGCTATTCTGTGGGGAGTGCCATAGACAGAAGTCTCAGGGCATCTCAGGGCCACTCACCTTCGCCAGGAACAGCCAGGGCAGGAGTGGACACCACGTTTCTGCACTCCATCTGGTTAGGACACACCATCCACCCGTCTTCCCCACTGTCAGTGCAGGCAACATGGCTTTCGTCACCTGTAAGCACGGAGCTCTTCTCCTTACAAGAAAGATATCCACCCATTTCCCGTATGGGGTCCTAGTGGCAAATGTTGCTTTTCTATGAAAGTGAAACTAACCCTGGTTAATATTTAGGGAAATTGCTTATAATAACCCAGAACTGCTGATGAATGTGTGCCAAGACAAACCAGTCATTTCGCTTGGGTTTTCTCACATGAAGGGAGCAGATATCAGCTCAACTCTGTCCACCTATTGAAGGGAAAGGAAGTGATCTTTGGCTTGAATTTCAAGGTGGACTGTCTCTGCAGCACTGGCGTCTGCATCTCACTCACACTTCACTTTCTTTTGATGCAATAGCATGTGCAAGAGGGGTTTGTAAATACCAAAGCAGTACCTGCACACTGCCTGTCATTACTAACCCATGTAAATATCCCATGATTATAACTGGGACAAATTGTTTCCCAGGTTTCGATATGATATTTTCTCTGTGCGTAGTGCTTTAAACCCTTCTCAAAGCTTTTCTCCATATCCATTATGTCATTTAACCAACTAATTGAACTTGAACTGGAACAAAGGAAAACACTGATAAATTAATTAAATCCAGACCTTTTATGCGGGAGGAGAAAAGGGATAGTAAAACACAGCTGTGTCACAGTGGGTTTGTGGACATCTATTAAAATGTGATTTTAAGGGGGAAACAAAACAAAATCTACATCCTTCCCTGCTTCAGAGTCTTCAAATGAAAAAAAGAGAAAAAAAAAAAACCTGATTCCTTATTTTTTGTCTCATTCCTGGGGCCCAACTTGGACTCAGCGGGAACCACTGAGTGTCCAGGAATCTGCCTTTATTTATTGTCTGTGCCGTGAGGCTTGCGGGATCTCAGTTCCCTGACCAGGGATCGAACCTATGTCCCCTGCAATGGATGTGCAGAGTCCTAACCGCTGGACCACCAGGAAATTCCTCAGATTCTTATTCTAATTTCATGAAATACTTGTGCATTTTTCTTATTTTTTTATCTGACCCACCATCCTAAATAATTTTTGAGGATATTTTTATTTTCAAAAATACATATTTCTGAAAGTTTAATGATAATGCATTTTTATAAGAACTTGTGATAAGAAATATTTGCATAAGAAAGCCAGTGTTTCTCAACCTGGACATACTGACCTCAGGGCTGGGCCAACCTCTGCTGGAGTGGGGAGTGTCCTGCATGCAGTGGAGTGTCCGGCAGCATCCCTTGCTTCCACCCCCCAAGTTGTGACACCCAAGGTGTTTGCAGACGTCGCCCAGTGTCCCTGCGGCGGGAGTGGGATGGATCAGTCGCCCCAGTTGATCGGGCTGCAGAGTATCTGATGAGCCTGCAGAAATGGCATCCCAGGGCAAGCTCAGCTCATGCGTGTTGGTCTGGCATCAGGCGCACCGTCTGCCAGGAGTGGCTCATCCTTGGATCAGAGCGTCAGGCCATCGCCAGGGCTGTCACATCAGCTCCTGCTCATCATGGCCATCAGTGACCTCCTCTGCCTCCACAGGAAGAGCCTGCTGGGGCTTCCAGGGCAGGGAGGAGGCCAAGGTCTAGGCAAGGCTTCATTTTCCAGAAGTTCACAGCATCTGGGGAAGAAAACTAGAATAATATCACAGGAGCAACAACTGAGAAGACGTCTAGAAATTGCTTCTTGTATCAGATTGAGCCCTGAGGTTCATCTGCCAAGCCTCCCCGCCACCACCCGCCACCCACCTCTCCTGCTTTAATGAAGATGCTGTGTGGGAGCTGTGGGGGTGGTGAGGGCTTCCTTCCCTGGGCTGTGAACCTTGTTGGGGCTCCCAGGAGGAGGCTCGGCCTTATTGAATCATGTCATTTCAATAGCATGACTCCTGAGAGGGTCTGCCCCACGTGACACCGAGGCTAATGCTCTCCTTTCACAGGAGGCTGAGGACGGAGAGTCCTCCCCGCAGTGGGGGCTGTAGCCCAGGTGAGGGCGGTTCCCCACACAAGTCCCGGGCAGTTGTATGGGTATTTCTCAGGGCTGCAGGAAGAGAGTGATGGGAGTGTAAGTTCAGACATGGGGACACCTCATCTGTGATTCTGCGCCTCAAGCAGCTGCGACAGGAGATGGAGAATCCAACTTAGAACATGGCCCAGAGCAGGGATATGATGGGTTCTGCTTGCCCTTGATGGGCCCACTGACAAAATGGGTCAGCTCATGCTTCCCTAGCACCCTGGACATGCACACCACGTACAGACACACATATGCACACCTACACATGCACAGGTTGCAGACACATGCACACAGGTACACACATAGAGTTCTTTTCCTGTAGTAGCTCTCCAGTAAATCCGTTAGAGCTAGGATTCACTTAATTGAGTGATAAGAGGCTTAAGGGCTAGAGCAACCCAGGGAGGGGTCTGCTGCTTTAGCTGAGCACCCAGAGAGACCCTGGAGCTGCCCCCTAAGCTGCTGAGACCTGAAGGAGGAGAAGGGGAGCAGATGCAGACCCCTGCGCACAGGGAGGCTGGTGCAGAGCCATGTTCATATTGTAAATGGCACGATTCTGCTTGTTTTCCAGAACCAGCACCGAGGTTTTTGAAGAGCTCATCTTGAAATAGTTATGTAATCAGAAGTCAGCTCTTTGCCTTAAAAGAGGGAAGGTCTGCAGAGTCAAATGGGGAGGCTGGAGGGCTGGGAGTAGGGGGCGGCTCTGCAGGCCATTGCCTTTCTTGAGGGTTCCCGTGGCCCTGCCAGTGGGGGAGCAGGGACTCACTCAGGGGGCTGTGAGGTCCACCAGGCTGCTCTGTCCCCCGAGTGACAGGGGAGGGGAAGTGTGCCCTTCAGTTGCGCACCTGGGGCTTCCCTGTGCCCAGCAACAGTGTATCAGCCTGTCCCCCCATCACTCTTAGTAATAATAGTAGTGGTAGTGTTAGTCACTCAGTCGTGTCTGACTCTTTGCAACCCCATGTACTGTAACTCACCAGGCTCCTCTGTCCATGATATTCTCCAGGCAAAAATACTGCAGTGCGTTGCCTTCTCCAGGGGATTGTCCCATCATTCTTAGTGCCATTTATTAAAGCTACAAAGAAACAAAGTCACTGAAACTCAGTAGCTGCTATAATCAGCTATGCTACTTTCTCTTTATGCTAGGGGAGCTGGAAGAATATTGCCATGAAACAGCCACATTCCACTTGGAACACCTCCTTGTTGGAGGAATTGTTTAGAATGGAGACCATGAACTGCATCCTCTTAAAAATGAGGACACATGGAAACTGGTGAATCTGACCACCGTCTGCCCTGGGGTCCCTCATGCTGACACTGTCCTTGTTCTCCTCCAGGACAAGGACCCACTATGTCATGTCGTTGGGGAGCTAGGGGAGGTAGACTCAGGAACTCTCTGCACTGAGTTTGCAACTTCTGTGAGTCTTACACTATTCCAGAATTAAAATGTAAAGAGCCCACATTCACCACTTCCAGTTCTCATCAGATGATACCTCTGTAGATAGGTTTTTTGGGTTGCACAAGAAACAAATTCTCCAAACTAGCTTTTAATGAAAAGAAACCAGAATCTCACACACAAAGGTGGCTTCTCTCTACCTCCTCTCACCTCCCTGCCATTTAAAAAATAATCCTTCTTTCTAATGTGAACATTGAAATAAAAATTGCAAGACTGGTTCCAATGCCAGCTTTCTATTCCCAAATCAGAAATGACTCAGGTCATTTTCTGAACGATCGCTGTTGTTACTAAGCTCAAATGGCACCTTAGACACCTCGTGGGCAAATTCCCTGGTTCATCCCAGTGCCCACTTGCTGGCTCATCCCCTGTGTAATTTAACATGGTTGGAAGTTTCTGGTGATGGGAGACCAAGCTAGAACAGTGGAGGAGCATGGGGAGGTGAGCTGCTGCAGCTGTGGATTTGGAAGAGCTTTTGTGGTAGTTTTACTGTGAATGAGGATATTTGCGGGTTCATTTCTTCTGCCTCACTCTTGGGTTTGCACTGGGCATCCTTGGATTGTTTCCATCACCTGGGGGGCAGCACACCCACCAGGGAAGGGTGGCCCTGGACACTTCTTGCAGACACCTCTGCAGGATACTAAGGGTGTTTGGGGGGTATCTACAGGCTTTTCAGAAATAGCCATGACCCCAGCAAGTGTGTTCTTTGTATCCAAGATAGACTTCAACTGAACCCCCTTCAGAGGCAGGAACCAGCAACTTGCTTAAAGGAAGACAGAGAGAAGAAGCAGAGATTTGTGGAGCATCGGCTGTGAGCTTCTTGCCACACAACAGCCACACCCGTGCTCTCTGCAGTAGTTGCTGTGGCCTCATTGATAAGCAGCTACAACCAAGAAACCCAAGCTCCCAGGGACTCTGCATGCCCCTTTCTCACTCATGGCTCAGAGCTCTGCTAAGGTACCCCGCCCAACATCACACAGAAACCAAGACTCCATCTGTCTTCAGTGTCCAACTTGCTCTTGGTCCCTGGAGTTCCCTCCATCTAACTGCTGGAGTTGAGAGAGACTAAGGCTGGACAGGCATGCGTCTGCAGGATGGAAGAAAGGAATGTCCCCACGTTGGCACCTGCTCTCATGGAGGGCACACATACTGGGGGTCAGCCACCTCGCTTTGTACAAAATTAACACTTGCACTACTTCCATTTTACAGATGAGGAAATGGAAGGTCCAGGAACAGCCATCTTGCCCCAGAGCACATGGCTAAGTCAGGGGAGGGGACTAGGACCCAGGCCATCCATTCCCAGGGGTCCCAGAGCATCCCACCACCCACTCCCTCTTGTCTGATGTGCACCGAACATCCAGGGGCTAATGTTCTGACTCTGCAGAATGGGACAGGACAGAGCACAGTCAAGGCAGGAAGAAGGCCATCTTTTCTTCTCTTTGTAGGAATGAGCATGGTCACTTAGCATTCATGTCACAGGTTACACATGGGGGCTTAGTGAGGGTTCCCAGGCGGCACTAGTGGTAAAGAGCCTGCTTGCCAATGTAGGAGACTTAAAAGATGCGGGTTAGATCCCTGGCTTGGGAAGATCCCCTGAAGAAGGGCATGGCAACCCAACCCAGTGTTCTTGCCTAGAGAATCCAAGGACAGAGGAGCCTGGTGGGCTACAGTCCATGGGGTCGTGAAGAGTCAGACACAACTGAAGTAACAGCACACGCACGTCATGAGTGGGGAAGCAGAGACATCCCTGAGCCACGTCCTGTGGTCCGCATGCTCACTACTCCTCTGCAGAGCAGGCTTGCTGCTCGGTTCTGAACACATCACCAGAGTCACGAGCTTCATTCCCACGAGAGCCTCATTTTTTTTTTAAGTTTAAATAAAGACCTCAGCCTCATTTGTTTTTCTTTTTAAATATTATGGAGAAAGATGATTTATTTCATGATTCTTAGATACGAATGATGGAGCGAGTGGTTTCCATTTCATTATTGCAGTTGTCATATTTCAGAACTTCCTAAATATAGCTTTATTATAGGAAAAAAAAAAGCCTACAGCCCTACATCAAGATAAAAAGGTTTCTGTCAAAATCAAATGACATGTCAATTTTAATGAGCAACTGAAAAATTAACAAATGTAACGTTCTAATCTAATTATGTTCTTCCGGAAAGCTCTTTGAAAATTGACTCAAGTTTTGATTGTCAAGTGCTCTGCCCTCGAGGCAGCAGCGACAGCATGTGGCAGACTGGAGAGCGGCCTCCCGGGTGCTCAGAGGGGCTCTCTGCCCATTGAGATACTTCCAAACCTGGGAATGTTGGCTAACGTTCTCAAACTTTTCATAAACTACAGCACAAACAGAAAAATGAACAAATTGCAGGCAGTATCCCTCTGAATGTTCACAAGAGAATGACAATCACATAAGCAGCGCCCCAGATACCCCCTTCCCATGTTTTCTTTTAAGTAAATAAAAGCTTCTTTTTAAATTTTTTTATTTATTTTTATTTTTTGGCTGCGTGGTATGTGGGGTCTTAGTTCCCCAGCCAAGGATCAAACCCCAAGCCCTTGCATTGGAAGTGGAGCCTTAGCCAATGGAGCACCAAGGATGTGCCCCTCACACCCACATTTATTGTATGATTGGTGTACAGAGCACAGTGCATAATGAATGCACGCAGTTTAATAAGTGTTGACATATGTCTACTGTTACCATCATCAAATCCAGGTCATGAACATGTCCGTCACCCCCAAAAGCTTCCATGTCCCTTTGCTGTTTGTTTGCAGTAAAAACACGTAGCATGAGCCCCACCCCCTTAACAAGTTCAAGCAGCTGATTCCTCACATTTGTTTGTTGTTTAGTCACTAAGTCCTGTCCCACTCTGTTTTGACCCCATGGACTACAGCCTGTCAGGCTCCTCTGTCCAAGGGATTCTCCAAGCAAGAGTACTGGAGCAGGTTGCCGTTTCCTCTTCCAGGGGACCTTCCCCACCCAAGGATCCAACCTGCGCCTCTTGTGTCTCCTGCATTGACAGGCAGGCTCTTCCTCACTAGCACCATGTGGGGAGCCCTAGGTGCAGTCCACACACTTGCTAATGTAGAGAGCTAGACATTTTAGAAAGATTTCCATTCAAGGCCCAAGTAAGCAGCATTTTCTGGTGTCATGTGAAGTCTCCTACTCCCAATAAAGATTTAATCCTACAACTGAATTTCATATCCGTCGGAAGGAATGGCCATTTTCTTGGCAAGACATTCATATTTGATGCTTGAAACCCAAAGCCACATTTTTAACCTTCTCTTGAGATCCTTTCTGACTGTATAAACTTTGGAATTCTAAAGATCTTTGATATCAGGAAGATAAATTTACATAGACATATACCATAATTCTTGTTCCTCATATCTTCCACATCGCATCATTTACATATGCTTTAAATATCCCATGAATGGTAATAAATGGAAACTCATAATAAAACTGGTAATAAAATGGATTATTCAGGTAATGCTGTTTTATTACAGTCTCATTATGATTATATAATCCTTATTAAAATCTGGATCAAAGATGAATTTCTCACTGGAGGCGCTTCACAAGCACTTTAATAAATTCTATTTATTGCACAATCCCAGGATGGATATTGGTTTTTATAATTTCATACAAATGTGTCATCATATGACATGGAATCTGTCTACAGGAAATCTATAGCCTGATTTCTTGAGAATTTACAGCGTATTTTCCTGTTCTGACTCTCAATTCCTTTATTTGAAGAGACATTTGCTGCATGGAATATGTTCACAGCATTATTTTTCATCTCTGACTGTTGTGGGTGTTGCCCCAAATTGCCCTTCTCTTAGAATCTCTTTCCAACAACTCTGGGGTCCTCTGATATTGATGAAGCTGCATAGGGTGGGTGGGGTCAGGCTAAGTGGACGCTGCCTAGTGAGTGATGGAGGGACCCAAGGGTTTTCTCACTGGAGCCCACACCACCAGGAACACAATGCCACCCCTGACCTGGCACCTTTAGGTTACTCGGATGAGACACAGAGCAAGGCAGCAAGAATAGTCCCAGGAAGGAGCCAGAGCCTCACAGAAAACAGAGCCGGAAGGAAGATGCTTGGCTGGGAAGAGGCTGCATCAGGAGAGTCCCGCACCACGAAACAGATGGACCTGCTCTACCGACCATAGTTTGTTGGTCCAGGAGGCAGGCCCAGGAGCATGTATGCTTGCCCAGTGAAGGGGGCCTGCCTTCCGCTTGACCCAACAGTGGAGGCAACATTACAGTCCATCTGTTACAGTCGCGTCCATCCGCTGGATCCGTGTCTGGGTCATGGCGCTGTCCACAGAGGCAGGGCTAAAAGATGGAATTGCTCTTCCTTGTTGTCAGGATGATTAATATTCGTGTCTAGAGGTCGAGGGAGAAAGTGGACTGGACAACCTTAATATCATTGGAATCACTGCCCAAGGCTGCCATCTGAGAAGGGCAACTCTGGACCCAGCTGCTGTGTCTGAGGTTCAGCTCCAGAACTCCCCACTGGGTGACCACCTCTTGCCTCAGTTTCCCCATCTATAAAATAGCATCGTAGAGGGCTCTTCCTATGTGTTGTTACAGGGACTGAGTGAATGAATATGAAACCACTAGAGGGCCTGGCACATCACAACGTGTGTTGTAAAATGTTTCCTAAATAATATAAATGAAAAGATTGTTTCAAATGGGTGGACTGATGGAGGGCAGGGGTTGGTCTCATCCACAAGAAGCCAAGACCCTCCTCCTCATTCTCCCAAATAGCCCCTGGACGCTGAGGGCAGACAGTGGAGGCAGTATTGCCCAAATCCCTGCTTGTGGAGATCAGGTGGGTCTGAGACAAGCCTCAGGCAGGGTGTGGAGCCCAGGGGCAAACTGTCCAAATGCAGCCTGGAAATTGGATGTCGAAACGTTTCCACCAGCGTCAGACTGGGAAGCCCAATTTTAAAGGCAGGATTTAGATAAAACTGCTTATTAGTAAAGTGAGGATTATCCCGGATTTTAAAGTTTGTTTTCATCTTCTGTGCCACTCAAGTGTGGGGACTTGAGGAGATTTGGGGCCCTGGTCAGAAGCCTGAAACTAGAAAAAGCACCAGGCAATCCTACAAAAATGGCCCCTGCGCTGGCCCTGTGTCTTCCCGCTGCCCTTGGCAGAGATGCTGATGGAAACCAGTGCTGGCGAAGCCAGAACCAACCACCAGGCCCCACCTCTGTGACTGAGGAATACTCCCTTTCAACCCTGTCATGATCACCCTGACGAATGGACCCCAGGTGGTGCCACAGGGAACCCAGTTCCACGAGCCCCCAAGTGACAGGTTCCTCTCTCCATCCCCCGACTCCAGGCAGCACGGAGCCCAAACAAAATCTCTCTTTTCACCTTGTCTTAACACATAAAGGACATCCCAGGTTGTGTCGTGATTAGTCCAGCACCCTGACAAGCACAAGGGGCAAATATCAAAATGTAGACTCATCATCTGGGCCAAATATTCAAACGGATGGCTAAGTCTCAGCCCCTCACCCCCACCCCTCCAGTCAAGTGCAGCTCGTCAGTAGGAAGACCTGCTTTACATACAGATCAGTGCAAAAGAGACAACACAACAGAAGTGGAGACGTGGGCAAAAGACATAAATGGGGAAACACACGAGAAAGTGGTAAACGTATAGAAATGGTTTGGCCACTTAAAAACAAGCCAGAGTGTCCCACATGTGAGTCTAATGAGCAGAAATCAGTGCTGAGAAGGCCCTGGGGAGATGGGCCCCCCCGACAGAGTTCTGTGAGGAAATATGGGCCCATTCTGTGGGGTAGACAGGCAGACAGGTGCACACGTGTCAGTTTTCTGCTCTGAGGTCACTGTTACTGCAAATGTGGCGGCTCCAGATAAGACCCATCGATGACCCCAACCTGTGGTCACAAGGCCGCTCCACTCTCAGCTCAGGGCCTCACGGTGCTAAGAGCAGGGGTCGGCTGAGACTGCTGTTCCCTTCTCATTAGGCCCAGGGTCTCCCAGGCTCACCAGCTGGGGAGGAACTCACTTCCTTTCCCATGTGGTTTCTTCTGCAAGGAAGGCCCCTGAGTGAGGTGGGAAAGGGCTCCAGGGCTAGGCCCCCAGGAGACTGTGGGGAGGCTGCGAGGAGGAGGTTCAGCCAGGGAGGATGGGCACAGTGGGAACCTTCACCGAGCTCAAGGTAAAAGCACGTTTTCGGGGAAGGGGGATCCACAGCAGCTGATAACACTGGGGCAGGCAATGCAGGGCAGGCCTAGGGCCGACAGGTAAGGGAGGCCGCGTGTGTGCAGACCCCCGGGCTGCAGCTCCAAGGTGCCCCGGGCTGAGTGGGTGTGCCTGCCGCTTCCCTCTGTCCCCAAGAGCAGGCAGATCCCTCAGCACAGATGGGTCAGAAAGCCACGCTGGACTAAGTGCCCAGGTCCACCCCGGCAGGGGAAGACCCAGGGCCCCGAGAGGGCAGCTTGGAACTGGGAACCTCAGCCAACACGACCCCTGTTAGAGTCTCCCTGGCCACCCTTCCCTACAATTAGAGCTGCTCCGTGTGCGGAGACGTGAATAGGGCTGCCTCCTGCTGCCTTATTGAGTGGGTATCTTGGGGGCCAGAGCAGGCCTCCCAGTCTTCAAAGAGAATAAATACGATGAGGACGTGACCAGGGGTGTCAACGATGGGAGCCTGAGCACTGCAGACCTCACATGCCTGGGCCTAATCACCCCCTTGCACTGGGGAGGAGGCGGGAGCCTCACTCACAGGCACGGTGGGACCAAGGAAGCATCTGGAAAATTAACTCCACGTCTCCTTGAAGGAGGAGAACAAGCCGTACCCAGGTTCCCCCGATGCCCCCATGAGCATCTGGCTTTGCTGTCTTTCCACCCAAAATGTATTTGGGGAGCTTTTTCCTCACCAACCTTTTCTTTTCAGATAGTAATCCCCACCTCCTTCTGTTTAGGGAGACAAATTGACTGAATGCTAACAAATTTGTTCTATTAACATATTCAGCAGTAGGCAGGCATGAGATAATATAACTCAATTTCTATCTTAAATCATTGTTTTAATCTCGCACTTGAATATCATCATTTAATTTGTACATCCAGCTGGAAATATTGATTTTCAGAAGCATTTATTCTGTGCATTATGTAAAATTCTATTTGCACTCTGCTATAGAAATATTACTTTGTGGCTTAAAATATTATTGAGATTGTTCGATTTTTTTTTCCTTCATTTCCCACGTGCTCTTGCATCTCATGCAGCTGGGGCAGTGAGTGACTCCCCCTGGAGCTGGGAGGGGTCCGTGTGGCAGTGGGTAGGGGTCCGACCGTAGACACAAAGGAAAAAACCAGTCTCCACATGCTTGTCTTCCAGGACTTCGTCTGTGCCTGGGCATGTGTGTTCCGTGTTCAATACAGTTGTTGAAAAGCCGGCAAACAGTGACAAGCAGGCTCGAGACTTGTCTGGGGCCAGGCACCCACCAAGCCCCCTGAGAAACGCCCACAGGCACCTGCTCTGGGGACCCTGAGGTCATTGTCAGGTTGTTTGCGGGGCCCTGAGCTGCAGAAGTAGCCTTGGTGTCTGCACTCATCAGATTCTCTTTCTTTTGGGGTCTTTCCCCAATTTGTGTCCTGTCTGGTCTCCCAAGACCTCTTCAGCGGGGATACCATAGAACAAGGATGCCACCCCTTGTGACACCCTCCTGTGGGCATGGTGGGAAAGGGACCTTGGTCCAGATTCACTCGGAAGTCAACCTGCCCATCTGCTGGGGCAGTCAAATACCTGAAGCCTGCCTCAAATGGCAGTCTCAGCCTTATCCGTACAAACAGAGCACCTGCCCTCAGCTGAGCCTTTCATCCGAGGGGCATCTGTGGCCTCCGTCACCCAAGCCCCCACTTTTGTTGATATAAGGACCCAGGCTGAGTGGTTATAATGAGTCTCATTTCAAGATGAGGAAGGTGAGGCTCAGAAGCATGAGCTAATGATTTACTGACTTCAGTGGCAGATTAGAGTCAGTTAGACAAGGAGCAGCTCCAGTGGCCTCCTCTGGATCTCCAGCAGCCCCACCAAGGGTGCACTGAGTTACGTGGGGGCCCCTGGCCGTGGGGACAACCCCCCAGGAGCCCTTAGGGCTCGACCTTGTACGTGCCGATCTAGTCCACAGGCCTGTTTGTTGAAAATGGCTGCTGATCCAGAGCGGACAGAGCTGGATTTAAAATAATGGTCCTAACACCAGGCTTAGGAAGAAAATCAATTTGTAGTCATCCAGAAAACCTTTCGGATATAATGTTTTTAGAAAGAAATTATATGTGGAGAGAGTCAGAGCTGGAGCCATAACTTGTGAGATCCAGTGCAGAATGAATGAAAACATAGGCCCTCCTTCAGAGGAGTACTCAGACATTCAGGACGGCACAGCTGGGCAGTAAGTGCACCAGGGCCCTTGGAGTTTAGCTGCAGGAGCCGGGGTGACTGGGGCAGGCAGGAGGGTCTCTGTACTGGCCCTCCCACTTCCCCTTCCCCAGTGAAGCCTTGAGGAGCAATTTCAAGCCTCCCACCCCACTCCCCCGACATTTCCCTGCAGAAGACTCTAGGCAGAGGCTCCTGGGGAGTAACCAGCTGTGCCTTTCAAAATGGAGATTGAAAAAGAGACTCACAGGGCAGCTCTGGCTTACATCTGGAGAAAACGGTCCCCAAAATGGCAGACATCACGGCGCCATGGGGGGACCGCCGGGCCAGTCCAGTCCTATCCACTCTTCCCAGTCCTTTTGCACCGTGTGGGCATCCTGGTGCCACTACCAGCTCCTCCTGGTTCATACCAGCCCTGCCTCATTGCTGGGAAGCCTGGCTGCCCATCCTTGGAGAGCTGTGGCCTCCCCACCCCAACCCCACCGTTCTCGTGGGGCAGAAGGCAGTACCTGGGGAGCCCCCTGGGGATCAGGGACAAGGTCAGCACTGGTGTTGTGCAGAGATTCAAGTGTCAGAGAACCCCCGACACTGCAGAGCCAGGGAAGTGGCACCTCCAGTTACCCGGGCATCAGCGGGTGCCTGGATTCCCTGCAAACTTCCTTGGAGTCTCTCCAGGTTCAAGGACACGGGGAGGACACATTTGCTGGTTCCCTCTCCTGCCTAAAATAGCTTACTGTGTGGGTGCTCAGTTGCTCCGTCATGTCCAACTCTTTATGAGCCTGTGGACTATAGCCCACTCTGTCCATGGAATTTTCCAGGCAAGAATATTGGAGTGGGGTGCCATTTCCTTTTCCAGGGGATCTTCCCAGATCAGGGATCAAACCTGTGTCTCCTGGATTGGCAGGTGGGTTCTTTACCGCTGAGTCATCTGGGAAGCCCCTAAAATAGTGTATCCTCTGCCATTTACCTGTGTGCCCAAAAGGTGTCATAAGGGAAACAGTGTCTTCTCTGTGCCTTTCCAGAAAATAGTCAAATTCCCCAGTCAACATTCATGCCATAGGTATTTGCTCAGGTTATTAATCAAAATATAGAACTCTCCAACAGCTGCTGTCAAGCGACTGGAGTCCATAACTTATGCTTGTGAGATAATGTGTAGAGATCATTAGTGAACGTGAACACACTGGGTGGAGAGAATAAGATGCAGAGAGTTCACACTCGGAACAGAGAGGAAGTGCCAGCCCCGGCTTCAACCTGGCCACCCTTGGGCTCTGCTGTGTCTTCATTTGTGTCACCACGTGGGGTGTATTTCTCTTTTTCAGTAAGCACACTGCTTAGCTTTGTATCTGTCCAAAGGATCAATATGACACTGAAAAGTGCAAATGACAGAGCAGACATAGGCAGGGCCATGGTCCAGAATTAATAGATGTTAATAGACACTGTTCAGTAGTCGTGTACGGCAGTGAGAGTTGGACCACAAAGAAGGCTGAGCACTGAAGAATTGATGCTTTTGAATTGTGGCGCCAGAGAAGACTGTTGAAAGTCCCTTGGACGGCAAGGAAGTCAAACCAGTCAATCCTAAAGGAAACAGTCCTGAATATTCACTGGAAGGACTGATGCTGAAGCTCCAGTACTTTGGTCACCTGATGGGAAGACCTGACTTATTGGAAAAGACCCTGATGCTGGGAAAGATTGAAGGCAGAAGGAGAAGAGGGCAACAGAGGATGAGATGATTGGATAGTACTACCAACTCAATGGCCATGAGTTTGAGCAAACTCCAGAAGATGGTAAAGGACAGGAAAGCCTGATATGCTGCAGTCCATGGGGTCACAGGGTCGGACATGACTTAGTGACTGAACAACAAATAGACCTCTTACAGAAATAAGATCATTACAGGAAAGGTGACAACCCCTTCCATCCCCAGAAGCAACACTTCTGAGTGTGGCATCTCTCCATCCATGCTTCTGTACTTTCTCAGTATCGTATGTGTGCAGAGATTATGCTGAATTTTTAAGCCAACTTACTCGGCATGTGTGTATGTGGCATCGCATCCTGTCATTCTGGAACTGGCTTGCTTTGTGTGATACAGTTTCTGAAATTCCACAGTGTCCGCCTTCTGCTCCCTCCAGAGCACCGGACACGGTTGCTCCAAGCTGCCCCTTGGAGTCAGATGTGGCCAGGCAGCATGCTTTGGGAGATGAAAGGTGAGCGGGATCCTGTGTGTCACACAAGTCACCACACCCGTGAGTGGAAATCCTCCAACTCAGAGTAGCTCAGAACACTGAGCCAGCCTCCACAGGGTGGTAGGTCTGGAGGGCTGCCTAAGCTGGAGATAAACTCTTTGCATGGGGCTAAGCCCCTGAGACCTGGGGGTTGTTAGCATAGCAGAAGCCGCCCTGTTTGGACTCATCGGCTTCTGGTCCCAGCTCATATCATCATAAGTACCGTGGCAGTGAGGAGCCTCGTGTGTCTCCTGGTCCAAGTGCTCTCTCTAGAGTGGTTACCTCAATTTTCTGGGTCAACAGGCAGTTGCATTTTCAACTTTTCTGGCCTGGCTGACTCGCTGTCCACAAAGGCTAAACCAGTTTACCCTTCCCCCGTGTACCAGTCTTGCCACCAAATGACCCCAGCACATTATAGACATTGCATGTTTGCCAGACTAAGGAGTGTGGAATTTTGTTGTTCCATTGCTTTAATTTTCCCTAGATGCCCTCTTTACAGATAGTGTATGGTGTCAGTCTCTGAAATATTAGAGATCCCCATGATCATGTAAATAACAACCCCGTCATGCGTGAATGCATGCATGCTCAGTCGCTTCAGGCTTGTCTGACTCTCTGCAACCCTATGGACTGTACTAGGCTTCTCTGTCCATGGGATTGTCCAGGCAAGCATACTGGAGTGGGTTGCCATGCCCACCTCCAAGAGGCCTTCCCAACCCAGGGTTCGAACCTACATCTCTTATATCTTCTGCGTTGGTAGGTGGGTTCTTTACCTCTAGTGCTACCTGGGAAGTCCAGCCACCCCGTTAGTAAACAATAATTCATATTTTGCACAATATTGGGAAGTTTTCTATGTTGACATAAAAGAAAAGGAAGCTCTTACCAGCTCAGTGAACTTGTGGTACCACACAAGGGATAGTTCATAAGCAGAGCATCTTAAAAGGGTCTTTCTGTTTTTTTTAATAAATGACTCTTGGATTGCAAGGGCCATCATTCAGCTCACAGCTCACATCCTGTCACTCATAATGAGGGCTGCAGCGGCTTCAACCCTTGGGAAGGTCCAACGTGACTCTGCAAGTGATGTTTCAAGTTCTTGTGGTTTGGAAGAATGACAGTTTCTTGTGTTCGTAGAAGCTTGGAATGCAGGGTTGGGCTGATACTCAGAAGTGTTGCTAAATTCACGGATGTCGCAGCTCGCTAATTTCACAACCGTAATAGGTTTCATTTGTCACTTGCGACACTGCCAAACCAAGCGCTGTTTTCTTTCTAACTTCGGTTATAAAAAGTTCTTTAAACCCAAAACGCTAAGGGTACATCTGAACTATGTTGGTGCTGAGACAAGGCAGAGATTGAAGTAAGAAGCTGCTCAGCCAGCAAACACACACAAATCGCACGCTCACAAATCTCAGCTTTAAATGCCAGCATCCTGAACACCACCTGGTTACCCATGATATGAGGGTGTTAGTGGACCTTTGTTGTGCATTGCAGAATTGGTACCTTCTCTGCCCTAACGCCGCTAAGAGACAGGCAAGCTGAATGCTATTTGTCCCGGTCACGTCACTAGGGCTGCAGAAGAGGCTCAGACACGGATGTGGGCTCTCCCTGTTGTCAGCAAGGATGCCCTTTCAACTGGGCTGAAAGAATAAAACAGCATGGCTACCCCTTGCTCACCACTGAGGCCTGAGGACCTCAGGAGGGGCCCACCTCCTCCAAGACCCACAGCCGGCTTCTAGGGACAGAGACCCAGAGGTGTGGATACACCTGTCAGGGGGTCTCTTCAGATGGGCAGTTCTCACCCAGGGGCAATTCTGTCCCCTCCCCCAGGGGACATGTCACTTGGCTGAGCAGCCTTGGGTCAGCATGGCATTAACTGTTCCCACATGGGAACAAACACAGCCTTTCTTAAAGGCCAAGTCAACCAACACACTAAAAATTACCTTTAAAATGCTGAAATTGCAGCCATGTCCAGCAAGTGTACATTTGGGAAGTGGTGGGAAATTCATGAAAGAGCAATTAACATCCATCAAAAGGCTGTGGGAAATTTATTCAAACTGCAGAGGCCTGTCAGAGGTAAAAGTCTTTTCCCAGGGGTCATGGCTATCAGTCTGTCATGGGCATGGGAGGGATGCTGACCGCCCACTCAGGCTTCCCTGGCCTCCTGGGCCTGCGCCGAAACCAGGCCCTGGTGTCAGATGTTGGGTTGTCCATCTGGATGCCCCTACACTGACCCCATCCTCCCCTCTCTTTTAAGCCCAGCTGGTGACATGAGTCCCATTTCATAATCGCGGTTCAGGTCCATTTCTCTGGTCCACCCTTCCACTTCTCCTGGAGCCCTCGGAAATCAGCACCACCCACGCTCATGCTGCACGGAGTGTGTGCACTTGTGTATCACGGTGCATGTGGACACTGTGCGTGACACAGTGTGTGTGTGACACCATGGAACGTATGCACACTTGACATAAACTTCAGAGGCCTGCACTTTGCATCATCAGCACACACAGGCTCACAGTATCTCTGGCATGTATGACCTCCGCTGTCTGCCGCGTGTTTGAAAAGTCTCACCCCCAGAACTCAGTTAACTAAGGTGCCAAGTCCTCCCTGCTTCTCAGGTGAGTCTTCACCTGAAAATCTGGGTAGGTCGGGGGGTGTGCTGGTGTGTGTCTCTTTGTTACAACAGAGAAGAGACTAACTGAAAGCAGAGCTGGTAGGGCGTTGAGAGTGCTGCCTACAGGTCCTGGCCTGAACAAAGTCCCAGAGCGGCTGAGGCCTGGGGAGTGGTGCAGGGTGGCAGTGAAGAGGTTGCATCCGACTCCAGGCTCGGCCACCTCGGGCAGGAGCCCTGGAACTCTCTCCCCATCCCTCCCGCTGCAGTGTCACCTCCCTCATAACACAGTCCTGCAAGGGAATCTTGCGGGGCTGGATATGTGTGCACATGCACATGTGTAAGCTTCAGTCCAGTTCAGTTCAGTCGCTCAGTCGTGTCCGACTCTTTGCGACCCCATGAATCGCAGCACGCCAGGCCTCCCTGTCCATCACTAACTCCCGGAGTTCACTCAGACTCACGTCCATTGAGTCAGTGATGCCATCCAGCCATCTCATCCTCTGTCGTCCCCTTCTTCTCCTGCCCCCAACCCCTCCCAGCATACACACATACATACATGCTTATATACACGCATGTCTGTAACACCTGTTCATATACACATAAAATGATAACCCATGGGGTTGTTTAAAGGATTAAATGTGTGTGTACCTATATGCGCGTATGTGCAAATGTGCATATATGTGTATATACGTATATGTAAAATATGCATCTGTCCACACAAGCATACACATTTGCTTAAATGAATGTACCTACACCAATCACATACACATACACCCATGTGTGTGCGCACATACCTCAATGTGTACATGCATGTGTGTGTGTGTGTTTTATACACAAGTGTGTGCACAGGTGCTAACTTTCATGTGCCCGTGTGTGTGTGAATGCATGCACATACTTCGCCTTGCACCTGTGTGTGTTCTTTTGAGACTTGGGGCAGGTGTCTGGCTGCTGGGTAGGGGTGCTCAGCAGGGCTCTGCCGTCCTTTTCGCCAGTGCTGCAAGCCGGGACCTGGTGTTGACAGACACCGAGTCTCCAGGGACGGCAGTCTAAGCCCCTCCCACCAGCCTGTTTAGTAGACTCAAGAGGAGGGCTACCCTGGGTGATGCTGGGAGACAGATGCAGGTGAGAGGCAAAAGGTGATGGGCCCCGGGGCAGGGGTCCCCCCATTCAGCTGGCTTCTTTGGGGGAGCCCTGCCCTCAGATCCCAGCCATGAGCCCAGGCAGAGCTTGCAGGGTGACCCAGGTGCTGGTTGCCTAGATTAATATTTGAAAAGCCTTCAAACAGCATCCTGGCATAGAGTAAACTTTGTATAAATATTTGTAAAATAAATAAAAAAATACAACACAACGTGCCCTTTACACTCAGGGACGGGATGTCTTGCTTCCCCTGATGTCTTCTGTCTCCTGGGACGGGGGGTGTCTGCTCTGTGACATAAGGCTCTTGGTCAGTGTGGGGCCCAGTGCACCCCACTGGGGAGCAGGCAGAGGAGGGGGCAGTGAGGTGAGTGCAGGGGCCATGCCGGTGATGCCAGGAGTCCAGACCCAGAGGGATTTTTCTATTCTGTCTGTTGGATGTCTGTTCTGCTTCTAGTCATTTCCATGACTAGGTGGACCTGACCCCCAGGTGGCCATTGGACTGGCCAGAGCCAGAAGGGAGCCAGCCACCTGCAGGGAGTATGGAGTAAGGCTGGCCCCAAAGACGAGGCCTAGGCCTGGGGCTGTAGGCTACGCCAATCCCTTGCCAGGGACACCAGGCTCCATGGGACACAGTTCTCTGTTGCTGCAAGTGACTGTCAGTGGTGAGACTTGAGAAGGGGGAATACAACCGACAGGGCCTCCTTCCAGCCCCTACCCCAGCACTTGCTGCCATTTGCTCTAAAGGGATGAACTTAGCACTGTGTTTAGCTCTGGACCCAGCCTGGCTCAGAGATTTATTTGAACACACATTGCAGAGGAGGTGAATTTCTCCACGCCCTCACCCCCATAACCAACCACATTGTCATCCCACCTGAAAGGTTCTCAACCCGTCCCCTGGTCCCCTGGGTGCCGCAGTCATGTCCACACACCTGGGGCTCGAATGTCATCTTTAAAAAAGGTTCATTTGAGTTCTGATCCAGATGGGTCTGCACTGTGTAAAGTGCTCTTTGACTGATGGTTTCCCCGCCTTCATCTTTCTGGTTTGCGGCTGAGGAGGTGGTGGTCTGCCCTGTAGAGGTCCAACTTTGGGTTTGCATCTTCACCTCCAATGTGGTGTAACAGGCTCCTCTCCCCGCACCACGTGCCCATCAGTGGGAGTCACACCCAGAGGCCTGAGCAGGTTTGCTGTGATTTGTTTTGAGGAAGGACCCAGATCACTGAAGTGGCCAGGTCATCCATCAGGGGCACATGAGGTCAGGTCCCCTACGCACTTTAGAAGTAAGAGATGATGAGAGATGCTGGGTGATGGAGACGCAGAGGGAGAAACACTCCAGGACCCATAACCAACCACTGCCCTGGGGTCAGAGGGTCCAGGGGGCTCCAGACTCAGGCTTGGGTGGCGGGATGGGGGCAACAGAGGCAGGCGCCAGGGTTAGCCTAAGAGGAGAAGGTGTAGAGAGACTCAAGATCGGGGGACAGAGGAACAGAGCTGGTGTGTTTGTGTATGATGTTCACATTAATCCCTCCTTGTTACAACTCCTGAATAGTTTACATTTTAATTTTTGAAACTATTAAGTTCTTGGGGCAACATTTTTATTCAGATGGGTTGCGTTTTCGTGGCTTAAAATGTCTATTAAAAAATTAAAGTGTATTTACAGAAATTTAAATTCTCAGAGTGCAGTAAACAAATTGCCTCTAAAAGCACCCGTTTTAAGCAATTCAGAGAGAAAAGGCAGAGATTAGCAGCTTCTGATTGCGTGGCCAACCTTGTAAGATTTTAAAGAACAGTTAACGGTACACCTCGATGCTTATTCTTCTAAAAAGAAATGTCACCGATTAGGAGACGGGAAAAGGGGGAGTTGGGATATTACAGGAATTGGCAAGTGATTGGAATATTATCATCCAACTAATGGAGAAAGGTGGCTCGTTCAGGAAATGAATTTGGAAGATTACAGAGCTGAAACCTTCGGCAAGAAAAGCGCTGTGTCTCATTTTGTGAAATTACAAATGGCTCCAGCTTTTCAGGGGTGAGGTGGGTGGAAGCCTCGCGGCTGTGTGGGGATAGCAGGGGTAGATTAAGGCCCACAGGAGTCATTTAAGCAGCATTGTCAGTCATGCCAAATCTCCACTTTGCAAACACATCTCAGCCCAGGAGACAAACAACAACATCTTCCCCATTTTTTAACGTCACGATGAAAAACCATCCTCCTGTGGTCTTGAAAAACAGAGCTCCTGACCCCAGGGTTGAACCAGTAGCCACTGATGTAACATATGTATCACAGTCGCCGGTCAGAGCATCGTGAGCTCCACGCCCAGGCAGGATAACAGAGCATGCCAATGCCAGAGAGGAGCATGGGGAAGGCTCCTAGAAACTACAGACACCATCCTGGTATCTACCCAAGAAGCAGACTCGGCTCAGTGAGGCGGACATTGGTGTCACTTTTAAAGAACAGTTCGGTACTTTGAAGGAAGGGGAGGGGGCAGAGCATGCTCTGAGGCAGAGGCTTGTCCACAGTCGCTTCTTTGTTGACAAACTCATAAATTCAGGGCTTTCCTCATGTGCTTTAAGGGTGAGCAGCCCTCTCCATTCATCCCCTCATCCTGTTGATTGCGAAGGCATCATCCGCATTCGTCCTTAGCATTTTCTCAATGCTGAGAGACAAATAGCTAAGCTTCCAGGATGCAGACGGCCAACCAGCTATGTGGCTCACCTTCCAGGTGGCAAGTACTGAGCCGTCTCCTGCCTCGAGGGGAGCAAAGAAAGTGAGGAGGGGAGTGGACTCCTGGTCAGACAGGACATTGGAATCCAGGCTCTGCTGCCCACCCATGTGACGTAGGGTTGATGGCTTCACTTCAGACCAGATTCCTCACTTACAGATATACACTGTATGGATGTATGTATGCTCAGTCGCCCAGTTTTGTCCGACTCTTTGCAGCCTCATGGCCTGTAGTCCACCAGGCTTTTCTGCCCATGGGATTCTCCAGGCAAGAATACTGGAGTGGGTTGCCATTCCCTCCTCCAGGGCATCTTCCCGACCCAGGGATCAAACCCTCGTCTCTTATGTCTCCTGCATTGGTAGGTGGATTCTTTACACTGAGCCACCTGGGAAGCCCAGTGTATACGCTGCTATATGCAAAATAGATAGCTAGCGGGAGCCTACTACAAAACACAGGAAGTTCAACTCAGTGCTCTGTAATGACCTGGAGGGGTGGGGGAGATAGCAGGGAGGGTCGAGAGGGAGGGGATATATATATATACATACAGCTGATTCTCTGTTGTACAGCAGAAATTAACACAACACTGTTAAACAATTATATGCCAATAAAACAAAATAACATAATAAATTGGATTCCTCAGTTACAAATGCAGGTAATAGTAGTTCCCTCCTCCTGTTGTTGTTCAGTTGCTAAGTCGTACCTGATCCTGCGACCCCATGGACTGCTGCATGTCAGGTTTCCCTGTCCTTCACCATCTCCTGGAGTTTGCTCAAACTCATGTCCACTGAGTTGGTGATGCCATCCAACCATCTCATCCTCTGTCCCCCTCTTCTCTTCCTTCCTTCCATCTTTCCCAGTGTCAAGGTCTTTTCTAATGAGCTGGCTCTTCGCATCAGGTGGCCTTTAGGAATGACCCTCCCACCAAGGGTTTGTAAAGATGTAATGAAAGGAGGTGTGTCAATATGGTGGCACTGGAGGGCTGTTAGCTGATAAACATGATAATTACTTTGTGTATTTCAGGGCACAGCATACACTAGGTGCTTAGTCAGTTGCTGGAGGAGGGAGTACCTCTCCTCCTTGTGTTGTCGTCCTTTATTTTATCTGGCAAACTCCATAGGGTACAGAATAGCTCAGAACAGGGCACAGATCACGGGATTGCCACAAAGTGAGTTTGCACATATGACCAGCAAGTGGACCAAGGGGCAGGCAGGACCTTTCCTGCATCCCTGAAAGCGTTCATTGAGTCCCAGCCCAGGAGGCAGCCACTGCCCTAACCCCTCTCAGCACAAATGACCCATGTTGTTGGCAAGTCTTGTGTGTGGGGAGCACCCAGCATGGTCCATGTCAAGGCCACTTCCTTCATTCACCCTGATGTTTGTGAGGCTCACCCAGCCTGCTGAGATGGGTAGCCTGTCTACCCTCCTTGCAGGATGGTGTCCTGTCGTAGACACTCCGACAGCCCTGCCTGTCCCACCCAGCTCCCCCTCTGCCTGGAGCACCAGGCCCCACACTCAAGGACAAGCTGCTTTCCATCTTTCTGATTATATTTGCCGCTGGAGCCATTTGTGCAGAGACTGAAACGGATTTGATGTGATGAATCACAAAATCGCACCCTTTACTCAAAAACGCCACATAAACAGCAGTTCTGTTTGGGATGAATTGGACCTACACGATGAGTTACGGGCTCATTAGACTGGCAGAGTGCCTTCCTTTATCATATTAAGTTTACCTAAATCACACAGAGCGTTCATTTTTAGAAACAATTCCCGCCCACCTCAAGGAATCTTCAGCATTGCTACAGGAGGTACGACAAAGTCCCGTTTTTAGCGGGAGGCACATGGTTTGCAGTTGTGTGACAACTCAGTTCTATGATGCCTTCTCCATGGGGACAGCCCATAGAGATTGATGACTCATCAAAAATGGTGTTAAAGAAAGAGACAGCCTGCGTCTGCTCCTGCCTGCACCTCCAAGCAAGGCCCACACCCTTCTTGCTCGGAAACCCTCCCAACATGTGATGGGATGGCCCGCGGCACCCCTGCCTCCAGAGGAAGCACACACATCCCTCTGCCTCTCTCAGAAGAGCTCCCGGAACTCCAGCATGTGCTCTGGTATGAGAGTGCGCATGAGGGCGTCACCAAGTCCTCAAAGCTTGGCTCTCTTCTAGAAAATAAACCCAGAATGATGTGGGCAGACACGGGCTTGGTTCTCTCACAGCGTGTGTGCCCTTAGGATTCAAAGGAGTGGGTAGCCACTCAGACCTCTTTGTGATTGAGAAGAAAGAAATCGCAGAGCGAGAGGCTCTGGGGTTGGGTTGGGGGCCATCTGTCCTCTGTGCAGAGACTGTGTTCTCAGAACCACCAGGACCCCTGGGTGCTCTTCCCACTTGTGTTAAATGCAAAGAGTCCTTCAAGTGAAATGGCCAGAGTCCACATATGAACTGGCATATTTCTTAACTGAGCCATGGTTGAGAACAAATGGACCCAAGGACCCCTCCCCTTATCCATCACAGGGAACTGCTGTGAATTCAGATTCCCACTTCGGGTAGCATGCCTTCTGAACACATGAAGTCTGCAGCTTGCTCACCAAGCAGCTCTGTTCCCAGAGGTCACATGCATAGATCCTTGAAATCCCGAAGCCTCAGGTCACACAACCCTGGTGTCTGCCCTGAACAAGTGTGCAGAGGCTCGGTTCTGCTCAGGGGTGTCACAGAAAAGAGGCAGGTCACAGGGCACCCTAGTCCTCATCCTGGGGCACTGGCTCCTGCCTCGATTTGGGTCCTGATGAATAGAAATGTCACTGGAAATTGATTTTCCATTTAATCAAAAGAAAATTTTATTTCTCGGTCTTTCCAAATATAAGGTCAGCCGTTGATGAGTTAGTAAAAATTTTATTAAGTTTTCTCCTTGCTGTTGGGTGTTTTTGGGTATTGTGTTCATGGGTGAGCAGGTACCCTACGAGCTGTGAGCTGATCACTACAAAGGTCAGAACTGGCCCGGTGGGGACAGAGGACAGAGAATTGGCCTGGCAAAGGCACCCTCATTTCCCTGGCTCCTCCATCTCCAGGCAGCTCACTCTGGTTTAGAAGTGGTCTAAGCAGCAGTCAACATATGTTTTCCACAAAAGGGCCAAAATGCAAATATTATAGGCTTTGCAGCCATGGAGCTTCTATCATGTCAACTCCACTTTGAGACCCAAAGCAGCCACAGACAGTAAATATACGCATGGGGTGGCCACCTTCCCACAGAGCCACTTACAGAACCCCGTGGCAGATCCCATTAACTATGGCGGCGGGCCATAATTATTGACTTTTGGTCCAAGAGACTTCTCATTCCACGTAACTTGACCAACACAACACTGGCTGTGCAAAAGCAATTCAATTCCAAGGTTGCCTTCAAGTGGAAGTAAATTTTATGTACAGCGAGACCTGGATCTACTTACGATAGATTCTGCTTATATATTTATTGAGTTTCTTAATGTGATGGCTGTTATCTGATAGCTTAGAGGGAAAAAGGGAGATAAAATCTGTGAGCAAAATTGCCCCTCATCTACAGTCCTATTCTGAATTGAGCCTTTGTTCTAATGGAATTGCTGCACTATTTGAATGCACTTAAATTTCCAGGGTGGGGGTAACCACAGAGAGCACAAGTATCGTTTGTGAACTTCTCGGATGGATGGCCCTGCTGGAATCCAAAAAGTCTTGTTAACAACATTAATGTGTAACTACCTGCGTTTTAATCACGCAAAGACAAACTCAGGCCATTTTGTTCTGGTGGAGCATCACTAATTCTAGCTATACGATAACTATGCAACACTGGATTCTAGAAATTAGGCCTCCGAGATCCATTAGCGGTGTGGTACGCCTTGCTGAATGGATGTCTATATTATTATCAAGGTAATTCAGAACAAATTTCAAGCTGTGACAATAAAATGGTTCTTGGAGTAGGTTGGGGTTTATACAGAAATTGCCAGCTAGAAGGAGAATGGTTATGTTTTCAAGTTGGAATTCTGATGGACTAGTTTTACTTTTACTCACTTTCATTAAATTCTGAACTTTTTTTTTTTAACCAATGATAACAGCATACTAGGGCAAACTGTGATTACTGGGTAGTAATGAAATGGTTTCTTTTTCACCCTATTCAGCCCGTGGTGGGTTTGGTATAAGATTATGCAGTTCTCTTCTATGTCCAGAACAAAGAGGAATTCTCAATCATTCACACCAGGAATGCTGTCCCAGGAAGGAATTGGTCCTGAACCCTAGGACCATCCTTTTGAGAACCTCACACTGGCTGTGCCTGGTTCTCAAAGCCCTCTTTCTGATCCTGTCACCCATTTTCACTGCAGACAGCACAGACGGAGAAGTTAAGTTCTGGAGCAGCACCGTGAGCAGTTAGGTTCCTCTCCAAGCCTTTCTCTTGCTTCAGTGCTGGAGGGGTTGGAGAAGAGTATGCTTTGGTCGTCTGTGATTATGGGACCATCCTCTGTCCCCCATACTTCACTGTACCCTCACCATCCACCTTCCCTTCCCCCTCACACAGCCTCTCACAATGTGTTAAATGTGAGCAAATGTGAAATGAGTGAGCGTCACGGTCGGATCATGTGCCGGGGCCCCTGAGGGTGCCTTGATGAAAGCACAGAGCCTGCAGAGCCGGGGATCAGGCACCACACACTCTCCCTTTGCCCTCTGTCAACACATCGTCTCCATCGTGTCCTCACCATCATTGATCGAATGTCTCCCATGGCTCTACTTATCGTAATTCATCAAATCCTCATCACAACCTGTGGGGCAGATACTATTACTGTCCCTTTTCACAAGTGAGTAAGCTGAGGTGCAAAGGGGGCAAACCCATAGAGAGAAAGTCAGAGTCTGTATCAATCATAGAGAAGTGGTGGGAAAACTTAATGCTGACCCACGTGCTCACAACACAGGGAATGTCCTCTGACAGGCACAGCAGCGTCCTTGCCTCCGGACCCTCCAGAGAGCAACGGTCCCGGTGAAGACCACTGCTGGGCCTCCGAATGGGCTGCTGGCTACCAATTGGCGCCAGCCTCATGTTCCCCCCACTGATGAGTCACCAGCTGTGCTAAGTGGCTTTAAAGACTAATCCTCGTCTCCCTGTTGGGCAGGCCTGGGGAAAGTTCAACAAAGAAAGAGCATCTTTGCTCATTGGAACATATGTTTGTTCAGAGAAGGGAGGATGCATGTGTCACCAGTGAGAGCCAGCATACTGGTCAGAGAGGCAAAGTGGTGGCATCACCTTCTGATCCTGCAGTTAAAGATCACCCAGAGTCTTCTTGGGGGCTTCTCCATCCTTTTTCTCTGTCCCAGGGGCTGTGCAACTGGCTCCCCAGGGTCCCCTCACTTGCCAAGACTCATAAGCAGATGCTGGCCCTCTGGGAGCACTGAGATCCTCAGCTGCACACACTTCAAACACAAGCACCACACATCTGAAACTTTCATCCATTGACATCAACTCATTTATTTTCTCAAACACCTACACACTCCCTCTCCTGCCATCAACTATTAGGTGTCCTAAGTCCCCTGCAGTGTATGCAGAGAAGAGATGAACTGAGGCATATGAGGACATTGGCTTTGATTATCTGGTTCTTGGGTGAAGCAAGACTGGGTGGCTGACAACCTTGGGAGCCCTGGTGGCATCAGCACCACGGACAGCGGCTTCTTGCCCATGGACTGGTTACTTTTGTCAAGACCAGGGTAGCAGATTCAAAAATTATGCATCTTTTAAAGATATATATATTATATATATATAATGTTTCAGGAGCAACTCAGTTGATTCAGGTTTATAAGTGCATGTAACCATCATGGTAAAAGTTGTTCCATGGACGTTTCCAGGTGTCATTATATCTAAGAGGTTATGAGTGACAGTTCCCCTTGCCTGGGTCCAGGCTGCCAAGTACCAGTTCCTAGCAGGTTGTTTGACCCTCATGTGGAACATGAAGATGACAGCACCTCCCACCCTGCACGCCTGTAGGGACTGCATTCTCTCCCCCAGGTCCCACCCGGATAAGTCATTCGAAGCACTCGCCTTTGCTTCTAGACACAACTGCCCCTCCAGCCACCTCCACCTCTGCACCCTTGGATGTGTACAGACTCATGAATAAATAATTATTTCTTTTCTGAATGATAGTAAAAGTAGGAGATCAGATATCAGTTTTCTTTCCATCCTTTGGATCCGGCAATGTACATAAACAACAACAACAACAACATAAGTCGCTCAGTCGTATCCGACTCTTTGCGACCCCATGGACTGTAGCCTGTCAGGCTCCCCCGTCCATGGGATTTTCCAGGCAAGAGTGCTGGAGTGGATTGCCATTTCCTTCTCCAGGGGAACTTCCTGACCCAGGAATCGAACCTGGGTCTCCCGCATTGCAGGCAGATGCTTTACCGTCTGAGCCACCAGGGAAGCCACACCCAATTGGCGGGAATCGAAGCGGCGGCTGTGTTAGGGGCTTCTATGGACTTAGTTCACTTTAGTCCTCTCTGCACCCCTAAGAGGAACCACGCTGTTACCCCATTTTACAGATGAGAAGCTGAAACATAGGGCAGGTAAGTAATTGCTCTGGGCCACACAGCTAGTGGGACCCAAAGCCACCACAGCCTCATGCCTGCCTCAGCCTGCACCTAGCCAGTGGAATTAGGAAAGGAATCCTGTTCCTTAGGAGTGTCCCATGAAAAGTAATGGGAGTGAGACTTCCCTGGTTGTCCACTCTTCCAAAGCAGGGGCTGTAATCCCTGGTCAAGGATGAACCTACATGCCGCATGACACAGCCTAAAATTAAAAAAATAAAACAAAATAAAAAGCAGTACTAAGGGTGGGACACCATCTTTATTCTGATGGGCCCTGGCAGGGACTGACTGTGGCCCATGAGCCCAGCCTGGCCTGCTTCCTCCTCTTACAACACTGTCTTGGAAGACACACTGTCAGACTGTTTTATTATTGTTATTATTATTATTTATTATCTCTGCTCCTTTCCTGCACCCACAGGAGAGCTGAGTCATTGTGAAACAGTCCTTGGTGCCCACGGAGCAAAAACTAGTTACTCTCTGTCCCTGCATAGAAAACATCTGCAACCCCTGCTCTACTAACCTGGGCAGAAAAAGAATTTTTTAAAAAAACACACCTTTAAGCTTTCATCCTGGAGAAGGCAATGGCACCCCACTCCAGTACTCTTGCCTGGAAACTCCCATGGATGGAGGAGCCACTGGACTGCAGTCCATGGGGTCGCTAAGGGTTGGGCACGACTGAGCGACTTTCACTTTCACTTTTCACTCTCATGCATTGGAGAAGGAAATGGCAACCCACTCCAGTGTTCTTGCCTGGAGAATCCCAGGGTCGGAGGAGCCTGATAGGCTGCCGTCTCTGGGGTCACACAGAGTCGGACATGACTGAAGTGACTTAGTAGTAGTAGTAGTAAGCTTTCATCCTCTGGCTTAAGGATCAGCTCTCCTCCAGGTCTAGCTAATGATACTCCCTCTTTCTGGGCAAAGTCCATGCCCAGGATGGTGGCAATGCCATCCCCATTCCACTTCAGGGAATTTCAAGATTCCCTGGAATCTTCACCCACTCAGCTGCTGGGGCCTCGGTGTGGGAGTGCCCAGTCCTTCCCTGGTCCTCAGGGCTATCACCTGAGAATTGGGGGGGTCTGGTGGGAGCCAGCCATGTGTACCCCACCCTACAGCATTTGGCAGGACCAGAGCCTAGGACATCCCTTGCGATTGGGCTGGCAGAGCAGCAAGAGTCGCTGTATACCACAGCCACTCAGACCTCAAGCAGCATATAAGGGAGGGATCCAGAGTCCATCTGGCCCCTTTTGCCCTCCCACAGGAATGGCTCTGATTTATTGGTTTAATTAGGGGCTTTTAAGCTTTAATTTGAAAAGTTAAATAAGCTGTCTTTCTGTGTAAACTGTGGCTGAGCAAATTTTCCCAGGATAAGAGAGGAAGGGTCTCACCAACCTGAGATCGCGGCCCTGCCAGGACCACAGGCCCCAGTGGGATCCCCCACCCCTGGGCAGCTCAGCTCCAGTGACAAGGCCAGCTCCTCTCCCTTGGTCAGGTTTGTTCCCACCGGCTGCAGGCATAGCCTGTGTCAGCCTGTGCATGGGGGCACGAGCTTGTGGGAGCCTCAGCTTGGCCATGCATGACAGCAGCTCTGTTTTACTCCTGCCATCCTTTTGTGGCTCCAGAACAGAATGTACAAATAGCCATCTTCTAAGGCAAACATCACTGTGTTATGACATGGCTCCTGATTCTGCTCTGGGAAGCGCCTGGGAAGAAGGTCCCTGTGGACCCACAGAGCCAAGGCTGGGGTTCTGAGCACACCTGGTATCCCCCTGCCTCTGTGCATTGCATCTGAGATCTCACTGTTGGCCTCAAGGAAACATTTGCTCCTGACAGTTTGCTGCCCTTTGGGTTGTCTTCACTCCCTTGCACACAGGCCTAGCCACAGTCATGGGTGGTGGGCCCTGGCAGCCCAATGCTGTTGCAGCCTTGATTTGTGCTGCATCTCCCAGGAAAGGGATCTTCTGGGGCCACCTTGAGGATAGCAATGAAAAGGTGGGTGACAAGAGGTAGTCTATTTTTGGTCTGGGCATTGAGTCCTGTGCTTCCTGAGCACGGGTGCTTTGGGAGTAGAGGGAGTGGTGTGTACGGACGACTGTGTTTGCAATGCGTCGTTGGGCTATTGATCTGGAACTCCAATTCCAGGTAAGCGATGCCAAATAAAGTGGGTGCTTGACTAGGGTAATCAGATGTGGGAGAGGGGCTTCTTGACCTCAATATGTGATGATGCTCCTGTAATAAATGCTAATCGCCTTTCCACCACGCCCTGGGGCTGCTGGTGTTTCTCCCTCCTCCAAGAAAATTGTATGCATGTGTAGTGGCTGTTGAGAAGTTTGAAGTCTTCTCCTAAAAAAATGTGGAGCCCAGGTGCATAAATGTGTCTGTGCTAACGCAGGAGGTAGGGAGACTGCATTGAGACTGGAAGATTCTCGTGTGTTTTGAGGCTGCAAATTGAGGGAGCCTCCCCCTCAGCCCACCTGCTACCTTGTGCTTCTCTGAGCAAACAGGGTTCTGCATCCCTGACCTGAAGCTGCAGGGCAGCTCAATACCCAGCCTGCAGGCTGCTTTCTGACAAGGTGTGGACTTTCACTCTGGAAACAACAGCTCCCAAGGAAGGCGTGTCGGCTCTCTTCTACCAACGAGTGTTATGTGTGGTCTGAACAGGAATTTCGACCCCAGCTTTACAGGACCCCAGGGCTTGCTATCCGTGGCCACAGCAGGTATGCAGCCTCTGTCAGTTCAGAGATATTTATCTTGAGCTAAGGCCAGTGAGGCTGGCATGCATCCATCTTTCATCATGGTCCCCCAGATGCCCAGGAAAGAGCAGGGCTTACCCAGGGCAGACGGGCTGGAGGCTCTGGGGCTGCTGGAGCAGAGGGTAGGTAAGCATAGGACCAGTGGGGAGCAGGTCCCCCCAGCTTCAGCAACCTTAGGACTGGGGGTTTTTTCCAGGTTCCTATGACAGCCAGAAATGCAGGTGGGCATCCCCACTTGGCAGGGAGGCCCCTTTGAGACCCTCTGCAAGGCAGTTGCAAGGCAATGCCTACCCATCTTTCTACAGGAGTCAGGCCTAGCTGACCTAGCCTGTGGCCTGGGCCAGTTCAAGAGCTGCAGCTGCAGCTAAGGCTTTAGGAATTGAAATGAGGCCGTTTCACTGCTTCAAGGAACAGAAGGGGCTTTCCCGTCCTCCCGAATACCGCCCCCGCGCCCTGAGGACCTTTCATAGTGACACCTCGTACCAAGTACCATGCTGGCACTACTGGGGAGAAGACTGAGGCTCGGACTCACAGGGTCTCACCGTTGGAAGATGACAGAGCAAGATTCAGCCCCAGGTGTAGCTTTCCCTGGAGCCAAGCCCTAAATGAGTGAAACAGGCTGGAACTGGTAGCATTTCTCGTTCTAGGGCCATGGCTTCCAGGAAGCAGGCTTGAACAAAGAAGGAAATAGACATTCAGGTGGATACCTTGCCTGAGCTTGGGATCAGTCACATGAGCTCTGAGCTGAGCTGACTTTGCTTAAAAATGGGCTTTTCCTATGTCTTTGACACTTGTGTGTCCCATAGATTAATTGTGTATACATGACACATGATAACGTATATGATACACATTCATGTGTTTCATTCTCCACAATGAAGGTCAGAGGTTCCCCCAGGTGTTCCTGCAGGGGGTGGAAAGGCAGGACACAGGTCAAAGGAGGGAGGGGTGTTACTTAGACGGGATCCGGGGCCAGCCTGGGCGCAGTCATCTGAGCTGTGAGGCGAGGGGGCCTGGGTGTGGTGTGAGCCCGTGAGGAGGATGGGAGGCTCCAGGGCAGCAGCAGAGGCACACAGATCCTGCCTGCCATCCTCAGGCAGCCTTGCCCATCCATGCAGGAAGCTCAGACCATGCACTGGGATCGCCCCTGGGCCCTGGGATGCCACCCCGCCTCCAGGTAGAAGGCCCTTCCCCATGTCCTTGTGTGGTTACCATTTTCTTGCCTTGGTTTGCACCACTCACTACAGAAGCATCATTTCAGTGCACAACACTGCAGGTGGCCACAAGGAAGGAGACCTTAGACACCTGGGAACTAGAGCTGGAGTTTTCTTCCTCTTCCAAGTGTGTTGTTTGACTGTGTAGTGGCTGTGGAGAAGTTCCCGCTTCTTGTAAGATGCCACTTAGAATGTATAACCTATAGTGCTCCACGGACAGAGAAGTGAGTAAACAGACTGCTCTGGCCACACAGCGGAATATTAGTCAGCCTTTTAAAGGGAGGGGATCTGACATCTGCCAACACGGATGAACTGTGAGGACAGGATGCTGCCTGAAACGAGCAGTCACAGGGGGACAAATGCTACAGGTCCCCCGAAGTAGGAGCATGGGTGCCCTGGGCTAGGGGTTGAGGGGGAAGTCAGGTCATCGTTCAGTGGGAACCATTTCTGTTTTGTAGGATGAGAAGATTCTGCTCAGTGATGGGTGTGTGGAGATAACACTGCTGTTCACCGGAACACAGTGAGGATGCACAATTTTATGCCATGAATTTTCAACCACAGTTGTTTTTTAAAGTCCCTGTTGTAGACAAACAGCTGGGGACAGGAGCCCTTCCTGCCTGGGCCATGGGGGCTCCGCCTGCAGTCCCACCTGTGCACAAAATTTGCCTTTAAGGAGAGTGAGCTGATGGGGGAGGGGGTTCCAATTTCGGCTGAGCTCCAAACCTGGGAAATGAGACCCCCATCAGAGAGGGACCCCATCAGGTGAGACCCCCATCATGAAGGGAGGTGGAGGAAATGCCATTCTAGTAACTGCAGGGAGGGAAGGTGGAAGTCCTATTACTGGACAACCCCTGAGCCCCACCCAGTGCTCAGGACTCACTTTGGCGTTTAACTTGAGATTCATTTCAGAAACAAACAAAAAAAAATGGAGGATTTGGAGATGTCTGGGGAACTGTCCCTGGTTTAGCATTTTGGAAGATAGGCTAGATACTGTTGAGAGTGAAACTGAGGTCCCAAGAGTACATGACCCTGGAACCTGGCTTCGATCCCGTGGGGTCCCCTTGGTGTGTGATCACCCATCACAGATCAGGAGACAAGGCTGGTGGAGGGAGTTATAAGCATGCCTAGGGTCACATGGGAGCCTGTGTCTTCCGGCCACACAGAGCTGCTGGCACATGCCATTCAGGGGGTCCCAGGCCCTGGTGCCCACTGAGCCCTGAGTCAGCCCTCCCACACGCCCTCTCGCTAATACCACACTTTCATTACAAGCAGAAGAGAAAGTGGCAACAGCCTCTGTGTTCTGGGTCCTCATCTGGAAGAAATTCCCTCATATCACAACTGTGATTGTGTCCGTAAACTGCACACAGACACAATCGTGATACACTCAAACCAGGACAGATGGAAGGGAAAGCTGTGTGCCGGTAACATCTTGAGCACAGCCAGGAACTCCGTGCCCCTCCCCGCGCCATCTCTTCCTGCATCCTCGCACCCTCACCCCCACCCCAGCCCCACCTCGGAGGAACAGCAGGCATTAGTTTTAATTGCTACAGCTCCTGAGTCCCACTCAGCCTCGGGCTGATTGATTGGGCACTTGTTGGGGCACAGTGAAGCCAGTGGTCTGCAAGTGGGCATTCCAGCCAATTAGTCCCCCACCCTGGGCAGTGCCCCAGGAATCCACTTCTCACCAGCAGCCCCAGCTGACCCCTGTGGCCTGGGGCCCCTCCCTCACTGAGCCCTCAGGTTCCTGCTCTCCTGATCGTGGCTGTAAAATGCCCTCCCCTCCTTTCAGCTCAGTAGCCCAGCCCATATGTCAGACTCAAAAGAGCATCTCCTCGCTTGTAACCACGCCAAGATTAATATTTTCACTGGGGATCTCACGCTATCGCCATCCGAGCAGACAGCTGCATGCGTGCTCCACCAAGCAAGGCTATGCTTGCGTGAGGCGCATGAGCCCCAACGAGGAAAATGAAATGAATACAGATGCAGGTATTTCATGTACTAGGGGCACCGTGAAGCACATCAGGAGTGGGGTCACTGTGGGGAGATAAATGTCACAGACAGTTGCATCCTCTAGTCCCAGCCAGCCACTGCCCTACCCACTTCTGTCTCCAGGTATGAATGCCACTGGAACCTTGTGGATCTTATTTAACTTATTTAACAGAGAAAATGTCATTTTCAGTTTGAGTTTAAAAAAGATAACTCAGAGCCTCGGCAAACGACCCAAATAAGAGAAACAGAGGGTGAGACACCGGCAATGGGAGCCCCGGCTCTCCCATGGAGGGGCGCGTTCGCAGCTCTGCTGGAGGAGCTGGTTGTGCACTCTAGTCTGCAGGCTCTGTCCTCACCCATAAGGGCGTGGGGCCAAGTCCAAGATTCTTGTAGCTGTGCCAACTGCCATATGCCCCAACAGTGGCCAGTTAAACACCTGGGCATTGTTCCAGTGAGGGGAAAACTAATATGGCAGAGCCTCAGGATAGATCAGGAATAACCACAGCATGGCTCAGATGCCTATTAATGAACTCATGGAGGGTTCCACCACCTTAAAAACTGAGACACTAGAAAAGTGTCAAAATGAGGTCAGAGCTCCATATTTCCTTAATCAAATTCTTCATTTAGGACTCTTTCAACTGTAGGTGGCCACACTGAACTCAAAGTAACTAATATAAAAAAGTATCAGAGAAATCCAGGCAATACCTTCAGTGATGGCTTGATCCAGGGGCTGAAGATGTTATCATCTGGGCCTGGTGTCTCTTATTTCTGCCTCCTCCAGTTTGACTCCTTTCAATCAAGGCTCTCCCCTCAGTGGACAAGCTGGCAATGATAGAGCCAAACCTACCTATTCTCCAGTTTAAGGAGAGAGGGAAAGAGGTTTTTCCTGTCAGTGTTAATACAACTCTCAGGATGCATGCTTATGGCTTGCACACAGCTCCAGTGCTAGGCTCAGTGCCACATTTCACAAGCATTTATCAGATGGGCTATCATTGTGGTAAAAATCTAAGAAAAAAACAACACCAGTTTGTACTCATAGAGTTTGAATCTGTTAATGAAAGACAGACAGTCGAAACTTGGAATGAAAAAAAGAGCAGTGAGAAGAAAGGAACATGACTCTATAGAGCAGGGGTCTACAAGCTGTGACGCCCTGCCAGTTTTGCACATAAAGTTTTATTGAACACAGCCATGTCCATCATTTATGTATTGTCTATGGCTGCTTTCATGCTACAATATCAATACTGAACAATTGCAAAGTGCCCATATGCCCTGCCGGAGAAGGCACTGGCACCCCACTCCAGTGCTCTTGCCTGGAGAGTCCCAGGGATGGAGGAGCCTGGTGGGCTGCTGTCTATGGGGTCGCACAGAGTCAGACACGACTGACGTGACTTAGAGCAGCAGCAGCATATGCCCTGCAAAGCCTAAAATAGTGACTCTCTCAGCCCTTTACAAAAAAAAAAAAAAATGTTTGCTGACTCCTACAGAGCAAGGAATAAAGGAGCATGGCCTGATGGATGCAAGCTTCCCTAGGGATCTCGGGAATAAATAGGATTTAATTCAGCGAAGAGGTCGGAGTAAGGAGAGAAGCTATGGGAGGGGCTAGGGAGATGGTCAGGGGCTTTGGCTCTAAGACACTGCTCCTCCTGGGATCAGCCTTTATGAGTGAGATGGTTGGGGGGTGGGGAGGGACACGTGGAGGAGGAGGTGAAGGATGGACCCAGAGGGTGTGTGCTTCCCTCTGAAGCAGCGGGCATGGCAGTGAGCTGAAGCTGCAGAAGGAACTGGAGCACAGCTCCTGGGAGCTCGGCTTCTCAGTGCCGGTTGCATCTTGACATTTATATGTTTGTGCGTGTGAACATAAAACAAAGCTTCTTCCTCCAGTGAGACGACACTTCAGATCCATTCTCACTGGGTTAAGCGCCAGTGGTGCTGTTAACCCCCTCCACCTCCATCCTTCTTCCAGACGGTGGTGTTTGTAGATGGCACGCCAGGGTTGTGAGAGAATAAAGAACCTCTTGGTGCTAAGAACACCAAGCTTGGATGGATTAGCCTTGTTCTCTAACCCATGTTCTTGGCTTCACTGGTGCCTGTCTGACCAGCCACTTGGCTTAGCCATCTCCTCAGCACCTGGACAGCACCATGTATGGATGTTGGCTGGCGAAATGATGGCATCTGTGCAAACCCCTTCCTCCCTCACCTGAGGCAGACATCACTAATCAATCCCAGCTGGGTTAGAGGGAGACTTGTGAACCTGCTCAGCTCAGAGGTCCTGGCAGCCACTGCTGTCACTCAGCACCCAGAGAAACCCATGTGTCACCCTGTCCTGGGTGCTCAAAATGGTGAGAAAGAAAGAGGGCTCGTCTGAAGCACATTAATTTATCTGTGCCCCTAAGCAGTTCGTCTGTAAGATTGAAAACGCAAATCCACAATTAGCCCCATTAAGCCTTGGGACTCTAGGGTCTTGGGAGATTTATTTATTTTTAATGCCAGACAAGAAAGTCATTGCAAGAGCCATAAAGTGCAGTAGAAAATTAAAAAGCAGCCTTGAAAACTCAGCGGATGGCTGCAAGAAGCTCAGGAGATATTTACCTTTGTTGCCAGGCAAGTTTCTTGCCCGTTGATGGTCTGTGTGATGGAAGAACCCCATCACAGTCCACCACAGCCCAGCCGAGCCTCTCTTCTCCCCACACATGCTGTGGGCTGGGGTCTGGGTCTCAGGGAGGACAAATGGGGCTGGTGGGCTGGGCGTGTGGGCAGCATGTTGGGAAGAGGCCATTGTTCTCACCTTTCTGGAAGCTGCCTTTGTGGGAGGAGGTGGCTCCATCTTGCTGATTAAATCTTCCTGGTGGTGGCCCTGGGCGCCCCAGGAGGACGTGGGGAGAGGTGTGTGTCTTGACACAATTAACATTTCTGATCAGTGTCTTCCCTACTCCTACTGTCTTAGGAGCAAACTAGCCTGAGGCAAAGCTGTGAACAGGCAAAGCTTGTCTTCATTTCTCTCCCATCTTATCCTTTTTAAACACACACACACACACACACACACACACGGCTCGCTCTTAGTTCCCCAACCAGAGATCAAACCGAGCCCTCTGCAGTGGAAGCACAGAATCTTAACCACTTCCCTCCTTCCCAGCCCCTGTGCCTATGCAGCCTCCTCACCAGGCTGGACCTGACTCCTGGGGTGGCTGTGACACTTAGGATCCGCTGCCTGGAGAGCAGAGGCCGGTCCCCAGCCAGACAGAATGCCATGCTCACGGTCCACTGGCAGCAGGCAGGCAGGCAAGGTTGGGGCCGAAGCTATGCATGAGGGCCGTGTGGGCCTCAGCAGACTCAGCTTTCTTGAAACAGTGTCACTTTTGGGGTTTGTCAGAAGGTTCTATACCACTATGTTCTGTGACTTTACTGGATGTAGCTGCCGACATCCTCTTCAAATTAATGCAAAGGAGCTGGGGAAGTTCTGGTTTCCCCTCCCAGGCTGGGCTTCGAGCCATGAGCGACAGGTCCGGAGAGACCGTTCACAGCTCAGCAGTCAGAAACAAGGTCTGCAGCTCAGCATTCACACTCCGACCTCACGGGATGGTCCTTGGAGGTGGCAGCTCGAGGTGTCCCTCTGCCAGGAGCCTGCTGCCTGTCAGGCCACCTCCTCACGAGTCATCCTCTTCCTTGCTGTGCAATGTCTGTGTTATGAGGGACTCAAAACCAAACCCAGCATTCATCTGATGAGAGCTCATGTCATGACAGCATCATTTCTTCCTCATCCTCCCATCCGTTTCCAGTCCTCCCTGTGCCCGGCCTCTGGCAGTTCCCATCCTCACACTTGCAGTGAGGTGGTGCCTGTGCCCCACCCAGTGGAAGAGAGGACGGCGTCCACCTGTCGGGTCTTGAAGGAGAGGGGACACTTTCTCTCCCATTTCCCTTGGCAGGACTGGGTTCCACCCCAGAACCACTCTGGCCGAGGGGCAGGCAACACGGGTCATCTCTTTGGGGCCCAGATATGGCACCAGGGGAGAGGGCCTGTCCTGCTCAAAACCACCTGAGATGGAGGTGAGGGGCTTCCCAAAAGAGACAGTGGGTTCCAACTGGCAAATAGGCATTGCACTCGCTCCTCCCAAGACTCCCCAGACTCATGTCCACAGGACCACACCCTGTCCACAAGAGCGAATGGGAGGACCAGAAGCAGCCAGGTGACCAGGGAGTACTTCCCTCTGAATCCCTCCTGCCTTGGAACAAGGTCTCGATTTGGATTCCATGAAAACAGAGACTCGGTCTGGCTCACTTCCCTGTCCTCCACCCCAACGCCCAGTGCAGAGCACAGAGGGGGCGCCTGTCATCGCCGGCACGTCTCCACGCAAAGCCAGATGACATTTGCCTTCACGATGAAGGTCCAGTCAAATCGAAGTGAGCGACTTTCCTGCTCACCGGGAAGGTCCCTCCCCCTCTACTGCAGTCATTCAGAAGCTCTTGGAGTCAAATTGTACCTTTTTTTTTTTTTTTATAAAATAAAGTAGCTAATTAAATTGCACACACTTTCTGAATAAAAATAAAACTGTAGAGTAAACATCTGTGCACCTGAGGTTCATCCATCCCCTCCCGTGCATGTTGCATCTTTATCAGCTGGAGAGCAGCCCGCTTGCGGAGCGCAACCTTTCTGTTTATAATGCAACTCGGGGCAAAGGCTTTGATTTACAGACTCGTGTTGGTGTGAAAAGGGGAGAAGTCTGCATAAAGTCAAGGCAAATTCTATTTTTTTTTTTTAATGTTTGAGTGTGTTTTGTTACCACTTCATGTGTGTCTGGTTGGTGCCTATGCAGCTCAGACCTCTCGTGCCTTAATTAGCAGAGTACACAGCTCATTTCGGCTGCGTTGCCTATACAGCGAAGGCGATTCATTGATTTTGAGCTGAGCTCAAGAAGGGAAGTCATTATGTTGTGTGTCTTCTGCAGGCTGAAGCCGAGATGCCTTGTGTAGATGACTGTGTCTCTGTCTGCAGACCATGTCTGTGAAAGTGCAGGAACATAGAGTGAGGCCATCCTGGCCAATGAGGCGCAACCTCCCCACCAACCCCCTTTGTTCATGTCAATGGTTTAGCACTAGGACTGTGACTCCCCCCAAAGTTGAGGTGACCCTGTGCCTCACAGAGACCCCCTGAGCCCTGAGCCACAGTCAGTGACAGGAGGCAGCCTGTCTGGGACCTGAGGGCCTGGGGAAGTCACAGTCACCAAATGGAGTCTGTCCAGGGCCTGGATCCCAGCCTCTTGTCCATGAGGGCTTATCTGCAAACCAACGGCCAGTGAACACACCCCAAAGTCAACCATGACCCAGAGAGCAGCTTCTCTGCTGGAATTAGGGAAGGGGAGGCAGGTGAGTTTTCCTCCAAAGTCGACTTGCTCTTTTCTGGTCTGGTTCTCAGAAGAGACAGAAAGCATGAGAGAGAAATGGGGCGTGGACAAGGGAGCCCCAGGAGCTGTCTGTCTTGCCTGGCTGCAAATATCCAACAGTGGACATGCCATGTGTGTTCACTTCCTCTTGCTGCTGTAACAGATGAACAGAGAGGGTCTTAAAATAACAGATTTATGATCTCACGGTTCCGGAGGTTGGAAGTCCAGATGTCAGCAGGTGGTTCCTCCTGTTGGCTTCATGATAGGATCTGAATCTTGGCCTTTTCCAGCCTCTGGAGGCATCCAGGCTCCTGGACCCCCGGCCCCTCCTCCGTGGTCAGGGAGCAGCAAAAATCTTCAGTCATCACATCCCTTCTCCGACCATCCCACCTCCCTCTTATGAGGACCTGTGACAACACTGGGCCCCCAGGGAATCCAGGGTCACCTCCCATCTCAGAGTCCTTAATTAATCCTATCTGCAAAGTCCCCTTTGCCTTGGAAGGTGACATCTTCACAGCATCCATGGGTTTGAACATGGACATTTGTGGTGCTGTTACTCAGCCCCCATGGTATGACTGTCTCCAATACCTGAAATCTCTCCCTGAGTCTGATGGCCATGGGCAGCATCAGGCCCCTTCTGTCACCCTCCCCAGTGGGGCCATCTCAGAGTCCTAGGGTCTCGTCAGCGTGCAGACCGGCCTGTCCTTGGGTTTTCTTGTCATCATCAGGGGACGCCACTCTGACAGTCCTCCCAGCATTTGTCATTCAAATCTCAGCACAAACATAAGTACCTAAGCTCCCTCCTCAAGGAAGCCTTCCGAGCTGCCTCATGGCAAAAACCAGGCCCCCACCTTGTGTGAGCACATCTGGGAGAGGTGGAGGAACAGGTGGGCCTGCAGGGGGGTGGACGAGGTGCCCCCTCCTCTCCAGGCAGCCCAGCCTCTCTCTCTTCTCACTGAAGTCACGTCAGCATCACCACTTCCCCTTTTTTCTACATTTAAGTGTCTTGTCTGTGACATCATACTGTTCAGGCTTTGTGTTTGCTGCTGTATTACTCAGGCTTTAGAAGCACCTCCCCTCGCCAACTTCTGCCCCCTTACACCCAGATTAGGACAGCACATCACGTGTGCAAGCCTTCCAGACAATAGAGGGACCTCTAATAAGCACAAGGTCAGGATTCTTTCTGCTAAGCTCCTCCACTGGCTTCACCTCTGCTCCAGGAATAACATCCCTACACCTCTAGATAGCCTAGCCTCAACCCCCCTGCTCCTGGGCCTGGGGTGTCCTGGCCTGGCCCCTGGGTCCTCACAGCAGTGTCTACTTCTTCTCAGCAGATCTGAGAAGCCCCTTCCACCCAGAGAGACCTCTCTGACCCCTTTCAAGTCAGAGTGCCTGCTCTGCCCAGTGCCAGATCACTCAGTTTTCTTCCATGCTCTTCAACTCTGTGATCTGTCTTTAGTGGATCAAATTAGTCTGTTTCTCCCCCTAAAAGCCCCAGTCTTGCCCGCTGCTCTGTCTCCAGGGGCAGCACGTTGCCTGGCCACAGCAAGGTGAAGGTTTTCAGGGTGTCCAGTAGATTTTCACTCAGTCCTATCCAACTCTTTGCAACCTTATGGGTTGTAGCTGCCAGGCTCCTCTGTCCATGGAATTCTCCAGGCAAGAATACTAGAGTAGTTTGCCATTTCCTTCTCCAGGGGATCTTCCCAACCTAGGGATCAAACCTGCATCTCTTGAGTCTCCTGCATTGGCAGGCGGATTCTTTACCGCTAGTGCCACTTGCGTAATATGATTTTCACTCAGACGATGGTAAAATATAATGAGTTGAGGGAAGAAGAATCCCCAGGTGACAGAAGCAGTGACCCAGAACCCACAGAGGGTACCAGCTCCAGGGCGGTCCATGCCATGGCTGCCCCAGGGAGGTGAAGAGTGCAGGGCACCCAGCCTGGCCACCAGCACTCCCACCCATGGGACACCTGCCTGCCATCGGGTCACTGTGAAGCATGAGGGGATGAGCCTGTCAGGAGGAGCCTGATGAGCAGCTTCTGCATGAGGGGTGATGGCATTTTCCTGGGGGGTCACCTTCGAGGGTGCCACCGACAGCCCTGCATGCCCTCTGCATGCCTTCAGCCGGTCACTGCTGTGTGCAGAGCCTGTTGTGCCCCACCCCACCCCACACCAGGCTCCCTGCTCCTCCTCCTGCAAAACACAGATAAGGAAAATGGAACCTGAAGCTCAGGAATCTTGGCTCAGGGTGGCCAGCGTGGTAAGTGGCAGTACTGGCACCCAGCCACAGGTCTGCTCTGAAACATTCCAGCAAAGCGATTCTGCCGGGAAATGCCATCTGCACAGCTGAGTGCTACGTGGAGCAGCATAGGCTCAGAACATGGGCTCCTGTTCATTTCCAGCCAGCTCCCCTTTGTCTGGCAGAAGTCCTCCTCGCCCTGGGTCTTCCCTGCCCTGTCATGCATGGGCTGTTTCCTCCTTCTGTCCTGTCAATTTTAAACCTACCAGCAAATCACTTCTATGTATTAGGCTTGTTTAGATGCAGATCTCTTCTTCATATGTTATTTATGCATCCTTTCCCCCTTAATTTCAATCTTCATACTCAATGGAAGTTTTCTTTTTCTGATTATTTGCCCAGATTCAGCTCAATAGGATTTCACTGAATATCTGTTGTGGGACCCTCGTGAAATTTGGTGGAGCTTTAGAGATGATGACGATGATGGTGGTCATCATGATGATGGTGACGGTGATAGTGATGGTCATGATGATGATCGTGATGGTCGTGATGATGGTGATGATGGTCATGATGATGGTGATAGTGATGGTCATGATGATGGTCGTGATGGTCATGATGGTCTTGATAATGGTGATGATGGTGATGGTGATAGTGATGGCGATGATGATGATAGTGATGGTTGTGATAATGGTAATGATGGTGATAATTGTGATGACGATAATGATGGTCATGATAATGGTGATCATGGTCATGATGATGGTGATGGTGATAGTGATGGCAATGATGATGATCGTGATGGTCATGATGGTCGTGATGATGGTGATGATGGTGATGGTGATAGTGATGGCAATGATGATGATAGTGATGGTTGTGATAATGGTAATGATGGTGATAATTGTGATGACGATAATGATGGTCGTGATAATGGTGATCATGGTCATGATGATGGTGATAATGGTGGCGACAGTGATGATGGTGATAATGATGCTCATGGTGACAGCAGTTATGATGATGCTGGTATGATGACAATGACAGTGACAGTCATGATGATGGTGGTGATGTTCATGGTGATGATGATGAAGATTGCAGCCAACACTCTTCAGCACGGATGGATTCTTTGGCACAGTCCTAAGACCTTCACACACATAACTCATTTGATGCTCTCAATAACCTTATGAAGCATCTTCCTTCTGCAGACAAGGAATATGAGACACAGGAAACTGGCGTGACCTCCAGAGTCACTCGGGCAGTGAGTGGCAGAGGTGCAGTCTGAACTCAGGCTGCTGGGACCACAGGTCCTGCTCTTAGCCTCCATCTTTGGAGAATGCACCAGTCTGTGGGAGACAAGACACACACACACACACACACACACACAACACGCTTGCACGCACACGCACATGGGTACCTACATCCTCAAAGCAATCAAATAACAGTTCAAAAATTGTCCACTGTGGTTCAATCATTAATTTATTCATTGAAAAAACATCTGAGTGCCTATTGTGTGCTAATAGCCTGAGGACAGAAATGTGGATGAAGCAGGTGTGGTTTATGGAGCTTAAGGCGGGAGGGGAAAGCTGTCCTCCTCACTGCTGTCCCGGGTGTCCCACGACTGAAAAAGAAGGTGTGGAGAAAGATGCTGTGGGATTCAGGCTGCAGAGATGATGCAGGGACTGGAGAAGGTGGCTCAGCTTCCCAGCATCAGGGTCTTCATCTGACTGCTGTAGAGAGACTGAGAACCAGAGTGGGCACAGGGGAGGACGAGGGGCAGAGGAGGAGTAGGGAAGGGTCCCTGTGGAGAACTGGCCTGTGGGCTCCTGGGCGGCAGGAGGGAGAAACCCCTGAGGAGGGTGAGGAGAGCTGCAGCTTGAGGTGGGGCAGAGAAGGTGGGGCGTGGACACTACAGTGAACCAGCATTTCCCCCTCCAACTTGGCCCTTGTCTTTTCACTCACTTCATCATCCTTGGAGATCCCCATTGGGGGTGGGGACACAGCATCTCCTCCACCGGACTTTTACACTGATTTCCAAGTCAGTTTAACCAAAAAAAAAAACACTGACTCTGAGACTGGGAAGAAGGTTTTCATCTTCCTGTTACAGTCTTGTCTCAGCTCAAAGAATCAGAAGAGCATCCTAGGCAGAGAGCAACGGAAGTGGGGTGGGGGTGTGTGGCAGTGGAGGTGCTGGTGGAAGAGGCCCACATCCCCCTCCTTCCCCAGCCGACCCACCAGCAGCCGGGCCACCAGCACCTTCCACAGCACTTTGTTTCTGGTGCACCAGCTGGCCCTGCCTGGGGAGTTGAGTGAGGAAGACCCCATCCCAGATGAGGGGAGGAGGAGGAAACAGGTAACCTGAAGACTGGCAGCCTCCTGGTAGCCCACTTAATTCTCAGCATCTTTCCTAAGGAAAACTAAGCAGCAGAAAGCAGCCACTTTGTTTGGAATCTTCTGTTTTAAATTCATTTTTAACTGCATGAGTTATCACATGAGTGATTCCCTATCACTGGGAAGTCAAGTTGTGCCACTTGAGTGGCACCAGCTCCACATTCAATCGATTCTCCCCTGGAGTAACCGTGTTTCCTGCCTCGTGTGTTTACTTCCCTGCATGGTTAAAAACATACATAAGAGTGCACAGATTTGTCTTCCATTTTAGAGACATAAGTGATGTTACCGTGCTGCTATGAGAACTTGCTTTTCTAGCTTCAGGGGTCCTTCCTAGGTGCGGGGCCTGAGAAGTACTTACCCAGGTGCCAGGATCGTGGCTCTTCTGGCTCATCACCTATCACTTGCAGCAAGCCAGAGTTGGGAAAGAGACAGAACTGGGGCTTGCAAACTGGGAAAGCTCTAGATTTTTAAGTTCCTTTCCAAAGTGGTTTACAGAGTTAACACTGAACCCCAGAACCGGAGAGAAGACCGACTCCTTCCTGTAGCCGCCAGTCTGAGGTTCTGTGGTCTGAGGTGTCGACCTGATCCAGAAGCAGAGTCTGGGCAGAAAACCAGGGCAGGGAGGGCTCTGTTCTCTTCAACTCACGCGGAGGGCCAGCCCTGCTCTCGGGCAGTTCCAGGGCCTCGGCAGGATGAGACATGCAGAGCAAGGACCCTGAATTCTACATGGAGGGACCAGTCCCAGATGCCAGTAGTCACCTGAGCAATGGCACTTCCCTCCAAGGTGAAACTGAGTCATCCGTTAGACCTGAGGCTCAGGTCCTTGGCTTTCTTACCTGGGGGCTCTGCTCCTGGGGGCCTGCTCTTCCCACCCACAGCCAGCCCCCACGCAGACCCCCACCCATTCTTTCTCTCTCTCATTGCAGGGCACTTGAATCTTTTATTCAACTTTCCTCCTGAAACTCACTCGCCCACGGTGGTTCTCAGTAAGCTGGCCCCCCTCTCGGTTCTGCCTTTCCTGGAAAAGCCAACAAACCTTGACCTCATAAATTTTAACAGCCTTCTCAACTGATGTATTTCATGTCTGAATTGTTTTATCTGCCTCACTTTGATTGTAGGCCCCGAGGGCTGAGACCTCGTCCTGTTTCATCTTTTGTGCAGCTCCGAGCACACTCTTGGCATCCCGCTCGTACAAACACACAAGAAGATAAATATATGCAAACATCTCTAATTGTTTTATTTAGAGCCGTTTCACAGTAGATCAGAGATGTGTGTGTCCCTACACATCTGAGACTGGAATGCAACTTCACCACATGTCTTTATCTCTTCCTTGGGTATTAGTAATTTATAAAGCGTGATTTATTTACTTAGAATTTCTCTTCATAACTTTAAATGTGGGCATACTATAAAGGAAAAATTTAATCTCCAATGTCTGATTAACTTTTGCCAAACAAGCTTCTTAGAATTATCTGTGCTACGTAGAGACTTAAAAATAAGACTCAAATCATTTGTCTTTAAAAACACAAGTCTTCCTCTGCCTCAGCATTAAGTGATGTTAAAACAAAAAGGCTTCATTTGGATTTAAGACAGATGCAAATTAATCAGGAGTGATTTCTTCTTCATCTGAGTTTTTCAGTGTTTGCGGAAGGGAAATAATTAAGCTGGCCTTGTTTTAACCTTTCCATTTAACTTTGTTTCTAATGTGTAAATTTTCAGGTTCTTTTTTTTATGCTGAAAAATTTCTGTTGGTGAATATAATATGCCTGTAGCTTATATAATTCAACAAATGACATACAGAAACAGGTGAGTCCACAAGAGAAGTCGAAGCTCTCCTGAGTCTCCCTTTCAAAATGCACTTGTAGAATACCTACTGTGTGCCAAGTAAAGTGCTAAATGATGAGAATTCAGGGGTGAAACAGAAAGACATGATTCCAGCCTCAGGGACCCCCAGACTTTTGGGAAGAGGCAATTAAAAGCAAGTGAACCATCATTCTAAATTCCATATATATGTGTAAGTATACTGTACTGGTGTTTTTCTTTCTGGCTTACTTCACTCTGTATAATTGGCTCCAACGTCATCCACCTCATTAGAACTGATTCAAATGTATTCTTTTTAATAGCTGAGTAATACTCCATTGTGTATATGTACCACAGCTTTCTTATCCATTCATCTGCTGATGGACATCTAGGTTGCTTCCATGTCCTGGCTATTATAAACAGTGCCGCAATGAACATTGGGGTACATGTGTCTCTTTCAATTCTGGTTTCCTTGGTGTGTATGCCCAGCAGTGGGATCGCTGGATCATAAGGCATTTCTATTTGCAATTTTTTAAGGAATCTCCACACTGTTCTCCATAGTGGCTGTACTAATTTGCATTCCCACCAACAGTGTAAGAGGGTTCCCTTTTCTCCACACCCTCTCCAGCATTTATTGCTTGTTGACTTTTGGATCGCAGCCATTCTGACTGGTGTGAAATGGTACCTCATTGTGGTTTTGATTTGCATTTCTCTGATAATGAGTGATGTTGAGCATCTTTTCATGTGTTTGTTAGCCATTTTTTTTAAGGAATCTCCACACTGTTCTCCATAGTGGCTGTACTAATTTGCATTCCCACCAACAGTGTAAGAGGGTTCCCTTTTCTCCACACCCTCTCCAGCATTTACTGCTTGTTGACTTTTGGATCGCAGCCATTCTGACTGGTGTGAAATGGTACCTCATTGTGGTTTTGATTTGCATTTCTCTGATAATGAGTGATGTTGAGCATCTTTTCATGTGTTTGTTAATAATGTATACATTTAAAATTATGCCCCAATTTTAAAAACAAAGAAAAACAAAAACTTCAAACATAAGGATTCTTTTTTATTTAAATCTGATGAACACTTACACAGCATTTTTTTAAGCTTTCTGGTTTCCACTTTGCCATCATTAAAATAATCACAAGCAGGCTAGAATACTTTTCTGGAAAATGAGTTTTAGTTTTCAAAATATCAATTTACTAGTAAGTAAAGTTCACATTTTTTCCTTGATTCAATAGATCTAGAAGTTTATCTATTGGTAAATAGTATACACATATCATTTTTAAATCAGTAAAGAAATAGCTATTTAATTAAGGCATTAGATAAATTTGTTTTAAGATACATTCACTGCTTAACATCTTTTTCTTGAGCTAATTTCTCTTTCCTCCTTTTCCTGGCTACTCACTTTTGCTTTCTCTGTGAATTTGGAAAATTCTTACTAAACATCTTCTATGAGAGTCCTTTGGACTGCAAGGAGATCCAAGCAGTACATCCTAAAGGAAATCAGTCCTGAATATTCATTGGAAAGACTGATGCTGAAGCTGAAACTCCAATACTTTGGTCACTTGATGCGAAGAACTGACCCATTTGAAAAGACCTTGATGCTGGGAAAGATTGAAGGCAGGAGGAGAAAGGGACGACAGAGTATGAGATGGTTGGATGGCATCATCAACTCAATGGATATGAGTCTGAGTAAACTCCGGGAGTTGGTGATGGACAGGTAGGCCTGGCATGCTGCGGTTCATGGGGTTGCAGAGTCGGACACGACTGAATGACTGAACTGAACTGAACTGAATGTGCCAGGCATTGAAAGAGATAGTTGATCAGTCATGCCTGACTCTTTGTGACCCAAGGGCTGTAGCCTGCTAGGTTCCTCTGTCCATGGAATTCTCCAGGCAAGGAGAATACTGGAGTGGGTAGCCATTTCCTTCTCCAGGGATCTTCCTGACTCAGAGATGGAAACCGGGTCTCTTGCACTGTACGCAGATTTTTTTTATCATCTGAGCCACCAGGGATTGCTGTGCCCTAAAATTAAATTTTTCAAGTAGCTGATGATTTTCCTAGAGAACAGGGTATGAAGCTATGGGACCAGTGCTGTGAAGTGTAATGTGAGGGTCATGCTGAGTGGAGAGAGGATGCTTGTGTAGCTCTGCTTAGGAACCTAGGGGCTCTTGCACAGGAGCTGTGAAGCTCACACCACGTTTTGTAGGAGGCTGTTAGCAGACAGGGCATGAAGGCACTGCAGTCACCTGAAATTGCTCATACAAGTCTATAGATGCAGGGGGGAGTGTTATGGCCGGAATGCAGGGGAGATCTAGTGAGTTGGGGGTGGGAGATAAGGCTGTAGGGAGGAGAGTCACGAAGAGCATGGCAGGCTGTATAAAGATGGCATTACTTGTGACTCTGTATATTTTGGCCTCTCTGTCTTCCAACCTATGCAACTGAAGCAATAACAATTGGTTATGTTCCCAGATCGACAAGATTAATGTGGTGTGTCTACCTAACTCACAAATAAATGATACACTACTTGGGTGATGAGGTTTGTGGCTTCCCCAGGGAGTGTCCATGATTTCATTGAGTAAAATGATGTACTGAGCTCTATTGAGAACTTCCTATATACTCAGCCCAGAATCAGAGGTGGTGGAAGAGAATTAAATATCAAGTATGTTTTATTCAAAGCAACACATGTATTGATCACCAAGAATATGCAAACTGTTGTGCTAGGAACGTAGGGTACAAAGATAAGTAAGACATTATTGCTACCTTCAGGACTCTCAGAACCGAAGGCACAAATTAAAGCGGATAGAATATCTCCAATTATTTCAATTACTTACTCCCTTTGTTGTGTGAATTTCTATTGTGTGATACTCACTGCGTTTAAAGCACAAACAACACAGCTTTATACCTGCACCATTTACCAAAAAAACCCTCTCTTCAAGCAACTCATAGTGTGCAGCCTAAATAGTGTACATAAATGATGATAATATAAGGAGAACTATAGACAAAGGCTTTTTTCAGGGTTATTTGGGTGGAGGGAAGGCATCCTCTGTAAAGCCAGACATTTTACAAGCACAGCCCCATAATCATCACAAAGATTCTGAAATAGACATCCTTAACTCTATTTTATGACCAAGGAAATCGCTCTCAAAAGTTAAAATAACCTGCCTAAAGATAACCACTGCTGCAGGTAAGGGCTTGAACTTAAATATTTCTAATTACATAGTCATGTTTTCTCCATTGTTCTGGGCTATGTGGAATTAACAAGAGTTTAGAAAAAGAAATGGTATTCAAGAAAACCTGATTCAGACATTCTCATAAAGACACAACTTTATCTTAGAGACATGGTTCTTCTAGTGGAAGCTGATCTCTATGTCTTATTGTACAAATAGGTCAAATTTTAATGAAAAACAGAGCAGTGGAAACTTTCAGACTTAGTATGTTCAGATGGTTTTGTGTGCAGACATGGCAGATAATGCGTGTGTACCCTTTCAGGCTTATTTGAAATCAAGAAAGCAATGACAACCCACTCCAGTACTCTTGCCTGGAAAATCCCATGGATGGAGGAGGCTGGTGGGCTGCAGTCCATGGGGTCGCTAAGAGCTGGACACAACTGAGCGACTTCACTTTCACTTTTCACTTTCATGGATTGTTTAGAAGGCAATGGTAACCCACTCCAGTACTCTTGCCTGGAGAAACCCAGGGATGGCAGAGCCTGGTGGGCTGCCGTCTATGGGGTTGCACAGAGTCGGACACAACTGAAGTGACTTAGCAGCAGCAGTAGCTGCTATTCCTAAGGCAGGAACCAGTTTGCAATCACTCCTATTTGTTTTTTGAACTTTTATAATGACATTGAATAAATTAATATTAGCCACATTCATTTGTTCCTTGCCAGGGACTATAGCAGCAGAAATCTTTGGTATTGTATTAGGTATAGTTTTTGTTGAGAAGACTTATCCTATTCTCTGGAATTAAAGATGTTACAATCTGGGAATTTCCTGGTGGTCTAGTGGTTTGGACTCTGCACTTTCATTGCTGGGGCCTGGGTTCTACCCCTTGTTTGGGGCCATAAGATCCCATAAGCTGCAGAGTGGCCACAAAAAATATGAAAGCTTAGGATGTGACAGGACAAAGTATAAATGACTTTAGTTTGAAAGCCTGTCATCTGGAATGTGGACAGAGCCACGAGAGGCCTTAGCAAAAAAATGTGCTTGGGATTGTAAATTATGTCTGAGCTGACATTTCCCTCTTGGGAACGCCTGTATGGGGCCAAGGTGCCCAACGTGATGCACCATTAAGTTGTAAAACAAAACAACATTTTTTCAAACCGATACTGTGAGTTAAGATTCACGGCTGAATGCCATTTGCTTTTGTACTTTAAAACAATTCAAACCAGATTATTTTATACCAAAGCCATGGAAAAACAATTCCCACTGCCAACCCTCATCTTTCCGTCCTACTGACAGATCTGCTAATTTGTTCTCAAAATACAGGTTGGAAATGGGAACTATTCACCAAATTTTTCTAACTGAGGATCCATGATGTAAAGCTTTCATAAAGGAGGCTGCAGTGCTAAGAATGCTTTTAATCAGTGTGTAGGATTCTAACGTAGCCCAGGGTTGCCTCCTCTGGAGGAAACTCAGGCGCAAGACAATATTAATCTAAGGGTTATGACTGAGTACAGGCTAAAGGTCCCTCAAAAAAAAAAAAAAAAAAGAGAGAATACAAAGAGATTTTGTCTGGAAGACAGAAGACTGGGTTTTGCCTTGCTTCTATTATTCTGGGGTTATCATCCCTTCTACAAAACTAAGGATATTTGAGGGAGAATTCCTGCAAAGCTATTGTCTATAGAGGATACGGAGAGTATACACAAGCATATTTTGAATTTAAGTGCTATTTTATAGGTGCTCCATAATTACTGATGTCACAGGCTAAAGCAAGCTCTACTCACATCTTTAGAATTCATAAAGTCAGATCTACACAGATATATATAAATGGATCAAACTTATTCCGACTCAGTGTCCTCACTGTAGAGTAAAAGGATAGACCTAGAGGCTTAAGTAGAGACTCTATGGCTTCTAGGACAAAGTCTAAACTCCCTAGCTTGGCAATTAAGTTCCTTCATGGTCTGACCAGTTGAACTGTTTCAAATCCTGAAAGATGATGCTGTGAAACTGTTGCACTCAATATGCCAGCAAATTTGGAACACTCAGCAGTGGCCACAGGACTAGAAAAGGTCAGTTTTCATTCCAATTCCAAAGAAAGGCAATGCCAAAGAATGCTCAATTGTTGCCTCGCCAATTTAGGGACAACGCCCCTTCTCAGCTCGGAAGAAGTTATGGAACGAGAACGACGCCCCTTTTCCCTAGGCAACATAATTCTCCTAAAAGAAAAGGGGGGAATGAGAGAGTCATTTCCTAGGCAGGTTGATAAGAAGTCTAGGGGTCACCAAGGAGAGAGGGGTCTGGAATTCTCAAGGAGGAAAAAAGGACAAACATTTTTTCCTTCTCTACATTCCTTAGGATTATATAACAACAATGTATGCTGCCTGAGGAGTCTCTGGATTAAACCTTCTGGCTAATTCTGTTATCTTAAAATGTAAATTATGGGAGTAGGTCTGGTGAGGACTTTGCAACCTCCAGACATTCTTTGGATTTACTGGAGAGTATATAACTTCATTGCTAACACTAACAAGCGGGTACTCTTTCTGCCCCCTTCTGATGCTTATGTCAGAAGCTTTCTCTATCTCCTTCATACTTTAATAAAACTTTATTACACACACAAAAAAAAAAGTTTAGTTCTTAGTTCACAAATCAATAGTTAAAAAAAAAAAAAGCTGAATTACTTTCAAAATCAATCACAGGCTAAGAAATATTTAAACACAAAGCAAGGGAATCATACAGTACCCATTTATTTTCAGTCTATTGTATACCGAAATGTTAGATATTGAGATTACTGATTTAAAAATTTGTGATTCAAATAATAAGGCAATAGTCCCCAAAAGTAGTTGTATGTGTGCCTCATTTCTCATTAGGCAAAGAACAACTTGAGTCAGATTCCTAAGGACTTCACAAGAGAAAATCACATAGTGAATATAAAACATATATGTAAATATAAAGCAGTTCTTACAGAACTACTCTGAATTGTTTTTATGTTACATAGTTATCAGTGCATGAATCCCATGTTGAAACAAGGCTTCCAATACCATTGTCTTCCTGCAAATGTCCAAACAAGAGATTAGATATGAGAGTAAATAGATCATCTCAGTTTTTAATTACTAATAATCACCTTCCAAAATGACACCTTTATTGATGATATCACTTTAATTACATTTTTGACTCCCATTTTTGACTCTATAAAATAAGATAATATTACAAATGAAACTAAAGATTTTGCTTAAATGAATGATTTTTATTGTTTTTCATGTCCCTCAAGAGAACTCTGAATCAAAGTGTAATCAGTTTGATGTTTGCTGAATTTCTTTCTACTCCAGCAGATACTGCATTAACATGACCCTTGGATATGGTATCTTGAAACTTGGAAAATAGAGCAAAACTTGCGAAGAAAAATGACCCTTATAGCCATCAAAAATTTGTAAAAATATTGTTCTAAAAGATAATATCTGTGATCCAGCAACAACTATATAGTAATTTTGGTAGAAACAAGAAAAATGTGAAAGTATACTTCTAATATTGACACTCATTTATCATAAAAAGTTCAATTTTTCAGACGTGTTTCTTTTAATTTTTAAGAATATCACATTCAATGGATCACCACTTAGTATGTCATTAGTGCATTAATGCTCAATTATATAAAGACAAAATACTAGAGAAATGAACCATTTTATAAATTCTTACTGTATTTAGCCTTTGACTGTGTGGATCAAATCAAACTGTGGAAAATTCTTTAAGAGATGGGAATACCAGACCATCTGACCTGCCTCTTGAGAAACCTATATGCAGGTCAGGAAGCAACAGTTAGAACTGGACATGGAACAACAGACCGGTTCCAAATAGGAAAAGGAGTACGTCAAGGCTGTATATTGTCACCCTGCTTATTTAACTTCTATGCAGAGTACATCATTAGAAACTCTGGGCTGGAGGAAGCACAAGCTGGAATCAAGATCGCTGGGAGAAATATCAATAACCTCAAATATGCAGATGACACCACTCTTATGGCAGGAAGTGAAGAGGAACTAAAAAGCCTCTTGATGAAAGTGAAAGAGGAGAGTGAAAAAGTTGGCTTAAAGCTCAACATTCAGAAAACGAAGATCACGGCATCTGGTCCCATCACTTCATGGGAAATAGATGGGGAAACAGTAGAAACAGTGTCAGACTTTATTTTGGGGGGCTCCAAAATCACTGCAGATGGTGACTGCAGCCATGAAATTAAAAGACACTTACTCTTTGGAAGGAAAGTTATGGCCAACCTAGGTAGTATATTGAAAAGCAGAGATATTACTTTGCCAACAAAGGTCCGTCTAGTCAAGACTTTTTCTAGTCAAAACCAAGTCACTGATATTTCCAGTGGTCATGTATGGATGTGAGAGTTGGACTGTGAAGAAAGCTGAGTGCCGAAGAATTGATGTTTTTGAACTGTGGTGTTGGAGAAGACTCTTGAGAGTCCCTTGGACTGCATGGAGATCCAACCAGTCCATTCTGAAGGAGATCAGTCCTGGGTGTTCTTGAAAGGACTGAGGCTGAAGCTGAAACCCCAATACTTTGGCCACCTCATGCAAAGAATTGATTCATTGGAAAAGACCCTGATGCTGGGAAGGATTGGGGGCAGGAGGAGAAGGGGACGACAGAGGATGAGATGGCTGGATGGCATCCCTGACTCAATGGACATGAGTTTGAGTGAACTCTTGGAGTTGATGATGGACAGGGAGGCCTGGCGTGCTGTGATTCATGGTGTCACAAAGAGTCGGACATGACTGAGCGACTGAACTAACTGACTGACTATATTTAGAATTAAAATCTGTTTTGTGATATCTAGAAATTCTATCTCACACATTATCATCTTCTCATTTTAGAATCATGGGGGGGAAAATGTACTTATCCAGTCATGGTTCAGTTTATGTTTTACTTCAGTTTTCTAGGCATTACTGGTAGCTTTTATTTCAGTTACTTCTTATTTAAGTCTCACACAAGATGACAACAGCATGGGGCAAATCATTTTTTGCTTTATTTGAAATGTTGTTTTCAGAGCATTTTAACAGCAGTGATTCTCATATGAGCAAGTAAAGATCATAAATGTTATCTATATTTCCCCAGATAAACTACAAATAGAAAAACAAACACACATGACAGAATTTGTAAAGTGATAAAGGATATTAGAATTTAGTATATCTATTCCATTCTTTAGAGTTTAAGCATGAGGGATATATATGTGAAAGTTGACATACTTTTAAAAGGAACAAGGTAAAGGTAAGGAAAACAAAAATTCTTACAAATGAAACAAACAATACAATTAAAATTTAATCTATTTTTTTCTGTCCAGGTGAAATATATGCTAGGTATTAAAAATTAACAATTATGAATCATTGTTCTATTTGTGTGTGTGCATCAGTGTGCTGTATGTTGGGGTAGGAGTATTCTTAAAAACAAAACAATGAAAGGCTTCTTACCAAAAAGGCACTGAAATTTCTTCAACAGAAATAGGTTGATGTAAACTTGGGAGCAGGAACTGTATCTTACAGATCCTTGAACCTTCTGCCTCTAGCAAATGACCACCTACTGGTTGATTAAAAGAAAAAAAAAAAAAAACTTAAGAAATGAGATGGCAATCCACTCACATTTAAACACATTTTATCACTAAGATTATCCCCATTTAATACTGCTTTATATATTAGAAAAAAACTTTATGTCAAGCAGAACTCATTTGTTTCAAATGCAAATCTTTATTAATTCATTCATTTCATCTGTGTTTATAAATCTGAAGGGACCCTTAAACCTGGTCATAATCTTTGAGACCTGTCTACACTTAATCAATATCTGATTTTGAGTAACCATATCACAAAGAAAAGTGTTTTTATCTTCCAATCAGTTCAGTTCAGTTCAGTTGTTCAGTCATGTCTGACTCTTTGTGACCCCATGAGCTGCAGTGTGCCAGGCCTCCCTGTTCAACACCAAATCCTGGAGCCTACCCAAACTCATGCTCATTGAGTTGATGATACCATCCAACCATCTCATCCTCTGTTGTCCCCTTCTCCTCCTGCCCTCAATCTTTCCCAGCATCAACGTCTTTTCAAATGACTCAGCTCTTCACAGCAGGTGGCAAAGTATTGGAGTTTCAGCTTCAACATCAGACCTTCCAATGAATACCCAGGACTGATCTGCTTTAGGATGGACTGGTTGAATCTCCTTGCAGTTCAAGGAACTCTCAAGAGCCCTCTCCAACACCACAGTTCAAAAGTGTCAATTCTTCAGTACTCAGCTTTCTTTATAGTCCAAGTCTCACATCCATACATGACTACTGGACAAACCATAACCTTGACTAAATGGACCTTTTCTGGCAAAGTAATGGCATCTGGCCCCATCACTTCATGGGAAATAGATGTGGAAACAGTAGAAACAGTGTCAGACTTTATTTTTTTGGGCTCCAAAATCACTGCAGATGGTGACTGCAGCCATGAAATTAAAAGGTGCTTACTCCTTGGAAGAAAAGTGATGACCAAACTGGATAGTATATTCAAAAGCAGAGACATTACTTTGCCGACTAAGGTCCATCTAGTCAAGGCTATGGTTTTTCCTGTGGTCATGTATGGATGTGAGAGTTGGACTGTGAAGAAGGCTGAGCGCTGAAAATTGATGCTTTTGAACTGTGGTGTTGGAGAAGATTCTTGATAGTCCCTTGGACTGCAAGGAGATCCAACCCGTCCATTCTGAAGGAGATCAACCCTGGGATTTCTTTGGAAGGAATGATGCTGAAGCTGAAGCTCCAGTACTTCGGACACCTTATGCGAAGAGTTGACTCATTGGAAAAGACCGTGATGCTGGGAGGGATTGGTGGCAGGAGGAGAAGGGGATGACAGAGGATGAGATGGCTGGATGGCATCATGGACTCAAAGGACGTGAGTCTGAGTGAACTCCGGGAGTTGGTGATGGACAGGGAGGCCTGGCATACTGCGATTCATGGGTCGCAAAGAGTCAGACACGACTGAGCGACTGAACTGAACTGAACTGAACTGAGGTTGCTCATAACTTTCCCTCCAATGAGTAAGCATCTTTTAATTTCATGGCTGCAATCAGCATCTGCTATGATTTTGGAGCCCCCAAAAATAAAGTCTGACACTGTTTCCACTGTTTCTCCATCTATTGGTCATGAAGTAATGGGACTAGATGCCATGATCTTATTTTTCTGAATAATCTCAAATTAGCATTGTAATAAACTCTTTACATGGAGAATTATACCATCTGGTTATACAATGAGGCTACTTTCTTCTTTTGTTGCTGTTTTTTAGTTGCTCAGTCATATCCTATTCTTTGAGACCTCATGGACTGTAGCCCGCCAGTCTCCTCTGTCCAAGAAGATTTCCAGGCAAGAATACTGGAGCAATTTGCCATTTCCTTCTCCATGGGATTTTCCCAACCCAGGGATCGAACTGGCATTTCCTGTATTGCAAGTGGATTCTTTACTACTGAGTAAGCAGCTAAGATATTCTTGTATAACTTAAGTGTAAGTTTACATGTGCTTTTTTAAAAAGTCATTGAATTACACTGATGATTCCATTGTATATTTTAAATAAAAGCCAGGTTTTCTTCACATGGAGAAATTAGGTCAAATTTTCCTTTATGTGTGTATGTAGTTGATGTTTCTGAAATTCATGTGAAAATTTGCACTGAAGTCCAATTAAAAAAAAATTTTGATTGAAAGGGCGATGACCCAAGCCACACAATTGTATTTAGAATATATTTATTTCTAAATATGAAGGATATTATTTTACTGCTTTATGTATTTTAATTTTTCTGCTGAGACTGAGGTGAATGGAATTGGGGAAGATATAATACCTTCATAGATATTACCTGAGATTCAGGCTTCCCTGGTGGCTCAGAGGTTAAAGCATCTGCCTGGAATGTGGGAGACCTGGGTTTGATCCCTGGGTCGGGAAGATCCCCTGAAGAAGGAAATAGCAACCCATACCCATATAAAAACTGATGGGGAAAAAAATCTGACAGCTTGTATCAATTATTACTAAATTTTATTTTCTGTTTTTTGTTTGTTTGTTTTTGTGCTCATAAACAAGGCTCATACCTATCACCTAACTCACACTACTTACCCATACATACAGTGTACATTCCTTCCAAATGAAAGCAGGACTGGATTTTACCCATGTAAGTTTGGAAACTAAGTGAGCAAATATAAGTTCATTTGAGTTTAATTTGATATTGATGAGTTTACAGTTATAATGCTATAGTAGATATTTGCAGTCAAAATCATCTATTCCTAAAAATTAAAACAAGTGTACATACCCTAAGAAAAGTAAGTTTCAAAAACAGTAATTTTTTGGAGTGAGATGTGGAAGAAGAAATAGACTATATAATTTTATCACTCCCCCCAAAAAAAATAGTAAAGGAAGTTTAGCTGTGGTTGAGTGGCATGAAAGATATGCTTAAAAAGGGCAATTTTGATGTGCTGTGTTTGTACTCTTCTTATGAAAATTGTCCACAGCTCATATTTCTTTGTTTTGATCTGATCTTTTTTATGGAATTATACTTGATTGACTATACTCTGGTATACTGTTTTTACTATACTGTACTAATGTGCCATCGTTTATACTTTTAAATATAGATTTACTTGTTGAAACTTATTATAAGGAGATGCTTTTTGAAAGAAGAATTTGTGTCCTTACTCTCCTACTTTTATGACAGGTCAGAAATTCATCTTAGATCTTCAGTTCAGTTCAGTCTCTCAGTCGTGTCTGACTCTTTGCGACCCCATGAATCACAGTACGCCAGGCCTCCCTGTCCATCACCAACTCCCGGAGTTCACTCAGACTCACATCCATCGAGTCAGTGATACCATCCAGCCATCTCATTCTCTGTCCTCCCCTTCTCCTCCTGCCCCCAATTCCTCCCAGCATCAAAGTCTTTTCCAATGAGTCAACTCTTTGGGCATGAGGTGCCCAAAGTACTGCTGTTTCAGTTTTAGCATCATTCCTTCCAAAGAAATCCCAGGGCTGATCTCCTTCAGAATGGACTGGTTGGATCTTCTTGCAGTCCAAGGGACTATCAAGAGTCTTCTCCAATACCACAGTTCAAAAGCATCAATTCTTTGGTGCTCAGCCTTCTTCACAGTCCAACTCTCACATCCATACATGACTACTGGAAAAACCATAGCCTTGAATAGACAGATCTTAGTTGGCAAAATAATGTCTCTACTTTTGAATATGCTATCTAGGTTGGCCATAACTTTTCTTCCAAGCAGTAAGCGTCTTTTAATTTCATGACTGCAGTCACCATCTGCAGTGATTTTGGAGCCCCCCAAAATAAAAACTCTGACACTGTTTCCACTGTTTCCCCATCTATTTCCCATGAAGTGATGGGACCAGATGCCATGATTTTCATTTTCTGAATGTTGAGCTTTAAGTCAACTTTTTCACTCTCCTCTTTCACTTTCATCAAGGCTTTTTAGTTCCTCTTCACTTTCTGCCAAAAGGGTGGTGTTATCTGCATATCTGAAGTTATTGATATTCCTCCCAGCAATCTTGATTCCAGCTTGTGCTTCCTCCAGCCCAGCGTTTCTCATGATGTACTCTGCATAGAAGTTAAATAAGCAGGGTGACAATATACAGCCTTGACGTACTCCTTTTCCTATTTGAAATCAGTCTGTTGTTCCATGTCCGGTTCTAACTGTTGCTTACTGACCTGCTACAGATTTCATCTTAGATTTTAGATATATCTAAACAGCATTGCTATTCTGACCCTTCTGATTTCTCATTTTAGCTTAGTTTTTTTTTTTTTCTCATCGAGATTCACCAATATTATTTTTTTTGTTTTTTTTCTACATCTGATATAATTTTTCTAGTATTTATCTCTGTATTTTTATGAGTTCTGAGCTTACTTTGCAACCCTCTTGAATCTCTTAATACATTTTAATGTTTCTGTATCATTTCTTTGCCTAATAACTATGTTTCTGAGCTACATGTTACCCATTAATAGATGCCTTGTTGTTGTTAAAATGTATATTTAAAAATAAAGAGATACATATGTCTAGGAGAATAAAATAAGTTTATTTAGGGTTGTATTCCAAATTCAAATTCTAAGTTCACTTCTTTTACTGACTACAATTGACAACAATAAACTCCCTGAATGATAGTTAAATGCTATAGCCAAATATGAAAGTAAATTAAAACTTTGCTTATATACCATATATTATCTATAAAATTGGCAAGCATTCAAAAGTTTGCAAAAATAAATTGTTGTCAAGGTTAAAGTGCAGCAAGAACTCAAAAGTTTTGTTGTTGGGAAGCAAAACTGTGCAGTCAAAATGAGGAGGAATTTGCCAAATTACTTATGCATTTCCCCTTTTACACTGACATCTCATTTAAAGAAATCTATCCTAAAATACACTGGCAAAAGTCCTAAAATACATATGCCTAAGCATATCTGGTTCAGTAGTATCTGAAATTTTAAACAGTGCATCTTGGATGCAAGTTATTATCCATCAATAGATTGAATAAACTATATCACCACCCCATAAAATGAAAGATTTGGGATTTATTATTTAAAAAATAAAAAGTAGAGATAATTGTGTACAGTATCTGAACATGGTATCAATTTATTGCCTCTCAATTCCTAATCTAAACTTTGTTCTGTTTGTAATACTCAAGCAATATCCTCTGAAATCTTGTTTATACCTAGCAAAAATATTTAGCTTTGTCAAGAGAAAAAATTGAAGTAATATTGTAAGGAGACAGAGGTAGCATCCATTTTTGGTCCTGGTACTAGTTTTTCTTTTCCTTCTTTCTTTTTTTTTTTTTTTTTTTTTTTATGGAGCATGGTTGCTGAGGTCCATTGATGATCACACTGTAAGGGAAAATACAAATCAAAAATAAGAAGCTTTGGCTTCCTCCATGACTCAGGGGTAGAGAATCTGCCTGCCAATGCAGGAGTCATGGGTTCAATATCTGGTCTGGGAAGATCCCACATGCTGTGGAGAAACTAAGCCAATGCATCACAACTATTGAGCCTGTGCTCTAGAGACTGGGAGCTGCAACTACTGAGCCCATGTACCACAACTACTGAAGCCCGTGCACCCTCGAGGCCCATGCTAAGCAACAAGAAAAGCTACCACTGTGAGAAGCCCAAATACCACAACTAGAGAGTAGCTCCTGCTTGCCTCGACTATAGAAAAGTCCATGCAGTAACAAACATTCAGCACAATCAAAATAAATACATAAATACAATTATATATATATAAAGACTTAATTCTCCCTGTTGAAAATAAGAGACTACCCCCAATCTGCCTTTTCTTAGAGCATTTGCTTTAGAAAATGTGTATTTTTGTTTGTTTGTTTTCTTTGAAAAATACACATTTATCTTTTAAAACAGTAAATGAATAATCCAGGAACCTGGCAACCTAGTCAAGGCCTAGGAATCATCTCTTTGAAATGTAATCATCAAGCAAGATATCAGCTATATAACCTAGTTTTCAGGCAGGATGGCAGTTTTAGCTGTCTCCTGGCTCCAAATAGCAAACCTAACCTATCTCCCCAAAATTATATATATTTTTTTCTTTTAAAAACATTTAGCAAAACAAAGGGCTACTCCAATCACCCGATTATTTAGCATGAACTATATGTAACAATTGGTGCTATTGAGTACTCTCACTCAAAGATTAGCTATTATTTGGGAAAAAATGCATGTATACAATGTATCACTTGGCTACATAAACAGGTAAGATTATTTGGTATTTTGAAACTCTAGGGATTGCATGTAATGCACATCACAATCTAGTTTAATGTTCTTTCAGTAATATAAACTATTTTTATTTATCTTCTACTTTTTTTTGGAGAGATTTTCTGGGTTGGTAGGAGATTTATCCTTAATTATTTATTTCCCCCCAGTATTAATAGACCTCATAGACTCCCAGTTCAGAGGATGCTTTTATATAAGGTTGTTTTCATTCAAGCTACCCAGTCCTTGTCTCCCTGTCCCTAAGAGCCTATGTAGAGATCATCTCAAGACATATTCTCTTGGTCAGTGGTCTATTTCTATAAATATGTTGCTACAACCACTCAGATAAACACTTGGCAAAGATTGCCAAAGACCCTCTCTGGCTATGTGTCCTAAGTTACCTGTTTTTCAACCAAGCAAGCACTTCCACAGCAGCTCTTGCTATAACTTCCATCAACTCTTTCCAACCCATTGATCACTTCTATAAATATTATGTGCCCTACTGCATACCTCATGGCAACTCTGGGTAACATCCATGGAATAACTCTAGTCTGTACTCGAAGGTAATTTGCATTGACACCAGCAAGGTTTTATTTTTGTTGTTGTTGTTTCATTTTGCTTTTGTGTTTATCAAACCCTCTTCTAACAGATTTTGAATCTTTGTCCTTGGGCAAGGGTCTTCTTTCTTCATCACTCTCCTTTAGTCTATAGAGAGTAGCTTCACATTTGCCATGGTTCTGGGAATCAAGAGGTAGAACTGTGTATGACTCTTCTATTACTCCTAATATCACATTCACAAAAGATTTGCTTCCTGTATCATATATTTTTTTTTATCTCTGATAGTTTGGAGATCTTAGTTCTCACTTTCCCACTAATGTATACAATAATGAATCCATTGAATTGGAAGATAAGACCAACACCTAGTTTGTTTTGGAACCCATAAGCCACTAAGTCAACATATCAAAAAAGGGCTTACACTATGGGTTGGAAAGATTGGTGCTGCTTACTCAGAGATTTGGATTGTGCTATGCAATGAAGGGCTTCTCGGGTGGTGCTAGTAGTAAAGAATCCATCTACCAATACAGGAGACATAAGAGAAGTTGGTTCGATCCCTGGGTTAGGAAAGTTCCCTGGAGGAAGGCATAGCAACTCACTCCAGTATTCTTGCCTGAGTTATGGTCCATAGGATCGCAAAGAGTTGGACATGACTGGATACTTAACATATACACATACAATGAAGACAAGGAAAAAATATGTCCAATGCCAGGAAATTCTTTGAGGGCATATTTTAGCTCTTCTATTTTCAAATGGTAAAGACTAATAGGAAACTACATCATCAAAAAAGGCAGAAATTTTGAAGCCAGATCATTCAAAAGATATTTATGTAATTCTACATGATAAGGAACTCAAGCCATCTGAAAATTTTCCTAAGGTCTAAGGAAATGTGAAATGGATGATAGGAAAAGGAAGCCATGGCCACCAACCATGACCTCAGAATGATGACTTTAGTACCTTTGCATATTTATTCTTTGCTTGTTAGCAGTATCTGTGTACAGATATCACATCTTTTTCTTTGTGGTTCTTCCCAATTTTATTTTATTACAATGTATTAGAAGTTAGCTTCACTATTTAGTCTTTCAATTACTACTAAATTTCTGTTAATGTGCTACAAGATTTGGTTATTTTTGTTCAGTAATACTTTGACAGAAATTGACAAATTACCTGGTGATTGATAAAATTACTATTGAGACTCTGACTCCTTATTTTGGGGAGAAAGTGAAACTATTATTGAAAGAGGAATAGCTACATCTTGCCAGGTTTGAAGAATGGTATATATAAAAGGTGAGTAGCAAAAGGGTGGACCATGCCAGTTTATTGATTTAGTTTTTATTTGCTTCAAATCCATCATATTGTCACACTTTGTGATATCAGAACTCAACCCATAAACTCTGTTTTGGCCAGGTTTTGTTAACAGAGTGTTGGAAGGAATGCCACTGTAAGTCAAAAGCCTTGTTTACCAGTAAGAAACCACTCTTCTCTGCACTCCTGACCCCTTCCTATTCTATTTTGATCTAACCTACTTCAAAGAGAAAGATGACTAGAGGTAGCTCAAAGATATATTGTCCACAATGAGGACTTAAGACCATAAACACCTGTCTGTGCATTCTGAGTAACTTTGGGAAGCAGGGGAAATAAAACTTTGTCTTGTTGTTACCAAAGTTACCAATTCTGACTCACAAGAAGGATGAGGGGTGACCAAATTCAATGTATGGATTTTGGGCAAATTTCATAGTAGGAAAGAAACATGAACATGACCTGATTGTAAGACCCTTTAGGTCAAACCAATAAATTATTGTTTCTTCCACATGTGTGTATATAATATAAATTAATGAGTTTCATGCTTGACCTTCATTATATCATGACTACCAGAGTATCTTGTCTTGATAATGAAGAGCTTCATGTAAAGAACTTTTAGTGAGACAAACTCCCTCAGAATTTTCCCCCATGTCGGTTGGTCCAGATTGAGCATAAGTGACTCCATATCTGATATTCTAAAGTATCATGCAAAGATGGTGTCCTGTTAGTTGGCAAGCCAGAAGCTTCAGTTGCATTAGTCCTGAGTATATAGTTATCAAATTTCTACCAGCAGAGGTAGGTGAAAATGTCTAACAAGTTATAGGCCTGCTTGCCAAAAAAGTTTTTTGAGACTATGTGAGCACATTCATAATGTTCAGTCCATCAGGCAGTTGAGTCAAAACTGCTATAGTCTAAGCTCTATTTTCCTTAACTCTGGAAACAGTCTATCAAAAGCAAAAAAGAAAGGAATATCCCCAGATCCTGCAACTTCCGTACAATATGCATGTCAAAAAATTAGGATGTGTTTTTCAGTTCCATCCTCTTGAATCTTTCTCAGAATGCCATTTGGCTGTTGCTGTGGTCAAGTCAATCATGTTGGAATAACTGTCCTCAAAAACAAGAACTAGATTCAATTATTCCATTGAATTGGGAGCTCCAGTACTTACCAGTCATTTGGGAGCCCATGTTGAGGTGCTGTCAACTTAAGCCTCTTAACAGATGTTGGTCAACTTTCAGAACGCCAACAATTGTAATCAATGCTTTGGGTTCTTGAATTGTACATTTTATCTGGAATTAACCCTAGTAATTTTTTTTTTCCCACTAAGCCCATGATGACATACACTTTAGGGTTGATACAAAAGACTTGAAAATGTTTATAGAAACATTAACTATAGATAATGTAGCCTTAAAATTCCTAGGACTGTTTCTCCAAAATGAGCCAAACTTGGTTTTAGTGGCTATCTAAACAAATTAGAAAGTAAGCGGAATCTACAGATACCTAAAATAAAACAATTACTAAATCAAGGGAGTTGGCACTCACTGCAGACATAATTTGTATTGTTGAGCATAGAATATCTGCTTATAATGGCTAAATGATGGAGGTTAAAGTAGAGCCTCTGGCTCACATTAGGTAAGGAGTGAAGATAAAGAAAACAATCTAGGATGTTTGGTGTATCATTGATCCTGTTCACTCCACCAATTGTCTTGCTGTATCTCACTGGGCATATTGTTCGTTAAATACAGGGTGGGCAAGGCACAAGTTAAGAGGCTGGAAGGAGACTTGAGGAGCCATAGGAACTGCAGACACTATTCTCTCCTGGCTGGCACAGCAGCCATAACACAGCCTCTCTCCTGGCTGGTGTAGCAGTCAAAGCAATAGGAACGCTATATTCTCTCCTCTCGTGGGTGGACTCAACAGACACAGCCATGATGCAGCAGTAATATGCCACTGCTTTTTAGGTGAAGCTGACATTTCCTTACAACACAAAGTACCTTGTAACCAAGCAAATACCTCATGAAGTGCATGCACAGTACTACAAGTGATCTCAGTTGTTACATCATCATTATTTACAAAATGTGGGGTGAGAGAGCCTGAACACACTATCTGGGCTAATTTGCTCTTTCCCCACGTTTGGAAATTTACATTTTTAAGGAAAAAACTTAGAGGAAAAAAGTCACATTTTCAAAAGAAAATTTTCAAAAGAAAAAAGTCACATTTTCAAAAGAAAAAGCCACATTTTCAAAAGAAAATTTGAAACATACTGTAATTGTATGTTTGAATAAATATATATTTAAATTACATATATTTTTAATATTGTATATTTATTTTAATATAATTACTTATATATTTAATGTATTTATATTAATATATTTAATACATAATGTTTAATTACACAGTTGATCCTTGAACAACACGAGGGTTAGAGGCACTGACTCCCTAGCTACCAAGGTGAAGTTGAAAATCAGATTATAGCTTACAGGTTAACCCTTCATATCTATAGTTCTGTAACCTCAGATAGAACAAATCACTGATTGTTTAAGACTGCAATATTTATTTTTAAAAAATCTGCATTTTTTAAGTAGTGAGTAGACTGTGCAGTGAGTAGACTGTGCAGTAAGTAGACTGGTGCAGTTCACGCTTGTGTTGTTCATAGAATAACTGTATATATACATATATTTAATATAAATATATCTTTATATAAATAAATATGTAATGAAAGTGAATGTATTAGTTGCTCAGTCATGTCTGACTCTTTGTGATCTCATGGACTGTAGCCTGCCAGGCTCCTTTGTCCATGGAATTCTCCAAGCAAGAATACTGGAGTGGGTAGCCATTCCCTTATGTAGGGGATGTTCCTGAATCAGGGATCAAACCCAGGTCTCCCACATTGCAGTGAGATTCTTTACAGTTTAAGCCACCAGGGATGCTCAATTATTGAGAAAAAATAAGTATGTCCTTCTGCTAAATACCCAGTTTTACCAATGTGAACAATGATTTTAAGTTATTTTCCTGGATCAAAAAAAAAAAAAATGGAAAAATGAAAACTTCATGGAGACACTAATATGAGTGTGAATTCTCAGGGTGTATGCGGAAAATAGACGATATCTATTTTGCAAGACTATTCTATGATATACATATATAATATATTTCATGACATGCTAAGTTGCTTCAGTGGTGTCTGACTCTTTGCTACTCTATGGACTGTAGCCTGTCCATATCCTCTGTCCATGGAATTCTCCAGGCAAGAATATTGGAGTGGGTTGCCTTGCCTTCTCCAGGATAATATATATTATATATCAGTAAGTATATATAATATATGTATACTTATATAAACATAAGAAAAAAAAAGCGAGTCATTGTCCAGATTCGTAGAATTGGGTACTCAGCGGAAGAAAACACCTATTTTTTTTTTTTCTTGATAGACTTCTCAGTAGAGTCTATGTTATACTGTAACATAAGACTTGATGAGACACTGAGAAATTACTGTAAGTATAAGAAAGAAAATACTTTGTCAATTATGATTGGATACTTACTATGTTTGAAAACTATAAATTCTTGCAAATAACTAAAATCACATATACACAAGAATTTTTGTTGTTCAGGATGGTAAACAATATGATCATCATGATTTGTAACTCTATTTAGTGTCAGTTCTTTTCCCATCAGCTCTCTTTGCTGAAAAGCTTATAAATATACTTATAAAATATCAAAAGTCACCATAAAGTGCATTATTTAAGACAGTAGCATTTTAATCCATAATTTGTTATGGAAAATAAAAATAAATAAAGCCTTTTTTTTTTTCATTTTTTGGTGTTTCCCTGATCAAACTAAAACAGTATTGCACTTTTAATTATTTTTCACTATTTTTTCTTTTTTTTTCACTATTTACATAACTAATTAACTATCTGAGGTAGAAGGCTACACACCTGCAAAGTCTTCACTATGTTAAGGTCAGATAATCAATTTCCTATCCCAAAAGACAAAACTAATACAGTGCAGAGGATTATCCCTAAATATTAGCAGCTGCTTTTGTAAGACTGGTGCTTTTCTTGGGAATCCTTCATTAAGGAGTAGGTAGAAAATAGAATTTCATGTATCTGTATCTTTGAATTCTGTGAAAGTTGCATGGGTGTTTTTTAACTGCAAATGAAAGAGATTAATTTTGCTTTGATTCAAGTAATTGCTACTAAACAATGCATTTGAAGCAAAACATAGAATGGTTATGGAGAAAATATTTCCCTTGTTCTGAATATCATTTGAGATTTAATCCTTAATAAATTTAACTCTAATCTTATACGCATAAGAATTTTAGCAGTTTACCTACTATAAACCACTTAATGCAGATATTAACTTTAATACTTGCTACTTCTAAATAGTATCATCAAAAACTAATGGACTTTTATAACCTATAAGTTTAATAGAATTGATAACAGCCCTATGTATTATTTTCTTCTCATAAATTCAAGTAATGTTGCAATAGTCTGTAAAGACTGATTAAATATAAACAATTTCTAAATTTAATTAATGTTATAGATCAGTTTCATTTCATAAGGAAAATACATATGCAATTTTATTCTTCTCTAAGGGTTTTATCTTAAAATCTATTAATGCAATATAACTCATTAATGTTTCAAATCCTATTTTTAATTCTAGGCATGATACATAGAGGCAAATTATTTAAGTCTTTACCTGAATCATAAACAAAATAATCAGTAATCTTAATTTTAAAATGATTTATTTGCCTTTTTAGCTAATTAGCAAAATTCAACACAATTGAACAAATATGTCCTTTGTGATATTCTCTTTTCTCAATCCCCATCAGATTACTAGTTTTTTTAGTTTTGTTTCATAGCTGTTTAACTTGATATATTATTACTGGAATTCCTCAAGTCTGTCTTAGAGTCTATTGTTTTCTCCATGTCCACTGTATGTCTAAGCTGTGTTTAGTCGCTCACTCGTGTCTGCCTCTTTGTGTTTCCACAGACTGTAGCCCATCAGGTTCCTCTGTCCATGTGGATTCTCCAGGCAAGAATACTGAAGTGGGTTGCCATGCCTTCCTCCAGGGAATCTTCCCAAGCCAGGAATCAAACCAAGGTCTCCCACATTGCAGGCAGATTCTTTATGATCTGAGCCACCAGGTGTCTCTAATTATTTTATGTACAACTATTAAAAAACATCTGGTATTATTTCTTAAAGTTTTAATCTATTAAAACCCAGATCCACATATTCAACTATATTATTAATAACTCCAGCTGTACAATTATTTCTTAGCCACTTTAAAATTCATATGCTCAGAACTGACAGGCTGATCTCTTATATCTGTGTTGCCGATCTTTTTCATGATGCCAATTGTCTTGCTGTTCTCACTGTTCACTGAACCCAAGGTAGGCAAGGCATGAGCTGAGAGTTTGGGAGAAGACTGGAGGAGCCGTAGGAACTGCAGACATGCTTATTCTCTCATGGCTGGGCCAGCAGACGTCCTACATGCTCTCCTCTCATGACTGAGCCAAAGAGCACAGCTGTAATGCAGCAGTAATGTCTCCATTTTTTAGGTGGACCTTACATATGTGCATAGCACAAAGAAGCCCGTGAGCAAGTACCTCGTGATGCATCTGCCCAGTGCTATAAGTGATCTCAGCTGTTGCATAAACCTCCAGAGGCACATGTGCAGGGCTATAAATGATCTCAGCTGTTACATAATCATTATTTACAAAACGTGGGATGAGAGAGCCTGACAACGCCATCTTGGCTAATTCACTCTCTCCCTACAATATCCTACCACTTGCCCATCCCCAGTCTGCACCCAGGCTTTCATCAATTTAGTGAGCAATTTATTCTGCCTGTGTTCTCCATTTCAATAAGTTTTATTTCATCTAACAGGTTGAATCTTCCTAAAAATTAAGGATTACCTTTGACATAATGTTATCTGTCCATTTCCTCCCTACTTTAGTTTTTTAAATAGTACCATTTTGTAGATATTTAACATCTAAAATACTTACATCCATTGTGCTACATAATATCTGCCATCATTCTAATGCAACTACCATCATCTTGCTTCAAAGAACACTTCAGATCTCTAAGATGTCTCTCTTATCTTGTTCCTTAGGTTTTAACCCACTTCCAATTTATTTTCCAGTGTTTTTTCAATAAGCACAAAACTCCAACCTTTCTATAATTCAAATAATTCCCTGTAGTAATTAGGCTAATTCACAAGCCTATATATTTGCTCCCTGCTTCTGTGCCATTTCCCATTCATGCTTAACTCACCAATCTTATCTCTGTTACTGCCACTTTCTACCTCACATACCAGTTCTACTTACTGTGGACCACCCCCCCCCCCACCTTGTTTCTTATACAAAATATAGTCATTGAATCATAGAAAATATTCTTCCCATTCCAAGGAATGACCTGCTTTTCACTTGATTACTTCCTTTCCTTTTTTTTTTTTTTTTAATAGACCTAATCTACCTCTCAAATCCCAAATAAGGATTGCCCTTATACTCTCTCAAAATTATCCTTAGCTTTTCTTCATATTATTAGTCATTTAAATTACATATTTCCCTATAACTTTCTCTGTCTTTCCATTCAGTCCACTTCATATCTTTGATCTCTCTGCAATCATTTATTTAGATTCTTCATTAAATTTAAATATCATGATAGGATGTTTGTCTGTATTTGTTTTATTTATTATTGTGTTCCTAAAGTCTTCCAATGCTAATAAATAGCTTGAATTAATATTAAGTATTTGCTGAATGAGCAAAAAATTGAGTAAAACGTTATGAATTAACAAATAAGTAAGCAAATTATATATGCTGCTAAGTCTCTTCAGTCATGTCTGACTCTGTGCGACCCCAGAGACGGCAGCCCACCAGGCTCCTCCCGTCCCTGGGATTCTCCAGGCAAGAACACTGGAGTGGGTTGCTATTTCCTTCTCCAATGCATGAAAGGGAAAAGTGAAAGTGAAGTCACTCAGTCGTGTCTGACTCTCTGTGATCCCATGGACTGTAACCTACCAGACTCCTCCTTCCATGGGATTTTCCAGGTAAGAGTACTGGAGTGGGATGCCATTACCTTCTCCGATATATATATATAGATAGATAGATATAAATTGCCAAATTTCTTAATGTTAGCAAATTTGCAGTTACTAGTAATTATGTTTATTAAGTTTTCAGAAATTGAGTTAAAAGCAAAAATTTAATATACCCATCATCAACCTTATATTTGATGCCAAGATGATTATAAAGATTATTGAAGTTCAAAATAGAATAAAAATTAGACATAAAAGCATATTATTGTATTAACAAACTTTCGGCTTAAGTTGACTAAACTTTTGGTTAAATTTAAATTAATATAACATGTAATCTTGTGTACTGTTGACAAAAACCCTATAATATTCAGCCAATTTTGTATTATTTCCTGACAAATTATTGTTATCTAATGGAAATAACTGAAAATTTTCAAAACGTCTTTGGAGATGGAGCTTTCAGCTTTTTTTCTTTATATAGGAAGGTGAAGGTGAAGTCGCTCAGTCGTGTCCGACTCTTTGTGACCCCATGGACTGTAGCCTACCAGGCTCTGAGGAGCCTCTCAGTCCATGGAATTTTCCAGGCAAGAGTACTGGAGTGGGTTGCCATTTCCTTCTCCAGAGGATCTTCCTGACCCAGGGATCGAACCTGGGTCTCCCGCATTGGAGGCAGACGCTTTAACCTCTGAGCCACCAGGGAAGACATTTTCCTTATATAACTATTGGATATACACTTTGCAATATAGAAGAATAAGAGGAGACATATATACAAATGAATGTTTTTACACAGTGATCTAGAGTTTTAAAATATTCTTAATACTTTCATGCTTTTGTATTTAGCAAAATTTGTTGTAGAATTAAATGATTACATATGCTTTAGTCACTGAAAAGTCATATACTCTTAGGGCAAAATGCTATTATCTATTGTAGTGTAGGTTTATCCATATTTTAAGAAGTATTTGTTGATTTAATCATCATTGACAGCAACTAAGCTCTAAATACATACTAACCTATTCAAAAGTATTTTGTCAGTCAGTCAGTCAGTTCAGTCACTCAGTTGTGTCCGACTCTTTGCGACCCCATGAACTGCAAGCATGCCAGGCCTCCCTGTCCATCACCAACTCCTGGAGTTCACTCAAACTCACGTCCATTGAGTCAGTGATGCCATCCAGCCATCTCATCCTCTGTCGTCCCCTTCTCCTCCTGCTCCCAATCCCTCACAGCATCAGGGTCTTTTTCAATGAGTCAACTCTTCACATGAAGTGGCCAAAGTATTGGAGTTTCAGCTTCAGCATCAGCCCTTCCCATGTGCACCCAGGACTGATCTCCTTTAGAATGGACTGGTTGGAACCTATCAAAACTATGTTCAGTGTTCACTAAATCAACAGGAGGCTTTGAAGATATTTTGTTTCTCTCTGTGGAACAGTCTTTTCTGAAAAATTTGATAACAGAGAAATTTAAAATATGCTTTATAAAACATCAGGAATGCAAATAGGACCACTCAAATGCTCTTTTTATTACAAAGATACCTTAAGAAACGATGAAAAACATATTGTAACATTGAATGATAAAGTATGATTTATCTTTATTATGATTGGATCTTACTTTTTAAATATAAAACTTGCATTAATTCACATCAACAAAGAACTAATGAAAACTTTGTAAGCTTGGTACCATGGTTCACAAAATTATATAATACGATCTCTTTCTTCAAGGAGCTTACAACTAGAAATGAACCACTGAGTTACATGGAGGTAGTGTCATAACTTGGAGGTAGGAGCATTCAGTTCCAGATCAGCAATAGAGTGAATACTTCAATAAAGCAAGTCACATAAGATTTTTTATTTCCCAATTTATGTTTATCATCCTATAGTCTATTATGTTGCAGTAGCATTATGTCTAAAAATACAACATACATATCTCAGTTAAATAATGTGTTGTTGCTACAAAATGCTAACCATTATCTGAGCCTTCAGTGAGTCATAATCTTTCTTGCTGGTGTAGGGTCTTACCTCCATGCTGATGGCTACTCTTATTTAGTGAAGCCTCTTTCATCCTTTTTTTTTTTAATTTTACTTTTATTTTTTATTTTTTTCCTTTACAATACTTTTTTTTTTTTAAGCTAGATCTTCTGGATAATTTGCTGCAACTTCTACATCAGCATTTGTTCCTTCATCTTGCAATTTTATGTTGTGAAGATGGCTCCTTTCCTTAAACTCCATGAGTAAATCTCCGTTAGCTTCAAACTTTTCTTCTGCAGTTTTCTCTCCTCTCTAGGTCTCCATAGAATTGAAAAGAGTTAGAGTCTTGCTCTGGATCAAGCTTTGGCATAAGGCAGTGTTGTGGCTGGTTTGATCTTCTATCCAAACCACTAAAGTCTCTCCATATCAGGAAAAAGGCTATTTTGCTATCTTATATTCTTGTGCTCACTGGAGTAGTACTTTTAATTTCCTTCAAGAGCTTTTCCTTTGCATTCACAACTTTGTTAACTGTTTGACATAAGAGACCTAATTTTCAACCTATCTCAGCTTCAATATGCCATCCTTACAAGCTTAATCATTTCTAGCTTTGTTTTAAATTGAGAAACTTGCAAGTCTTTCTTTCACTTGAACCTTAGAAGCGATTGTAGAGTTATTAATTGGCCTAATTTCAATATTGTTGTGCCTCTGGGAGCAGGGAAGCCTGATGAGAGAGAGAGAAAGAAGGGGTGGCACTGAGGAATGACTGGTGGGTGGAGCAGTCAGGACATGGAACATTTATCAGTTAAGTGTTCTGTCTTATATGGGCATGGCTTGTAGCACTTCAAAATAATTACAATAGTAACACCAAAGATCACTGATTATGTATCACAGCAAATGTAATAATAGAAGAAAGAGTTTGAAATATTGTGAGAATTACCAAAATGTGACACAGACATGGAATGAGAAAATATTTCTGGAAACACTGTGTGGGTAGACTTCCTAGAAGCAGGGTTGCCACAAACCATCAATGTATAAGAAATAAAATGCACATGAAGTACAATAAAGTGAAATGCAATAAATGGAAGTCTGCCTGTACTGTGTATCTATATTGACTGCTCTCAGAGAGATTTTGACAGACAAAAACAAGACAAGAAGGGGAAAAAGATATAATTGCCTTCAGACCTAACAAATTTAGAAGAGTAGTCTTTGAGTTGAATTTTAATGATGAGAGTTGGATAAGTGGAAATGGTAAATTAAGTATCTTCAGAAACAGACAAAAGTTGGGGAAAGTAAATGATATGTAGCCCAATCTAGTTTTAATTTGAAAATCTAGAAATTCTTAGTAGAGAATAAAAACAAAAAAGAATAATTAAAGCCAGATCTTACACTTGTAGTTTATATTAAATGCTTTGAGCTTTTAGTTTGGAGTAAATGAGAACTATTGAACACTTTTAAAATAGGAATATTTTCATCATTTCTGTGTTTTCAAGAGGTAACTTTATCCAAATGTGACTACTGCATAAGAAAAAACAGTCTCATTCCCATACATATTCACTGGTTTAAGGATTATCCATCATTCAGAAACAACTGGCATTAACAAAATGGCCAGACAAAATTAATTTAAGAAAACCAAGCAACTAAGTTTTTTCCCACATGATAGGATATATTTCTTAAATCAAAGGACACTTTATGCTGACATGTAATCAATACACGGAATGTAGATAAACCAAAGAAAGGAGGAGAGAGTAGCTTATTACACTATTAAAACTATCAATAGAGTGAAAGAAATTTTCTTTTTTCTCTCTACAGTCTTAGTGAGCTAGGAGCTCCTTGTGCTCAGAGAATGAATGCTTCTCTAAGAGAAATAAGTCACAATATTGATAGCCTAGAAGCTAAGACTGTCATTTTGTGTTCCTTAATTTATTGAACTTACAAGAGATGAGAATGTTGTGTATTAACTGTTCCTCGATAAAACTGGCTCACTGTTTCACTGTAGAGACAATAAAGTTTTTTCTTTTTTTTCTAACCAAAGTGACTCACTGTGGTACCTTTTAATTCTTCCTGCCCAGTAGTCCCAATAAAGATAAAGCTTTGAAAAACCCGGATGATGTGGAGTGAAGATTTGGGTTTCTCCACTAAGTGAAAGACCTTGTCCAGCAGAAATTAAAGAAAACATGGAAAGGGAAGAAGGTAGATATTATAATATGAAGCCTAATGACTAAACATAAAAAAGAGGACTAATCCAAAATGCTTTATTCCAATATATTATTTCATTTTACTAACCTCCCTCCAGCTACCTTATATAAAGAACCCTGAAAAGTTGATATTTTAGGTTTCATGTTGGTAGTAAGAATATGATTGTACAATAGAGGATTGAAAACTGGGGAATGCAATGTTTCACCTAAGCAAAGAAAAGAAGGAGATGTTGATGATAAAGAGTGTTGAAGACATGGGATATTATTACTTGCCTATCCAAATTCACTCTTTATTCTGCTATACACTGTTTAGGGCCTCAGGATGGTGGGTGATTCCGTGCATTTATTTAGCTCTATAGCCTTTTTGCTTTGGTCTAAGGCCCCATGTTACACTGGAAGTCCAGCAGGAGACCAAAGGGAGAGATGAATGAGAGGTTGTGTTATGATTTTTTTTTTTTTTCATTTCACTTTGTACCAGCAAAGCCCTTCCACTAAAGGCCACAACTATTGTCAGATGACCTTTTTAAATTTAATTAATCACATCCTTTCTTTGCTGCAACCTCCTCATTTTATTAAGACCGTTGCCCCAGAATCATACCTCTGCCCTTTCCTTGATAGAAACCAGTTACTCTCATCTAAGTTTCAGGATGAAGCTTGCAAAGGAATAAAAACAAAAACTTGTGAGATTTTCCCTGGTGGTTCCACAGCTAAGACTTCATGCTACCAGTGAAGGGGGCTCAGATTCACATCCCTGGTCAGGGAACTAGATCTAACGTACCACAGTCAAGTGGTGCATGCTATGACTAAAAGATCCTGGATGCTGCAAGGAAGATAGAAGAAACTTTTAGCTGCTTTTGAGATCTGGTTCAGCCAAGTAAATTAAATAAATATTTTTATTTATTTATTTATTTTTAATGGTTGAAATCAAGTATCCCAAAGAGGAACAAATGTTTGAATCTACAAGACCCTGAGCTCATTGTAATTCATTAGCATGCTAAATGACACCCACAAGCACCATGACAGTTGATGACTGACATAACAACGACTGTGAAAGTCCATAAAAGGACTAATAAGGAGAGCTGCATCAGTTCCAGGCCCAAATCACACTAGTGTTCTAACACAGTTCATGAATAGTCCCCCAACTCTTCCCAAATCCCTCCCTAGCACCACAGCCCTACCACATATTTGATGTCTTCACTAGTCTGGGTTGAGACGTTGATTTCATTTGTGAACTAGATTCCTCTTCTATTCTTTGGTCACTGAATAAAGCTAGTGCTGTTCCAGTCTAGGATTCATTCTCTGCACTCTGTGACAATCTGACAGGATAAAGAAACCCCTTGGCTGAGACAAGGGGTCTTGACTCAGATTAGGATCCAAGCAAGGGTCTAATAGACCAATTAGGTAACATTTCTCTTCACATTGTCATAACATTTTTTGTGATTTTCCTATTCTCGTTGCAAACTTTGTATACTCTGTGAGTTAGTCTATGGCACTAATCTTGCTGAATTTTGGTTTGTTTCTCTATAAAATAATAAAAATGATTATTGCGACCTCTAAACTGACAAAATTAAGCTCATCAAATATTGTTTTGTCTATTATTGTGTTGCTAGCAGTTCAAAAGGGACTGATAGGGTAGGATTTCAATATATATCAAATGGATTTTTTTTTTAAGTCATACAATTCTATAGCATCCTTCTTCAGAAGCTCAATGTGTGACAAATGCATCTGTGAGTTTTGTACCATAATATACTAATCAATACTAGAAGAAATGTACTTCATTTTCATAGGCAAATTATTTTTGGATTTACCACAATGTGTTTGATTTAAAACTGATAAATTTTAACACAGTTGTACAGAAAAACTGTTCATGATTTGTCAGTATTTTAAATGTGGGAACCATTGTTATTAATTTGTTGAGGGTCTATATTAATTTATTCACTGTATTTGTGGTTTCATTTTTGCTTTCATGTTACACTATATTAATATAATAAACCTTATTGCATGTGTCATATCATCAGACTATTAAAGAGAAATTTTACTAGCATGTGAGATGAGTGCAACTGTGTGGTAGTTTGAGCATTCTTTAGCATTGCCTTTCTTTGGGATTGGAATGAATACTGACCATTTCTAGTCCTGTGGCCACTGCTGAGTTTTCCAAATTTGCTAACTATTGAGTGCAGCACTTTGCAGCATCATCTTTTAGTATTTGAAATAGTTCAACTGGAATTCCATCACCTCCACTAGCTTTCTTCATAGTGATGCTTTCTAAGGCCCACTTGACTTCACATCCCAGGATGTCTGGCTCTAGGGAGTGTGAGTGATCACACTATCATGATTAACTGGGTCATAAAGATCTTTTTTGGACAATTCTTCTGTGTACTCTTGCCACCTCTTCTTAATATTTTCTGCTTCTGTTAGGTCCATACCATTTCTGTCCTTTATCAAGCCCATCATTGCATGAAATGTTCCCTTGCTATCTCTAATTTTCTTGAAGAGATCTCTAGTCTTTCTCATTCTATTGTTTTCCTCTTTTTTTTTTTTTTGTATTGATCATTGAGAAAGGCCTTCTTATCTCTCCTTGCTGTTCTTTGGAACTCTGCATTCAAATGGGTATAGCTTTCCATTTCTCCTTTGCTTTTCACTTCCCTTCTCTCCACAGCTATTTTTAAGTCCTACTCAAACAGCCACTTTGCTTTTTTGCATTTCCTTTTCTTGGAGATGGTCTCAATTCCTGTCTCTTGTACAATGTCATGAACCTCCATCCATAGTTCATCAGGCATTCTGTCTATCAGATCTAGCCCCTTAAATCAATTTCTCATTTCCACTGCATAATCCTAAGGTATTTGATTTAGGTCATACCTGAATGGTCTAGTAGTTTTCCCCACTTTCTTCAATTTAAGCTTCAATTTAGCAATAAGGAGTTCATAATCTGAGCCACAGTCAGCTCCTGGTCTTATTTTTGCTTACTGTATAGAGCTTCTCCATTTTTGGCTGCAAAGAATATAATCAACCTGATTTCGGTGTTGACCATCTGGTGATGTCCATGTGTAGAGTTGTCTCTTGTGTCGTTGGAAGAGGGTGTTTGCTATGACCAGTGCATTTTCTTGGCAAAACTCAATTAGCCTTTGTCCTGCTTCATTCTGTACTCCAAGGAGAAATTTGCCTGTTACCCCATGTGTTTCTTGACTTCCTACTTTTGCATTCCAGTCCCCTATAATGAAAAAGACACTTTTTTTGGGTGTTAATTCTAAAAGGTCTTGTAGGTCTTCATAGAACCGTTCAACTTCAGCTTCTTCAGCTTTATTGGTTATGGAGCATAGACTTGGATTATGTGATATTGAACAGTTTGCCTTGGAAAGGAACAGAGATCATTCTGTCATTTTTGAGATTGCATCCAAATACTGCATTTCAGACTCTTTTGCTGACTATAATGGCTACTCCATTTCTTCTAAGGGATACCTGTTCACAGTAGTAGATATAATGGTCATCTGATTTAAATTCACCAATACCAGTCCATCTTAGTTCCCTGATTCCTAGAATGTTAATATTCATTCTTGGCATCTCCTGTTTGACCACTTCCAATATGCCTTGACTCATGGAACTGCAATTCCAGATTCCTATGCAATGTTGCTCTTTATAGCATCTGACCTTGCTTCTATCACTAGTCATATCCACAATTGGGTGTTGGTTTTCCTTTGGCTCCATCCCTTCATTCTTTCTGGTTTTTTTCTCCACTGATCTCCAGTAGCATATTGGGCACCTACTGACCTAGGGAGTTCATCTCTCAGTGTCCTATCTTTTTGCCTTTTCATACTGTTCATGAGGTTCTCAAGGCAAGAATAGTGAAGTGGTTTGCCATTCTCTTCGCCAGTGGACCACATTCTGTCAGAAATCAAATTGCCAACATCGTTGGATCATTGAAAAAGCAAGAGAGTTTCAGGAATTTTCTGCTTTATTGATTATGTCAAAGCCTTTAAATGTGTGCATCACAATAAACTGTGGAAAATTCTGAAGGAGATGGGAATACTAGACCACCTGACTTTCCTCTTGAGAAACCTGTATGCAGGGCAGGAAGCAACAATTAGAACTGGACAGGGAACAACAGACTGGTTCCAAATAGGAAAAGGAGTACATCAAGGCTGTATATTGTCACCCTGCTTATTTAATGCAGAGTGACAATCAATATGCAGAGTACATCATACATAGTAGTAGTACATCATGAAATAGTAGTATATTTATATGCAGAGTACATCATGAGAAATGCTGGGCTGGAGGAAGCACAAGCTGGAATCAAGATTACTGGGAGAAAAACCAATAACCCCAGATACGCAGATGACACCACTCTTATAGCAGCACTGAAGAAGAACTAAATAGCCTCTTGATGAGAGTGAATAAGTTGGCTTAAAGCTCAACATTCAGAAAACAAAGATCATAGCACCCAGTCCAGTCACTTCATGGCAAATAAATGGAGAAACATTGGAAACAGTGGCTGACTTTATTTTTTCGGGCTCCAAAATCACTGCAGATGGTGATTGCAAGCATGATATTAAAAGATGCTTACTTCTTGGAAGGAAAGTTATGACCAACCTAGACAGCATATTAAAAAGCAGAGACATTACTTTGTTCACAAAGGTCCATCTAGTCAAGGCTATGATTTTTCCAGTAGTCATGTATGGATGTGAGGTTTGGACTATAAAGAAAGCTGAACACAGAAGAATTGAAGCTTTTGAACTGTGGTGTTGGAGAAGACTCTTGAGAGCCCCTTGGACTGCGAGGAGATCCAACCAGTTCATCCTAAAGCAGATCAGTCACGAGTGTTCATTGGAAGGACTGATGCTGAAGCTGAAACTCCAATACTTTGGCCACTTTATGCGGAGAGCTTACTCATTTGAAAAAACCTTGATGATGGGAAAGATTGAGTGCAAGAGGAGAAAGGGACAACAGAGGATGAGATGGTTGGATGGCATCACCGACTCAATGGACATGGGTTTAGGTAGACTCCCTAGTTGACGATGGACAGGGAGGCCCAGTGTGCTGCTGTTCATGGGGTCGTAAAGAATCAGACATGACTGAGTGACTGAACTGAACTGAAAGAGAAACTTAAAAAAAAAAAAACATAATAGTAGTACATTTAATAATTTGTAGAATCAATAAACATTATTTTAAAATAATGTCCAATATCAGAATGTTTAATTATAAATATATATCATATATAACATATAGTATTTGTGATATGTATAACTACATATAGTATATACATTTGGGTTGTAAAACTCAATATATTAATTCCTTAATTATTTTGTGAGTTAATTTAGTATATTTATAAACAGAAATAGAGTGACAAAGACATGCTGATACATGCTGAAAGAATACTTAAGCATATAATAATTGTTTTATTCTTTTAGTTGAAGGAGAGCTTTTTGTGGAAAAGTAAGTCCCACAATCACAATTTATGTTTTTTAATGTTAGATTTATTTTAATATCATTTCTTACAAAATTATTATTTAATTAAAATAATTATAGTGTATATTATATTTATGAAATTTTTGAATGTAAATACATATGAAATATTCAATTTTAATAAAATATCTATAATTTCTCATAAATGAGTGTGTATACATACACACTTTAACAAGTTTGTTCTTTTTCATCTGTGCCAAATTTCATAATATCCTTTAGTATTTATATTTAAATGTATTTTGTCAGACAGAAATGAATAAATATCAAAAAATCCACCTGTTACCTCTGAGAAATACATGTAAGAAACAATCTACCTGATTCCTCTTAGCTAGAACTATCACAAACTTACTGTACTAATTCTTCTCTTTTCTATATTATTTCCCCAATGTGTAGTGTATGAAATGGGCTGATGTCACATCAGAAATAGAAAAATCTTGGCTTGTTCTAATGTCATCTGATGAAAATACAAATTATTTTATTATTAAGTAGGGATATAAAATATACATAAACCCTTTATTATTTTACTCAAAAATATTTTTTTGTTGGTATGTATTGTTTATTTCTTTATCATCTCAAAAGGATTTACTTTTTAAAAAGATCCAAGAATGCCATTCTGGCAAATCTAACTTTGAAAACTAATTTTCACAACAAGAGACCAGCAGAATCCTCCTCAAAAATATCTCTGAATAAAGGCAAACTGATGGATGTGTATGTTCTATGCAATTCAAAATTAATTTGTCACTAAGAATTGGAGGAGCATGGCTATAGTAATTTTTCTGTTTATTTTCCTCTGTATTGGTAAATTTTCTTCTCTTTTCTCAGTGTCAGTTTCTTAGCAAATTATAAAATTAATTATTTTGTTGCCTCATTATGCACATATGTGAAAGTGAGCTTAGGCAGCTTTATTTTACATTTTTAAGTTTTCAGTCATTTCATTCACTTTTAATTTATGCTATATGGGCCATATTTTAAAGTTTGTACCTGTTTGTTAGTTGGCTTAGTACTCTACCCTTGGAGTATCAGCAAGGTTAGCACACAGTAGACCAATGATATATTTAATGAATGAATAAATGACATAGCTATGAGCAAACAAATTGTCAAATTACCTATATTACAAACTGACTTATCTTCTGTCTAAAATATTAAAGTTTAACCTCAACACCCTAATACTTTAGAAACATAAAATAATGCTATCATAAAAAGTTCTATTATACACCAGAAGATCACTATTAACATTTAGTTTCCCAATGTAGTTATTCTGAATTCCTTGAAAATTTACACATTCTACTTACTTTAATACATTCCCTTTTGAATGAGGGAGAAAAAATATCAAAATGATTATATAATATTTTATGTATAAAATTTGGAGAAGGCACTGGCAACCCACTGCAGTACTCTTGCCTGGGGAATCCCATGGCCGGAGGAGCCTGGTAGGCTTCAGTCCATGGGGTCGCTAAGAGTCAGACACCACTGAGTGACTTCACTTTCACCTTTCACTTTTATGCATTGGAGAAGGAAATGGCAACCCACTCCAGTGTTCTTGCCTGGAGAATCTCTCGGACGGGGAACCTGGTGGCTGCCATCTATGGCATCACACACAGTTAGAAACAAATGAAGTGACTTAGCAGCAGCAGCAGCATGTATCAAGTTATCAATCTACATTTAACTTTGGGATTTAATTCGGGTTCATGTTGATGTATGGCAAAACCAATACAGTATTGTAAAGTAAAATAAAGTAAAATTTAAAAAAAATTAAAAACTAATAAAAATAAATAATACTAGCAAGACATTACCTAATCAAGAAAAAAGTCTTGTGATTATTATCTTGATTCCAAATATGGAACTAATAACACTAAGTTGTTAATTTCAACCTCTTTTTACTATATCCATATGACTCAACCAAGTTTGGGTCTAATTTTGAAATCAATAGGAAATTCATAAGGATGCAATTAAGGCATTAAAAAAAATATAGGTCCATAATAAAGTGATCTTTCATTCTTTAAGGCTGAAAAATGAGAACAAAGATAATAAGACACAAGATAAGGGCTTTCTGCTAGGATTAAACTTTATAGCGATCTAAAGTCTTAGGTGTATAAGTCAAAATATTCTCAAAATAAAATATATTATGAAGAAAGTTTTATACATTCTAATGCTAGGTAGAAACTAAATATCTGACTTAAATGGATGATTTCAATATTTTTGGCTAAATGGTTATTTAAATAATGTTGATTGGATAAGAATGTTTTTAATTTATTAAGTAATTTTGCTAGATTAATAAGCAAAACTAAAATATCACTGCAATATTACTGTTTTTTAAATGTCTATTTCAGCCACTGACATTGTATAAATTAAAAATCAGATTCCTCAAAAAATATATATATATAATAAAATATGCATAACTTAGTAGAATTTTTGTCTTAAAAGCATATTACACTTTCATAGAAAAACAATGAAGCCCTAAAATAGGCCTTTAACACATGTACAAATGAGCAAAATAAAATTTCAGGTTTTATACTAATTACAAAGCACAACATTGCCACAGAGTATGAAGAGCAGTCAAAAAGTTTCCACTTCCTAAGTGATTTTTTCAGTTGCTAATAAAAAATATTTCTTACTCTATCACATTCACATGTACCTCTTATAGCCACAACTCTCTGCCTTGGGCACTTTATGATGTCAGAGGCTACCATCTGGAAAGTAATTGTGTACAGCAAATGAGTTTTAACAGAAACCATTGGGTTGGTTTCCTCTGGAGGAAAGAGCCCCTAACTGTAAAGATTCTTAATACAGCATTGCATTTTGCAGGAGAACCTGGTCTACCTATTTGCTGTATACACACTTGCCACTAGTTGTTTTATGTTTCGTTGGCTCCCCAGCTGAGACAATTAAGGGAATAGGATTTGGAAGTCTGTATAAATATGACATAAGACTCTGGATCTGTTCCAGGTTGACAGAACATGGGATAAAAACAAGGCTTTGCGCAGAATAGACTTTTTAATCTTATAGGCAATGATCAAGGAATGAAAAAGACAGATGCTAAGAGGATAATGTGGGAAAATCTGGAATCCTGGTCATCAGCAAAATATTGTAAATTAAATTAAGTACAGAAAACTAGCTGTATCCTTCAAAACAGGTAGAAGAGAAAATGCTAAAGCTTTGGGGAGGGATAGAAGATTGGAATATTTTGCTCTGTATGATGTTTTTGTGTACACTACATCTAGCTATACAGTAGCCATTCTGGCTGTATTCATATCAGTTTCTAAAATAAACCATGCTATTGAATCCAAAGTCCTATAAAGAAAAGAGTTACGGAGATAAAAATTTTGGAAATGATGAATGGGGTAAAGACACGATCCTTAACAGATGTATTGTTCTAGTAAATAGAAGTACTGTTTAAAAAAAAAAAAAAAACTTCCTGATTAAACAAAAATTGTTTAGTGATGTTTTCGGTTTTTCCAGGGAACACTCTCACCTTTAGGATTTTTTTTTTTTTTTAGGAAATCTAAAAATAGATATAGGTACATTAAAATCCTAATTATTCATTTGTATTTAACACTATTGCTTTTTTTCTTCACTTTAAAGTGTCCTATGGTCAATATGTTGTTGTTGTTGTTTTTAATGAAAATATAAAAGAAAAAAATATTTTCTTTCTCATTATTATAAAATCATTAATTGAACCTATTTTAATTAGGTTATATATTTCTAGGAAAAAAAATCTGTGAATGCACAGATGATTTTAGAAACTATATTACCTGCCTTGACTTCTAGTCCAAACACTAGACTCATATCAATATTTACTTGATGCCTCAACAAGACAAACATCTCAAAGCTAAAAAAATCCTAAAATAAAAACCTTAACTCTCCTGTCACTTAAACTGCATATCAATCACTCTTTCAATTTTGTGAAAGATAACACTAGTATCCAGTTACTGAAAACAACACTAGCACCCAGTTGTCAAACAAAACCTGGTTGGGAAGATCCCCACAGGAGGAAATAACTAGTGAAAATATCAGAATAACCTAGGGTATCCCAATCAGAAACTGATAAAATATTTTCTTTTAGAAAGTATTTGTTAAACAATAGATGTCATTTTTCTATGATTAACTGTGTTTATCAACTAGATATAGGTTAACATAAAGAATTTTATATCCCTAATTTATACATTGTCACTGTCTTCGTAGACTGGGACCTGGGGACTGGAGTCGATGAGAAGAGGGACACAGGGGACCCAAGTCTCGAGTGAAACAAGGGTACTTTATTTGCAGAAACACATACTTACATATCTTCAATAAAATGATTACTCAGCCATTAAAAAGAATGAAATTCCACTAGTTACAACAAAATGGATAGTCCTTTAAGTAAAAGGTCATTGAAGAGAGTCACTGAAGGGAATCCAAGCAGGTGCTCTTTCCCATGATCTCAGTACTGAGAAATGCGTGCAGCTCATTCTTGTGTTCCAGGAACTGATAAGAAACAGAGAGTCCTTGAGAAACGATACACAAAGGAAGAAAACATAATGGATCCCTTAAAGCTGAATGTCCCATGACAATATAGACCTTGTCTGTTTCTATCAGAGCAATGTTAACAACTTGCATTTGATGAAAAAAAACAGTGAACATTAGTATCTTATTTTTATAACCTGCTCTCATTCTTAATTGATAAAAGTACATTCATTCTAAACACTATTAGTTAACTGAAGGATAATTAACTAAAAATGTTCTCATTGTCTTAAATGAAGCATTTCTATCAATTAGCACAAATAAAATGATTTCTGAAGATGTGGTGACAGCCCTAAAATTGAATTTCTTAATGCTATGAGAAAATTAGTGTTCATTAATAATTTTTAATGACATTAGTAGTTTTAGTCATTTTAATCTACCTTCATACACCTTCATAGCAATACTGTTTAAAATTACTATCCAGTTGTTATAAAAGTATTGTATTGCTGTCAATTGCTCAAAAAGTAAGCTAGATGGTGCTAAAGAACACCATTCTATTTATTATATGCTCATATTTACAACGCGCTGTGTTGGTGAAAAGGAAGGAAAAGTTAGGGACCTATCACATTGCTTTGAAATTCGGTATAGCACTATGAATTAAAAAAGTTTACAAAGAAATCATTCTTAAAATAGGATACAATTAAGATACTCATAAGCTTGTATTGAAGTATAAGATACATGATTACAAAATAATAATCCTTACTGTATAACAAGTCTGAATAATTTCTACTACAGATATGTTGCTATTCTTTTCATAAATCTGTGTTAAATGTATATTTTCATTTTTGTGATAACTTTTTATTTTTTTGCACATGATTTAAAATTTTTATTTCAATTAATTTAGTTAAATTTAAAATAATTTTTAAAACCTCAATTTTGTTAGTAACCCCAATTATATTTATGTCTGAAGGAAAACTGATATTTCAGTTAAAAATACCTATTTTTTTCTCAAATTAAAGTAGTCTTTTTGGATTCCTAAGGCTGCCCTGGTCAAGTGTACCACTTGCTGGTCTGAATGACTCTGATGCAGGTTGAGAAGTTTTTGAAGGGCAGGTGCCTACTTGGGCCTTGATTTTAGCTTTCTGCAGCATAGAGACCTTAAGCCCCCCAAAACTGTGAAACAACACTTTTTTTTAATAGCCACTTGATGAGTATATCGGTAAATAGTGATATCTCATTGTGGTTTTAATTTTCATTTCCATAGTGACTAGTGATGAACATATTTCCATTATTATTATTTTTTTATCTTGAAACTGGCATGTTACCTTACAAACTGTATGTGCTGCATGCATGCATATTCAGGGACTGATACAATTTCCAATGTATGAAAAAGGTGTATTTTCTTGTACTCACAAAATCCTCCATGATGATGACACACATGCATCTGAACATGTCTCTGGTTCAGAATGCTACCAGGTAGAGGAGGGTCAAAGAAGACCTTCCCTTGTGGGCCACAGTTCTTGGCAAGGACACAAAGAATTGAGAATCTTACTTGTAACGAAAAGAAGTTTTTTAAGGAAAGAACAGAAAGAACACCACAGGGGAGAGTGTGCCAAACCAAGAGAAGCACTAGCACAAAAATGTCAGGTGTGCGTGGGGGGTCGGGGGTGGTATTTTCAAGATAGGACTTTTACAATTTCATTTAGGTTGGCATGGTCTGACAGTTTTGACTGACATTTATAAGTTACATAATGGCAGGGTCTATGGTGCATGTCTTTCCCATAATTCAGTTCATTATAATCAAACACATGTATGTATAGAATATTTATGAACCCTTCTATGTTCGGAGGAGCCTAGTAGGCTGCAGTCCATGGGGTCACAAAGAGTTGGACACGACTGAGCGACTTCACACACACAAAAAACAGTGGAGGACTAAGGAAGCCTGGCTTGCTGCAGTCCATGGAATCGCAAAGAATCAGATGCAACTTAGCGACTAAACAACAAAGCAACAACAGCAATAGGCTCCTGGCTGCCTAAGGTCACTTGAGGACACAGCTGTGCATCAAGAGCACATATATACAAGTTGGAGAAGCCCCTGTGGTTGGTTTGTATCCACTGTGTGAAAGTCTGTCGCTTTTTGTAGCTTATCTGTGAGCTTTTCTGTTCCACACTGGAGTTTGTTGGAGTGGAGTTTAGAGATCAGCTTGCATCCTTTTTGACTAGGTCACCACTCCCTTGCTCACAACTAACTTTCTACCTAAAAAGATGAAATCAGAAATCTTTTTAATGCTTTAAAAGTAACAGGTGATCATTATCATCAGTAATTATAAAATTATGTATTGTTTTTCCAGTTAGTGAGAAATTATTAAGTATATTTTGTAAGGATATAGTTTGATAGTGTGTTTCATATTCTCAAAGGAACCAGAAACTAAACTAGAGAGAGAGTAACTGATACAGGGAATTGAGAAAAAAAAAAAAAATTCTAAGAATATCCCAAGTTTACCATAGGCAATATGGGCCCTTTTCTCTTGTGATTTCCATAAGAATATTAGAAATTAAATTAAAACTCTGATTACTTAGGTTAATTCTTGATTAAAATTGCAAAAAAAAAATGGCAACAGTTATATAACAATAGTGTACAGTGCTTGAAAAACAAGAGATAAAGTATAGAAGTGAAAATCAGCAGATTTTGGAGCTATGTTGAAATTTTAACCTAACACATTTGTATGTAATATAAGGCAGGGTCATTATATCTTTTCACCCCACAAAAAATAAAAAAAAATTGGCAACAGTTATATAACAATAGTGTACAGTGCTTGAAAAACAAGAGATAAAGTATAGAAGTGAAAATCAGCAGATTTTGGAGCTATGTTGAAATTTTAACCTAACACATTTGTATGTAATATAAGGCAGGGTCATTATATCTTTTCACCCCACAAAAAATATCATATTGCTTTATGTTTATTTTTACACTGTTTCATTCAATACAGTGGAGAAGGCAAAGGCAACCCACTCCAGTACTCTTGCCTGGAAAATCCCAAGGACGGAGGAGCCTGGTAGGTTACAGTCCATGGGGTCGCTAAGAGTCAGGAATGACTGAGCAACTTAGCAGCAGCAGCAGCAGCACTCAATACAGTTGTCAAAAGTTTCCAGAAACAAATCTGTAGCTACTTTTTCTATTCATCTTCTGAACCCTCTACATGAAGAATCAGATGAATAAACTGCCTGTATTTCTTTTTCTGTTTGAAAGGTAAACCAAAACTTTTTTCAAGAGCCTAAATGTGAATGAAGCACACACATACACATATACAAGTGAATTATAAAGTGCAAGAAATTGAGAGCAGATGGATCAGTTCTGCTAGTAAGACCATAACAAAATCACCTCAGAGTTGAGGCTGTTGTTTTATCATTCAAAGCATGAATCCCAGAATATCCCAGAAGTTTAAAATCAAACATACAGATTAAGCTGGGTGAAATGTTAATCATCTAAAGCAGAACTGAAAGATTTAAGTTTCACACAGCAATGTGTACCATATGCATGTTAAATATTAGAAGACAAAGTTTCATCTAGCTAATTGAAAAATAGATATTGAATAAATTTAATATAAAAATGTATAGTTACAGTGATGCCCTCAAATATATGATTTCTTTAATAAGAAGCTTTCTAGCAAAATGAGTTCTTACAATAGAGTGAATATTATTACAGATCAGTTCCATATTGTAAGTTTTTTTATGCATTTCATCTATCAAGACATCTTTAAAAAAATGATGGCAGAATTGATCTCCATTAATCTTCTAAAATTAAAAATCTACAGTTCTGG
>SJXQ01010158.1:55581-69933 GCA_006408695.1 Aepyceros melampus | reverse complement strand
TCTTCTGGTTAACAAAACCTTATCAGAAGAGAGCCATAAAAATGTTAACAGGCCTCTTGGCCAGAAGACAATGTAAACCACCTGAGATCTGTTGTAACGGGAGGGTATGCAAGAAAGAAAGCCTTTTCCCGATGAGGGTCAGGACTGCTGCCCCTGCATAATGCTGCATGTTCCAATATGTACAACTTGGGGTATATAAGCTGATTTTCAAAAATAAACCTTCCTTTTCTTTTGGAGTCTTGCGCTGACACTGGGCTTCCCCATGTCGTTCTTTTCTCCCCCCTTCTCCCCCTTTTTGGCTGAATTCCCCTCTGGGGTGAGGAGGCTCGCCATGTCTACAAACCTGTCCCAGCTGCTAAGATCCATAAGAGAGAGAGCCCGGGGTGGGGCACTCTCCGATATTCAAAGGGATGCCAGTGGCCTAACGTAGATGGTGCAAACCTCTTGCTCGAGGTTTTATTGGTTTTACATGTAAACAAAGTTATTCAGCCTCCTTTTCCCTACTAATTTCCTACTATACTATTCTATCCTGAGCTATCCTGTTCTCTCGTACCCTGTCCTATCCACTCACTCCGTCCTCGCTTTGAATATCCCTGGATCCACCCTGGCTGGACCCTTGCAAGTGGCGCCAGGAACAGGCTATTCAAAGGTAGGTCTCTCATCGTTCAGGATGGACGGGACCCCAATCAGGGTGTCGCCAACCCGCCTGACATAGGCAGAGTTGGATGATTGGGAAGTAAGGGGTTGGAAAGATATTGGATTGAGGGGTTGGAAAGAAACCTGGTTGTGAGGTTGGAAAAGGGTTGCAAAGATACCCGATCAATTAGGTTGAAACTAAACCACTCTTTATGGTTGGAACAAAGCTTTTCCAGGTGCAACACACCTTTTTCAGGTTGCAACAAACCTTTTTCTAGGTTGGAACACACCCTCTCTCAGGAGGTTGAAAAGAAACCCATTTCTTACGTTCTCTGGGGGTTGAAAAGAAGCCCATTTCTTATAGTTGGAATGAAACCTCTTTTACAAAACTTAAATCTTCCTCTGTATAAATTTCTGACATGAGTAACAATGAGTTAAAAGTATGACAACTCTTCATAAAAGTAATTTTATGTACCCTTAATTTAAATACTTGGGTGAAGGTACATAAACAGCTAAAAACTTATTATGCTTTAGCTCTGTTAAATATAATTACAAATGTTCTGGACTCCTGTCATGAGGCTGTTAGATAGACTATGGGAGAGGCTATAGTGGTGGATGGTAGTGGGTCTCCACCTTCTACCCAGATCATAATTTCTGCCATTGGCAAAGAAAAGGAGGGAGATTGTACTCTTCCTCCCGAGGAAGGAGAGTGCTTACAGGACACAGCGACTGAGTGCCCTGGTGAGCCCCCTGCCCCTCTACACAAACCAAACCTTTAAATTTTATCTTATTTAAGATGACCACTACAACCTATGTTTGTGCCTCTCCAGGGCTTAAGAATTACCCACTTTGCCTCCAAAACCTCCCAGAACATTATCTAAGGTTGAAAAAGATAGGGAGAATATTTTTGAGCAAAAGAGCTTTTAAAACAGAGCCTGCTACTTGCAAGATATTCCCTCAGGGGGACCTCAATGAAGCAAAAGAAAAAAAGGAATAAAAAAAAAAAAACAGAAAAAGAAAAAGAGAGAAAAATAAAAGAAAAGAAGAAAAAGAAAGAAAAATAATTTAAATAAAAAATGATTTTACAACTAAAAACTGTTTTTCTTGAGGCCAAATGGAACAATTTTTTCCACAATGTCCTGCTAAAAAGACAAAAAGCCATGCCAATTAAACCCAAGCCAGAAAAAAAAAAAAAAAGGAGACTTGGCAACAATATTAACCCCTGATGTGCTGCTTACTCTGATTCCAATGAGAGTGGCTACCCCCTGCCTGAGGACATTGTAAGACTTGTGCTAGGGTGTAGCTCGTTTTCTTTTCAAAAATATTTCAGTGGTGCCTGGTATAGTAGATTCTGATTATACTGGAAAAATTAAAGAAGTTTTTATCTTGCAGCTTACTAAAACTGTGCAAATTAACAAAGGTCAAGGAACAGCACAGCTTTTACTTTTACCTTATTATCAGATAGGAAAAATCTTGACTTTTCAAGCTAGAGGACCCAGAAGAATTCAATCTACTAATCTAGCTTTTAGGGTGCAGAAAATTACAGCTTCTAGGCCTTTAAAAGTTTAAACGTTTTTTAATTCAAGGAGATAACATGTCAGGGCTGGTAGACACCAGAGCAGACATTTCTTATATTGCTGAGAAAGATTAACCCAGCTCCTGGCCAATATGTACTATTGAAAATGAGTTGTTGGAATTAGAGAAAATGGTATGCAGGATGGAAATGCTGTAGAGGAAAAAGTGAGAGAGAGTTTAAAACCTTGGAGAGTAGTGAGTTCCCAGTTGCTCAAAGTATTCAAGCAAAGATTAGATGGTAGAAAGCTATAGACCAGATTTCGGTTACAAAAGGATGACTGGAAAAGCTTATATAGAAGTTGTACAACACGTGTCTACTTGCTTCTCATATTTAGGTCTGGCAAAAGTTTTAAAACTGACAATGTCTCTCTAAAGCTGCAGAGAGATTGTTTACTAACTTTAAATGATTTCCACAAATTATTAGAGGATATTAATTAGATATGCCCAGATTTAAAACTGCCTACTGCAGATTTAAAGCCTTTGTTTGTTTGATTAAAAGGTGATCTTGAGCCCAGTTCTAGGAAAACGTTGACTAGTGAGGCAGAGTTGGCTCTTGTTAAAATGGATGAGAGTTTATATGATCAGTCAATTAAGATTAATATTACCAAAGATGAGATTAAATCATTCTCACCACAAAATATATACCAACAGGATGCTTGTAACAAGAAGGCCCATTGGTTCCATCTACCAGTGACTCCAAGAAAAATAGTTTTGTCTAATCTCAGCTTGGTGGCACTATTAATTATAAAAGAAAAAAAAAGTCTGGATCTTTTTGGGAAAGAACAAATAGATCAATTCCATTCAATGAGGATCAATTGCAAGTCTTTTACAAATAATGATGATTGGCAAGTTGCCCTGATAGATTTCAGGGGTCAAAATTTATTTCATTTGCCTTCAAGCCCTGCAGTAGCTAAAAGTGCAAAAATGTTAGATTGGTGGTTTGAGGATACCTGTAAAACGTTCCCAACACTATTTAGTTCCTTCATTCCCCTTTACCCGATTGGGGAGGAACGTTCTGTTTCAAATAGGAGATGCTCAAAGAAGAGATTTCTCAACTTCTTAGTTATCAACAGGCGGTACAATTAACAATACTTTATAAATATATTTGCCTAATTACAGTTTGCCTAATTGGATATGGGTATAAAGAAAATATAATAAAGGTTTAAATGTCTAAACTAAAAGAAACTTGAAACCCTCATGTTAATTCTTAAATGTAGTATTTCTAACTTGTGAAAAGACAGATTGGTAGGCAGTCATTGTGGAAAGAGCACATCAAACAGTAAATATCCATATTCAAAAACTAAAAGGAGGGGAATTTAAATATAGTTCCCCTGATCAGATTTTGCAACATGCTCTTTTCATCATAAATAACTGATTCATCTGGAAATACTGCAATGCTTTGCCATTGGTGCCCAGAGCAATCGAATGCAAAACTGTTAGTAAAGTAGAAGGACCTCATCTTCAAATAAAGAAAAAATCCCAACCCAATATTAACTGAGGGTCGAAAAGTGCTTGCATTTTTTCCACAGGATGCAGATTTACCAATTTTGATCCCGGACAGGCTGATTCATCATGTTGCAGTCCCCCAGGCACCTGGTTCCTGATCAGATTTTGCAACATGCTCTTTTCATCATAAATAACTGATTCATCTGGAAATACTGCAATGCTTTGCCATTGGTGCCCAGAGCAATCGAATGCAAAACTGTTAGTAAAGTAGAAGGACCTCATCTTCAAATAAAGAAAAAATCCCAACCCAATATTAACTGAGGGTCGAAAAGTGCTTGCATTTTTTCCACAGGATGCAGATTTACCAATTTTGATCCCGGACAGGCTGATTCATCATGTTGCAGTCCCCCAGGCACCTGGTTCCTCCTCCGCGGAGACCACAGGAGAAAAAAAAAGGGGGGGGCACTCTGCCGCCGCCACGCAAAACGGCTGCTTGGCCAGGAGCTATGGGCGGGGCCAGCCTGACAGATGAGACCCAGTGTGCATAGCTCGAGGCTACCTGAAGCCGCTTCAGGGAAGGGCGGGGCAAGGGCTTCCACTTGCCGACAGGAGAGGCAAGATAAACATTGAGATGCTGGCAGGACTGACAGTGTGAACTCCAACCAGAAAAAAATTATGTCTATTCTGTATTAGCATGTCTACCCTCTCTCATGTTTTTCTTTTCACTAACAACTCTGGAAAATTTAACAAACCATTGAATTATACAGGTGGAGCTAATGTAGTGTCTTGTGAACAATGTATGTTCCAGATTTGGGTTACCAAAGGATGATTGGAAAAGCTTATATAGAAGTTGTACAACACCTGTCTACTTGCTTCTCATATTTAAGTCTGGCAAAAGTTTTAAAACTGACAATGTCTCTCTAAAGCTGCAGAGAGATTGTTTACTAACTTTAAATGATTTCGACAAATTATTAGAGGATATTAATTAGATATGCCCAGATTTAAAACTGCCTACTGCAGATTTAAAGCCTTTGTTTGTTTGATTAAAAGGTGATCTGGATCCCAGTTCTAGGAAAAGGTTGACTAGTGAGGCAGAGTTGGCTCTTGTTAAAATGGATGAGAGTTTATATGATCAGTCAATTAAGATTAATATTACCAAAGATGAGATTAAATCATTCTCACCACAAAATATATACCAACAGGATGCTTGTAACAAGAAGGCCCATTGGTTCCATCTACCAGTGACCCCAAGAAAAATCCAGATTTAAAACTGCCTACTGCAGATTTAAAGCCTTTGTTTGTTTGATTAAAAGGTGATCTGGATCCCAGTTCTAGGAAAAAGTTGACTAGTGAGGCAGAGTTGGCTCTTGTTAAAATGGATGAGAGTTTATATGATCAGTCAATTAAGATTAATATTACCAAAGATGAGATTAAATCATTCTCACCACAAAATATATACCAACAGGATGCTTGTAACAAGAAGGCCCATTGGTTCCATCTACCAGTGACCCCAAGAAAAACAGTTTTATCTAATCCCAGCATGGTGGCACAATTAGTTATAAAAGTAAAGAAAAGTGTGGAATGTTTTGGGAAAGAAGTAACAAATAGATCAGTTCCATTCAATGAGGATCAACTGCAAGTCTTTTACAAATAGTGATGATTGTCAAGTTGCCCTAATAGATTTCAGGGGTCAAAGTTTGTTTCATTTGCCCTCAAGCCCTGCAGTAGCTAAACATGCAAAAATGTTAGATTGGCGGTTTGAGATACCTGTAAAACTTTCCCAACCCTATGTAGTTCTTTCATTCCACTTTACCCGATCAGGGAGGGACATGCTGTTTCAAATAGGAGATGCTCAGAGAAGAGATTTCTCAACTTTTTAGTTATCAACAGGCAGTACAATTAACAATACTTTATGAATATATTTGCCTAATTACAGTTTGCCTAATTGGGTAAGGGTATAAAGAAAATATAATAAAGGTTTAAATGTTTAAACTAAAAGAAACTTGAAACCCTCATGTTAATTCTTAAATGTAGAATTTTTAACTTGTGGAAAGACAGATTGGTAGGCAGTCATTGTGGAAAGAGCACATCAAACAGTAAATATCCATATTCAAAAACTAAAAGGAGGGGAATTTAAATATAGTTCCCCTGAGCAGATTTTGCAACATGCTGTTTTCATCATAAATAACTGATTCATCCGGAAACACTGCAATGCTTTGCCATTGGTGCCCAGAGCAATCAAATGCAAAACCACTAGTAAAGTAGGAGGACCTCATCTTCACATAAAGAAAAAATCCCAACCCAATATTAACTAAGGGTTGAGGAAGTGCTTGCTTTTTTTCCACAGGATGCAGATTCACCAATTTTGATCTCAGACAGGCTGATTCATCATGTTGCAGTCCCCCAGGCACCTGGTTCCTCCACCACCAAGACCACAGGGTGGGGGGTGGGGATAAGGGGCACTCTGCCACTGCCACACAAAAGGGTCGCTCGCCAGAAGCCGTGGACTGGGCCAGCCTGACAGACGAGACGCAGTGTGCATAGCTTGAGGCCTACCTGAAGCCGCTTCAGGTAAGGGAGGTGTAAGGGCTGCTGCTCGCCAGCAGGAGAGGCAAGATAATCATTGAGATGCTGGTGGGACTGAAAGCTGCTGCAGTGCAAACTCCAATCAGAAAATAATTCTATCTACTCTGTATTAGCATGTCCACCCTCTCTCCTTAAGTTTTTCTTTTCACTAACGACTCTGGAAAAGTTAACATATGATTGAATTATACAGGTGGACCTAATGTAGTGTCTTGTGAACNAACTCCAACCAGAAAATAATTCTATCTACTCTGTATTAGCATGTCTACCCTCTCTCCTTAAGTTTTTCTTTTCACTAACGACTCTGGAAAAGTTAACATACGATTGAATTATACAGGTGGACCTAATGTAGTGTCTTGTGAACAATGTATGCTTTCATCTTGTTTAACTTCTCAATATAATGTATGCTCTTTTGTGGTTCTAAAGCACCCACCTTATCCCATGGTGCCTGTAACTGTAACCACGTATTGGTATGATAACCATGGCCTTGCTGTGTTGCAACAGCTGCAGGATTTAACGTGGACACAGTGGTTTGTGGGCATGCTTGTTTTGGGTATATCAGCTTTGATAACTGCAATTACTCCCATTACTGTAGCAGCTTTATCATTGGCCCAATAGGTGCACACCGCCCAATATGTTGATACTATGTCCAAAAAAGTTTATTTAATGCTGGCAACTCAGGAAGTTATAGACAGGAAACTAGAAATGAGGCTTGATGCCCTAGAGGAAGCAATAATGCATATTGGGAATGAATTATGGAGTCTAAACATAAAAATGGCTCTTTCATGTCATGCTGATTACTGGTGGATATGTGTTACACTCCTGAAAGTAAACAAAACAGATTTTGATTGGGAAAACATCAAAAATCATATTTTAGTTGTTTGGAAGAGCTCAGAAATTAGCTTAGATTTAGGGAAACTTCATAATCAGATTCAAACCTTGGAACACTTCTGATTGGATTTTACTGCTGCAGGAGAAGCCAATGACTTTTTCCACACCTTCTCTAACTTCATTTCTGGAAAAACTATTCTGTCTACCCTTTCAACCTATGTTGGCATAGGTGTCATAATTATATTTCTTATGATCCTTCTTGCCTGTATGGTCAGGATTCTTCAGCAGAGCATTCGGAACCTCATAACTGAATTACACCTGATGATTTAAAAAAAAAAAAACAAACAAAGAATGAGAGATGTCGGGAGCCAGAGTCAGGAATCCCACCCATGACAGAGTCACGTGGCAGACTCAGATGACTGAGCTATTTGAGTCTTCAGATTTCTCCCTGGTTTTTCCTGAGCATGTACCCTGAAAAATAAGAATTTGTCTGTTTTCCCATTGTTTTCTGACTTTCTCTGGAAAAAGTTAATTCAGGACTTTGGCCTTCTGCATTTGAAAGAAGTGTTTCAGCTCAACCACCCTTCGATAATGCTCTAGCCTGCCTAACAAGTTCCCCTGACCTTCTACAAGCTTGTGAATTGCTCACAACCTACCAACTGTGAGGGGCACAAAAGCCTTAATGTATCTTAAAGTTTCAGAGCCTTTTCAAATTCATATTGGTGACAGGATTTCATGGTTAACTCAGTGAGTGCTGCCAGACCTCCTTATTTTTTATCTATTAGGCACCCAGGAAGATGTAATCAATGTAAATGTGATATGGAAAAGGATATATAGCAGTTTTGATGTTAGCAGTACTAAACTTTTGAATAAATTAATTTACTGTGAAGAGCACAAAAGCCTTAAATTATCTTAAAGTTTCAGAGCCTTTTCAAATTCATATTGGTGACAGGATTTCACGGTTAACTCAATGATTGATGCCAGACTTTCTTATTGTTTATATATCAGGCACCCAGGAAGATGTAATCAATGTAAATGGGATATGGAAAAGGATATATAGTAGTTTTGATGTTAGCAATACTAAATTTTTGAGTAAATTTCTTTTGCTATAAATCACTGTACTTCCTTTTATTACAAATTGCTGTATTTTTATTTAGTGTTTGGTGACAGAGGCATTCAGACTTTGGAAAGATTAACACAAATGAGTCTTCTGGTTAACAAAACCTTATCAGAAGAGAGCCATAAAAATGTTAACAGGCCTCTTGGCCAGAAGACAATGTAAACCACCTGAGATCTTTAGTAACGGGAGGGTATGCAAAAAAGAAAGCCTTTTCCCGATGAGGGTCAGGACTGCTGCCCCTGCATAATGCTGCATGTTCCATTATGTACAACTTGGGGTATATAAGCTGATTTTGAAAAATAAACCTTCCTTTTCTTTTGGAGTCTTGCAGTGCACTGGGCTTCCCCATGTCGTTCTTTTCTCAGCCCTTTCTCCCCCTTTTCGGCTGAATTCCTATCTGGGGCAAGGAGGCTCGCCATGTCTACAAACCTCTCCCAGCTGCTAAGATCCATAAGAGAGAGAGCCCGGGGTGGGGCACTCTCCGATATTGAAAGGGCCGCCGGTGGCTTAACGTAGCTGGTGCAAACCTCTTGTCTTGAGGTTTTATTGGTTTTCCATGTAAACAAAATTATTCAACCTCATTTTCCCCACTAATTTCCTAGTATACTCTTCTATCCTGAGCTATCCTGTTCTCTCCTATCCTGTCCTATCCGCCCACTGCGTCCCTGCTTTGAATATCCCTGGATCCACAGAGGCTGGAACATTGCAAGTGGTGCCCGGAACAGGCTATTCAAAGGTAGGTCTCTCATCGTTCAGGGTGGATGGGTCGCCAATGAGGGTGTCACGGACCCGCCTGCCATAGGCAGAATTGGATGATTGGGAAGTAAGTGATTGGAAAGATACTCGGATTGAGGGGTTGGAAAGAAACCCGGTTATGAGGTTTGAAAGGGGTTGCAAAGAAACCCAATCAATTAGGTTGAAACTACACCACTCTTTACGGTTGGAACAAACCTTTTCCAGGTTGCAACACACATTTTCCAGGTTGCAACAAACCTTTTCCTAGGTTGGAACACACCCTGTCTTGGGTAATTGAACAGAAACCCATTTCTTATAGTTGGAAACAAACCTCTTTTACAAAACTTAAATCTTCCTTTATATAAATTTCTGACATGGGAAACAATGATTTAAAACTATGACAACTCTTCCTAAAAGTAATTTTAAATACTTTTAATTTAAATACTTGGGTGAAGGTACATAAACAGCTAAAAACTTATTATGCTTTTGTTCTGTTAAATATAATTAAAAATGTTCTGGACTCCTGTCATGAGGCTGTTAGATAGAATATGGGAGAGGCTATAGTGGTGGATGGTAGTGGGTCTCCACCTTCTATGCAGATCATATTTTCTGCCATTGGCAAGAAAAGGAGGGAGATTGTACTCTTCCTCCCGATGAAGGAGAGTGCTTACAGGACACAGCGGCTGAGTGCCCTGGTGAACCCCCTGCCCCTCTACACAAACCAAACCTTTAAAAATGTATCTTATTTAAGGCGACCACTGCAGCCTCCGTTTGTGCCTCTCCAGGGCTTAAGCATTCCCCACTTTGCCTCCAAAATCTCCCAGAACATTGTCTAAGGTTGCAAAAGATAGGGAGAATATTTTTGAGCAAAAGAGATTTTAAAACAGAGCCTGCTACTTGCAAGAAATCCCCTCAGTGGGGGCTTCAATCAAGCAAAAAAAAAGAAAAAAAAAAAAAACAGAAAAAAAAGAGAGAGAAAAAAAGAAAAGGAGAAAAAGAAAGAAAAATAATTGAAATAAAAAAGGATTTTACAACTATAAACTTTTTCTTGAGGCCAAATGGAACATTTTTGTCCAAAATGACCTCCTAAACAGACAAAAAGCCGTGCCAATTAAACCCAGGCCAAGGAAAAAAAAAAAAAAAAAACAGACCAAAAAGGAGACTTGGCAACAATATTAACCCCTGATGTGCTGCTTATTCTGATTCCAGTGAGAGTGGGTAGCCCCTTCCCTGAGGACATTATAAGACTTGTGCTAGGGTGTACCTCATTTTCTTTTCAAAAAAAAATTTCGGTGGTGCCTAGCATATTAGATTCTGATTATACTGGAAAAATTAAAGTTTTTATCTTGCAGCTTACTAAAACTGTGCAAATTAATAAAGGTCAAGGAACAGCACAGCTTTTTCTTTTACCTTATTATTAGATAGGAAAAACCTTGACTTTTCAAGAACGGGACCCAGAAGATTTCAATCTACTAATCTAGCTTTTAGAGTGCAAGAAATTACAGCTTCTAGGCCTTTAAAAGTTTAAACGTTTTTTAATTCAAGGAGATAAAATGTCAGGGATGTTAGACACCAGAGCAGACATTTCTTATATTGCTGAGAAAGATTAGCCCAGCTCCTGGCCAATATGTACTATTGAAAATGAGTTGCTGGGATTAGAGAAAATGGTATGCAGGATGGAAATACTGTAGAGAAAAAAGTGAGAGAGAGTTTAAAACCTTGGAGAGTAGTGAGTTTCCAGTTGCTGAAAGTATTCAAGCAAAGATTATATGGTAGAGAGCTATAGACCAGATTTAGGTTCCAAAAGGATGATTGGAAAAGCTTATATAGAAGTTGTACAACACCTGTCTACTTGCTTCTCATATTTAGGTCTGGCAAAAGTTTTAAAACTGACAATGTCTCTCTAAAGCTGCAGAGAGATTGTTTACTAACTTTAAATGATTTCCACAAATTATTACAGGATATTAATTAGATATGCACACATTTAAAACCGCTTACTGCAGATTTAAAGCCTTTGTTTGTTTGCTTAAAAGGTGATCCTGATCCCAGTTCTAGGAAAATGTTGACTAGTGAGGCAGAGTTGGCTCTTGTTAAAATGGATGAGAGTTTATATGATCAGTCAATTAAGATTAATATTACCAAAGATGAGATTAAATCATTCTCGCCACAACATATATACCAACAGGATGCTTGTAACAAGAAGGCCCATTGGTTCCATCTACCAGTGACCCCAAGAAAAATAGTTTTATCTAATCTTAGCTTGGTGGCACAATTAATTTAAAAGAAAAAAAAAGTGTGGAACTTTTTGGGAAAGAAGTAACAAATAGATCAATTCCATTCAATGAGGATCAACTGCAAGTCTTTTACAAATAGTGATGATTGGCAAGTTGCCCTTATAGATTTCAGGGATGAAAGTTTGTTTCATTTGCCCTCAAGCCCTGCAGTAGCTAAAAGTGCAAAAATGTTAGACTGGCAGTTTGAGGATACCTGTAAAACTTTCACAACACTATGCAGTTCCTTCATTCCCCTTTACCTGATCGGGGAGGAACATGCTGTTTCAAATAGGAGATGCTCAGAGAAGAGATTTCTCAACTTCTTAGTTATCAACAGGCTGTACAATTAACAATACTTTATAAATATATTTGCCTAATTACAGTTTGCCTAATTGGGTATGGGTACACAAAAAATGTAATAAAGGTTTAAATGTCTAAACTAAAAGAAACTTGAAACCCTCATGTTAATTCTTAAATGTAATATTTCTCACTTGTGAAAAGACAGATTGGTAGGCTGTCATTGTGGAAAGAGCACATCAAACACTAAATATCCATATTCAAAAACTAAAAGGAGGGGAATTTAAATATAGTTCCCCCTATCAGATATTGCAACATGTTCTTTTCATCATAAATAACTGATTCATCCAGAAACACTGCACTGCTTTGCCATTGGTGCCCAGAGCAATCAAATGCAAAACCATTAGTAAAGTAGAAGGACCTCATCTTCACGTAAAGAAAAAATCCCAACCCAATATTAACTGAGTGTCGAGGAAGTGCTTACATTTTTTCCACAGGACACAGATTCACCAGTTTTGATCCCGGACAGGCTGATTCATCATGTTGCAGTCCCCCAGGTACCTGGTTCCTCCACCACTGAGACCACAGAGGGAAAAAAAAAAAAAGGGCACTCTGCCGCCTCCACGCAAAATGGCTGCTCGCCAGGAGCCGTGGGCGGGGCCAGCCTGACAGACGAGACCCAGTGTGCATAGCTCGAGGCCTACCTGAAGCCGCTTCAGGGAAGGGCGGGGCAAGGGCTGCAGCTCACCAGCAGGAGAGGCAAGATAAACATTGAGATGCTGGCGGGACTGAAAGCTGCTGCAGCGCGAACTCCGACCAGAAAATAATTCTATCTACTCTGTATTAGCATGTCTACCCTCTCTTCTTATGTTTTTCTTTTCACTAATGATTCTGGAAAATTTAAAATATGATTGAATTATACAGGTGGACCTAATGAAATTTCTTGTGAACAATGTATGCTTTCATCTTGTTTAACTTCTCAATATAATGTATGCTCTTTTGTGGTTCTAAAGTGCCCACATTATCCCATGGTGCCTGTAACTGTAACCACATATTGGTATGATAACCATGGCCTTGCTGTGTTGCAATGGCTGCAGGATTTAATGCGGACATAATGGTTTGTGTGCATGCTTGTTTTGGGAATATCAGCTTTGATAACTACAATTACTTCCATTACTGTGACAGCTTTATCATTGTCTCAACAGGTGAACACTGCCCAATATGTTGATACTCTGTCCAAAAAAGTTTCTTTAATGCTGGCAACTCAGGAAGTTATGGACAGGAAACTAGAAATGAGGGTTGATGCCATAGAGGCAGCAATAATGCATATTGGGAATGAATTACGGAGTCTAAAAGTAAAAATGGCTCTTTCATGTCATGCTGATTACTGGTAGATATGTGTTACACTCCTGAAAGTAAACAAAACAGATTTTGATTGGGAAAACATCAAAAATCATATTTTAGGTGTTTGGAACAGCTCAGAAATTAGCTTAGATTTAGGGAAACTTCATAATCAGATTCAAACCTTGGAACATTTCCGATTGGATTTTACTGCTGCAGGAGAAGCCAATGACTTTTTCCACACCTTCTCTAACTTCATTTCTAGAAAAACTACCTTCTCTAACTTCATTTCTGGAAAAACTATTCTGTCTACCGTTTCCACCTATATTGGCATAGGTGTCATAATTTGATTTCTTATAATCCTTCTTCCCTGTATTGTCAGCATTCTTCGGCAGAGCATTCAGAACCTCGCAACAGCATTACACCTGATGATGCTAAAAAACAAAGAATGGGACATGTCGGGAGCCAGAGCGAGGAATCCCACCCATGACAAAGTCACGTGGCAGACTCAGATGGCAGAGCAATTTGAGTCTTTGGATTTCTCCCTGGTTTTTCCTGAGCATGTACTCCGAAAAATAAGAATTTGTAAGTTTTCCCTTTGTTTTCTGTCTTTCTCTGGAAAAAGTTAATTCAGGGCCTTGGCCTTCTGAATTTGAAAGGGGAGTTTCAGCCCAACTCCCCATTTGATAATGCTCTAGCCTACCTAACAAGTTCCTCTGACCTTCTACAAGCTTGTGAATTGCTCAAAACCTTCCAGCTGTGAGGGGCACAAAAGCCTTAAAATATCTTAAAGTTTCAGAGCCTTTTCAAATTCATATTGGTGATTGGATTTCATGGTTAACTCAGTGATTGCTGGCAGACCTCCTTATTTTTTATCTATCAGGCACCCAGGAAGATGTAATCAATGTAAATATGATATGAAAAGGATATATAGTAGTTTTGATGTTAGCAATACTAAACTTTTGAGTAAATTACTTTTTCTTTTGCTATAAATCACTGTACTTCCTTTTATTACAAATTGCTGTATTTTTATTTAGCGTTTTGTGAGAGTGGCATTCAGACTTTGGAACGATTAACACAAATGAGTCTTCTGGTTAACAAAACCTTATCAGCAGAGAGCCACAAAAATGTTAACAGACCTCATGGCAAGAAGATAATGTAAACCACCTGAGATCTGTTGTAACGGGAGGGTATGCAAAAAAGAAAGCCTTGTCTCGATGAGGGTCAGGACTGCTGCCCCTGCATAATGCTGCATATTCCAATATGTACAACTTGGGGTATATAAGCTGATTTTGAAAATAAACCTGCATTTTATTTTGGAGTCTTGCACTGACACTGGTCTTCCCCAGGTCGTTCTTTTATCCCCCGTTTCTCCCCTTTTTTGGCTGAATTCCCATCTGAGGCGAGGAGGCTCGCCATGTCTACTGACCTGTCCCAGCGGCTAAGATCCGTAAAAGAGAGAGCCCAGGGCGGGGCACTCTCCAATATTCAAAGGGATGCCGGGGGCCTATGATA
>SJXQ01010158.1:0-55441 GCA_006408695.1 Aepyceros melampus | reverse complement strand
GGCCTATGATAGATTGTGCAAACCTCTTGTCTCGAGGTTTTATTGGTTTTCCACGTAAACCGAGATATTCAGCCTCCTTTTTCCCACTAATTTCCTACTATACTATTCTATCCTGAGCTATGCCCACATTTAAAACTGCCTACTGCAGATTTAAAGCCTTTGTTTGTTTGATTAAAAGGTGATCCTGATCCCAGTTCTAGGAAAACGTTGACTAGTGAGGCAGAGTTGGCTCTTGTTAAAATGGGTGAGAGTTTATATGATCAATTAAGATTAATATTACCAAAGATGAGATTAAATCATTCTCACTGCAAAATATATACCAACAGGATGCTTGTAACAAGAAGGCCCATTGGTTCCATCTGCCAGTGACCCCAAGAAAAATAGTTTAATCTTATCCCAGCTTGCTGGCACAATTAATTATAAATGAAAAAATAAAGTGTGGAACTTTTGGGAAAGAAGCAACAAATAGATCAATTCCATTCAATGAGGATCAACTGCAAGTCTTTTACAAATAGTGATGATTGTCAAGTTGCCCTGATAGATTTCAGGGGTCAAAGTTTGTTTCATTTGCCCTCAAGCCCTGCAGATGCTAAAAGTGCAAAAATGTTAGATTGGTGGTTTGAAGATGCCTGTGAAACTTTCGCAACAATATGTAGTTCCTTCATTCCCCTTTACCCGCTTGGGGAGGGACATGCTGTTTCAAATAGGAGATGCTCAGAGAAGAGATTTCTCAACTTCTTAGTTATCAAGAGGTGGTATAATTAATAATACTTTATAAAAATATTTGCCTAATTACAGTTTGCCTAATTGGGTATGGGTATAAAGGAAATATAATAAAGGTTTAAATGTCTAAACTAAAAGAAATTTGAAACCCTCATGTTAATTCTTAAATGTAATATTTTTAACTTGTGAAAAGACAGATTGGTAGGCAGTCACTGTGGAAAGAGCACATCAAACACTAAATATCCATATTCAAAAACTAAAAGGAGGGGAATTTAAATATAGTTCCCCTGATCAGATTTGCAACATGCTCTTTTCATCATAAATAACTGATTCATCTGGAAACACTGCAATGCTTTGCCATTGGTGCCCAGAGCAATCGAATGCAAAACCATTAGTAAAGTAGAAGGACCTCATCTACAAATAAAGAAAAAATCCCAACTCAATATTAACTGAGGGTCGAGGAAGTGCTTGCATTTTTTCCACAGGACGCAGATTCACCAGTTTTGATCCGGGACAGGCTGATTCGTCATGTTGCAGTCCCCCAGGCACCTGGTTCCTCCACTGCCCAGACCACAGGTGAAAAAAAAAAGGGGGGGAGGCATTCTGCCACCACCACGCAAAACAGCCACTCACTGGGAGCCCCGTGGGTGGAGCCAGCCTGACATATGAGACCTAGTGTGCATAGCTTGAGACCTACCTGAATCTGCTTCACAGAAGGGCGGGGCAAGGGCTGCAGCTCACCAGCAGGAGAGGCAAGATAAACATTGAGATGCTGGCAGGACTGACAGCTACTGCAGCACGAACTCCAACCAGAAAATAATTCTGTCTACTCTGTATTAGCATGTCTTCCCTCTCTCCTTATGTTTTTCTTTTCACTAACAACTCTGGAAAATTTAAAATACGATTGAATTATACAGGTGGACCTAATGTAGTGTCTTGTGAACAATGTATGCTTTCATCTTGTTTAACTTCTCAATATAATGTATGCTCTTTTGTGGTTCTAAAGCACCCACCTTATCCCATGGTGCCTGTAACTCTAACCACGTATTGGTATGATAACCATGGCCTTGCTGTGTTGCAACAGCTGCAGGATTTAATGCAGACACAATGGTTTGTAGGCATGCTTGCTTTGGGAATATCAGCTTTGATAACTACAATTGCTTCCATTACTGTGGCAGCTTTATTGTTGGCTCAACAGGTGCACACCGCCCAATATATTGATACTATGTCCCAAAAAGTTTCTTTAATGCTGGCAACTCAGGAAGTTATAGACAGGAAATTAGAAATGAGGGTTGATGCCCTAGAGGCAGCAATAATGCATTTGGGAATGAATTACAGAGTCTAAAAGTAAAAATGGCTCTTTCATGTCATGCTGATTACCGGTGGATATGTGTTACACTCCTGAAAATAAATGAAACAGATTTTGATTGGGAAAACATCAAAAATCATATTTTAGGTGTTTGGAACAGTTCAGAAATTAGCTTAGATTTAGGGAAACTTCATAATCAGATTCAAACCTTGGAACATTTCCGATTGGATTTTACTGCTGCAGGAGAAGCCAATGACTTTTCCAACACCTTCTCTAACTTCATTTCTGGAAAAACTATTCTGTCTACCATTTCCACCTATGTTGGCATAGGTGTCATAATTTTATTTATTATAATCCTTCTTCCCTGTTTGGTCAGGATTCTTCAGTAGAGCATTCGGAACCTCGCAACTGAATTACACCTGATGATGCTAAAAAACAAAGAATGGGACATGTCGGGAGCCAGAGCGAGGAATCCCACCCGTGACAGAGTCACGTGGCAGACTCGGTTGGCAGAGCAATTTGAGTCTTTGGATTTCTCCCTGGTTTTTCCTGAGCATATAGGATGGTGATGAGTGTGTGGTGATAATAAAAAGCAAAGATGGGAGAAAGATGATAACCACAAGCCCTCATTTCTGGCTTATTTGTGTTCCCTGCGTTTATAAAGTGAAGGCAAAATGCAACCAGAAAGAAACACTAACCCTGACAGGTACCAGTCATGTGGTAGAAGATACAATTCACTTAAAAATCACAAAAAGTCCATGTGACAGGAGTTATCAGCCCCATTTTTAAAAAGGACATCATAGAAATCTGTTGTATAGCACAGGAAGCTCAGCTTGGTGGTCTGTGATAACCTAGAGGGGTGGGATGGGGTAGGAAGACAGAGGTTCAAGAGGGAGGAGATATGGGTGTACATACAGCAGACTCACTTTGTTGTACAATAGAAATTAACATATCGTTGTAAAATTGTTATCTTCCAATTTTTTAAAAAAAAGACATTTTATGTTCATAAATATGTGCCCATGTGGTAACTGACAAGGCCAGCTCATTAGACTCAAGTACATGCGTGCCTTCATCCACCCCATGGGTCTCATCTTGCCATTGGCCTGCCTCCACCTCCTGCATCACCCTGACAAAGCTGAAAGCTTTATCACCTCTTACCAGGGCTCACACGTTGGCCTTGCCATTCGCTTGTTTTCCCCGGGCCAAATTCCCTTCTTCCCTTTTTCTCTGTACCACTCCATCTTCCAAGCCTACTTCTACTCTTCTCTGAAAGAGCTTCAGGTTGCCTTGGCAACTGTCTTCAAACTCCTGCCCATAGTCAAGATCTCAATTCTTCAGCACCTGGGCCTGGATATCTGTTTTTGGTCTAGCAGGCCTTGAAGACAGATGCCTATATCTCGTCTGTTCCACTGAGCAGTGGACAGGCCCACTCCTCCAGGGAGTGTTCCTTGATTAACATCACTCAGCTGCCCCATTGGAGAAAGAGCTTCAGGTTGCCTTGGCAACTGTCTTCAAACTCCTGCCCATAGTCAAGATCTCAATTCTTCAGCACCTGGGCCTGGATATCTGTTTTTGGTCTAGCAGGCCTTGAAGACAGATGCCTATATCTCGTCTGTTCCACTGAGCAGTGGACAGGCCCACTCCTCCAGGGAGTGTTCCTTGATTAACATCACTCAGCTGCCCCATTGGTTTCTTTTCCTAAGCTCAGTTGCTGCCAGATTCAAATGCATATTGATGTATCAGTTGGCTCATTTTCACTTGTGTGCATACGTGTTTGCTGTCTCCCAGCTGCTTTGTAAGCCTTCTGAAAGCAAGACTGTCCTCTGTGTCTTTGGGTGCCTTCTCAGCCCCGTTCTCTCCCCACCTTCCCACAGGATTTCCTGTCCCTGAGGGGTACCCCCAACAGTGCCAAACAGAGTGCTGGAACACCTCCAATCCCCAGGACCTTCACACACACTCCCCAGAACTGATCAACGAGATGAAGCTGTCACAGGCAGGCTGAGGGAAGAGGGAGGGGCAGTGTGGTGTTATTTTGAGAGCTTTTCGAGGGATGGGACTGAGAAAAGCATCAGAGAGAGACATGCAATGACAAGCCACCCATGTCTTTGGGTGCCTTCTCAGCGCCGTTCTCTCCCCACCTTCCCACAGGATTTCCTGTCCCTGAGGGGTACCCCCAACAGTGCCAAACAGAGTGCTGGAGCACCTCCAATCCCCAGGACCTTCACACACACTCCCCAGAACTGATCAACGAGATGAGGCTGTCACAGGCAGGCTGAGGGGAGAGGGAGGGGCAGTGTGGTGTTATTTTGAGAGCTTTTCGAGGGATGGGACTGAGAAAAGCATCAGAGAGAGACGTGCAATGACAAGCCACCCAGCCCTGTAGGACTCCACCAGGGACGTGTGAGAAGAAAACTTCAGGGCAGTGGGGAAAGCTAAAGCCTGGAAGGCCTAAAGGAAAATCACAGACAATGGGGAGGCGGGGTGAGATGTTGAAAGCCGACAGTCAGCAGAGCAAGGGCTGAGGCTCCTTACACAGGGGAGACAGGTGAAGAGCTGGGGGCAGCCTGTTCCAAGACTGTCAGCAAAGGAGACCCCCAGCAGTCACCCACTGGCAATGCTGGAGCAGAGCAGAGGTCAGAAAAGAGGAAGTTCAAAATGAGCATGTGGAAGAAGAGAGGTAGAGACTGTCTTACTTTGAGGCACAGAGTCTACATCCTGACTGCAAATTTCTAGCTGTGTGACCCTAGGCAGTTCACTTACCCTCTCTGATCTTGCTTTCCTCATCTAGAAAATAGAGACTGTATCTAACTTACAGGGAAAATGAAGTGTAGTAGATGATAGAGAGAAGGAGCAGGGATTATCTCTTTCGCCTTCGCATTTGGAAAGACCTAGAAGAAGACATAATAATCAGGAAAAGCTCTGGAACAAGCCCCATGTTTCACTGAACACAGTGAAAAGACCTGGAAAGGAAGTTCAAGTTCTTGAAATGAAAGTTCTTGTGGGAGGAAACCTAAGGGAATTATGGGGTCCATAAATCTGTAATAGGAAGCTAGGGGCCCATCACTACAGAAAGGAACCCTGAGTGCACCTGAGCTGAAGGGAGAGAGACCAGGCTGGTAATAACCCTCCCTGTGGGATGCCTGCTTTGTTGGGCGGGGACAATCCCTGGGGCTGGGCACACAGAGACAGGCGTGGAAGCTGGGCCGCATCACCGGAACACCCCTGAAAGCCCTTCAGGCAGAGCACTGGGATGTTCAGAACAAGAGAAGGGGACGACCAAGGATGAGATGGCTGGATGACATCACAGACTCAATGGACGTTAGTCTGAGTGAACTCCGGGAGTTAGTGATGTAAAGGGAGGCCTGCCGTACTGCGATTCATGGGGTCGCAAAGAGTCGGACATGACTGAGCGACTGAACTGAACTGAGTAGTACATATATCATTTATTTATATCTCTGTTTGTCCAAGATCTTAGGACAAATTCCGTAGGATAGACTCAAAGGAAAGATGAGAGAAACACTCATGCTGTTCCACTTTTTCCCTTTCTATTTTCCATGCTGTGATGGGACTGGATGCCATGATCTTAGTTCTTTTTTTTTTTTTTTTAATGTTGAGTTTCAAACCAGCTTTTTCACTCTTCTCTTTCATCCTCATCAATATGTTCTTTAGTTTCTTTTCATATTCTACCATTAGAGTGGTATCATCTGAATATCTGAGGTTGTTGATATTTCTCTTGGAAATCTTGATTCCAGGTTGTGATTCATCCAGCCTGGCATTTTGCAGGATGTACTCTGCATAGAAGATAAATAAGCAGGGTGACTATATACAGTCTTTCTGTACTCCTTTCCCAATTTTAAACCAGCCATTTTTCCATGTCTGGTCTAATTTTTTTTTCTGACCTGCATGCAAGTTTCTCAGGAGACAGCTAAGATGGCCTGGTACTCCCATCTCTAAGAATTTCCCACTATTTCTTGTGATCCACACAGTCAAAGGCTTTAGTGTAGTCAATGAAGCAGAAGTAGATGTATTTCTGGAACTCCCTTGCTTTCTCCATGATCTAATGAATGTGGGCAATTTTATCTATGGTTCCTCTGCTTTTTCTAAATGTAGTTTATACAGCCTGTAGTTCTCAGTTCACATACTGCTGAAGCCTGGCTTGAAGAATTTTGAGCATAACCGTGCTAGCATGTGAAATGTGTTCAATTGCATGGTAGTTTGAACATTCTTTGGCATTGCCCTTCTTTGGGATTGGAATGAAAACTGACCTCGTCCAGTCCATTGAATACAACACTCTAACAGCATCGTCTTTTAGGATTTTAAATAGCTCAGCTGTAATTCTGTCACCTCCACTAGCTTTGCTCAGAGTAATGTTTCCACTTGACTTCACACTCTATGATCACATCATTATGATTATCCGGGTCATTAAGACATTTTTGGTATAGTTTTTCTGTGTATTTTTGCCACTTATTCTTAATCTCTTCTGCCTTTGTTAGGTGTTTACCATTTTTTCCTTTAGTATGCCCATCACTGAGTGAAATGTTCCATTGATCTCTCCAAATTTCTTGAAGACAGCTTTAGTCTTACCCATTCTGTTGTTTTCCTCTATTTCTTGTGTTGTTAATTGAAGAAGGCTTACTTATTTCTCCTTGTTATTCTCTGGAACTCTGCATTCAATTGTGTATATCTTTACTTTTCTCCGTTGCCTTTTGCTTCTCTTCTTCTCAGTTATTCTCAAGGCCTCCTCAGACAACCACTTTGCTCTCTTGCATTTCTTTAGGATGCCTTTGGTCACTGTCTCCTGTACAGTGTTACAAACCTCTCCCCATATTTTTTCAGGCATGCTGTCTACCAGATCTTATCCCTTGAATCTATTTGTCATCTCTATGTGTAATCATAAAGGATTTGATTTGACTTGTCCATCTTGAGTGGCCCTGCATGGCATGACTCATAGCTTCATTGAGTCATGCCAGCCTCTTTGCCATGACAAGGATGTGATCCATGAAGGGGTTTCCTCTCTACAGTCTCCTTTGTGGAGCTTTTCCATAAGTGGCCTTCATACCTCTCCTCCCTCATTACCCATGACCATTAGTTAGAACAAGGAGATTAATGTTAATGTATAATTGTCATGACAAATTTAAAATAAGAAGCCCAATTCTCTCTGTAGAAAATAAGAAAAGAGACATCCTGTCTCTAAGTTATTTCGGGCACTTACTTTAGTAAGCTCTTTCTCCATTCTGTAAGATTTTATCAATCCTTTTGAGTGCTAGATAGGCTTTTGGTCAGCTTTATGACACAGGAATGACTTTCTCAAGAACCATCCTTTGAAATGTAAACATCAAGAGTCATACTGCCCAGTCTCTCCATCTCTGTGGAAAGGCTGGAGACTAATTTTGAGGGTGCCTGCCTGCAAGCTGCAAAATTGCCTCCTGTCACAAAGAGATGAGATTATTTTTCCCCTGGATGAAACCAATTAGCTAATACAAATGGCTACCCCAATTACCAGTTCAGCCAGGATGAAGTCTGTGTAACAAATGGTGCTGCCAAGCCCTCTTACTTAAGCAGTGCTTAAGTCATTGTTTATCTTGAACACACATAGAGCATGCTGTATCTGCACTGAGGTATAAAGGATAAGATTTCTGTCTTTGTATCTGTTTGTGGACTGTCTGTGATGCACATCACACTCTGGCTTAATACTTATTCCATAATGAGGCTGTTTCCTTTCTCCTCTTCCTCTGTGGGAAGGTTTTCTGGGTTGGGAAAATATTTTGTTTTTAATTATATTTTCCTAACATAATCAGTGAAGAGAGGACTCATGAAGTAAGGAAGAATATTTACAATGAATAAGACAAATTTTACGGCTGGAGAAGTCCCTGACAAAGATGGGAGTGGAAATACGGAGAGTGGTCATAATAGGGTATTGAGGAGTGGATGGGAGCAGAAGTGTACACGTGACCTAAGACACCTAAGAAGAACTGCTACCTTAAAAATAAAAGACAGTATGTAACTTTTGTTCCTGTTCCATTGGTGCTGAGGTCTCAGAATGCTCTGTGGGCTTCTGGCTTTTCTAATTTCCTAAAGTAGGCAGATCCGGGCTGAAAGTGAGAAGCCAGATGAAGGTATATGATTTTGTCTCAAACCAAAGTTGGCGAAATCAGTGCAAACAGTCATAACTTCATGGCATAGTTTAATGACATATGTCATTAGGTCATAACTTAATGACCTGACATTAAGTCACAACTTAATGACATATTCTGTTTAAGAAAAAGAGAAATTCTGACAAGAACTTCAAGAAAGCAACAACGAATGAAGAAATCAAGACAATTTGAACAAAATGTTCAGTTCAAATCGGAGAAGAAGGCTTTGGGGATCTGGATAGGAACACTTTCACTACAATAAACAAAGACTAGAGAGCTGTTCTGTTCCTGAGCCATCTGACAAACTGCTGCTTCTTACATAATTTCACTCCCTCTACGGATAGGCGACTGTCTGTCTCCCTGGGAGGCTGGCCTTTGGCCTACCCTAAATGGTGAATGCAGAGAATTGGGAGCAAGCAGCTTTCACGTACACAGAAATCAGGGTTCATGTGGTTTTCATTCACTTCTACCTTCAGCAGCTCCTGGCATTTATATGTAGGTAAGCTTTTGACTGGCACTGAAATCGATTCATTTGTAAGAATGTTCTAAGGGCTCTGCTGTCAATTAATGTGAAGAGACAGACTACACATCACCGTTTAAGAACTTCAGGCTGGGTTTTTCATGAACAGCCCTACTCCTTGTGGATAAACAAGCTTTAACCTACCTTCCGTAGTTCCACGGGAAGCAAACTGCCTGTGTGTTGGCTCAGGAAACGCTTGAGCTCTGCTATTCAAGTCCTTCACAAGTCAATGCTTTCTATTTTCTTCATGAGCTGGGACAAATATAAACAGTATTGAGTAGCTTTTTGTTCCAACATTTAAATATATCTGTTTAATGTGCACTCACCTTGGCAGAAGGGATGGCTGTATAGCTTCCAGGGCTTCAGACCATCTCATAAATAAAGGGAAGAACTTGAACATAGAATTGACTTACTCACTTCAGTGAGAACATGGCATATCTAGCTAGTTTCTTATCCCTCAAGGTGATGTTCATTTTCTCATGATGCTGCTATTAGACAGCACACAACTCTGCCTAAATGCCCATCATATACATTTTCAAATGACTTATCCTGGGACAGATTTTCATTTGGATAGTTTGTACATTATGATTCAGGTGTTGGGAGACATTCAGTGTTTAAAGAATGAGAGCTGCGAGCTCATGAGTATGTATGACTCACTTTTGCCAATGTCTATTCAAACAAATCCACCAAACAATTTGGGGTTATGTATGGGGACCCTGGTAATAGAGATTAAACCAGAACAACAAAAATAATCCCAATCTTTCATAAGTCTACGTCCTTACTGAGCACAAAAGGTCAAAACACATTACTCAAAGAATGTAATGCAGTGTGTAATCTCATTGCACTTATTCTTAAACAGGAAAAGAGAAGAAAAATACTTCAGGATGTGGCTAGAACATCAACTGCTTTGACTAGTTCATACAATGTGGTCAGATGGACAAGAGCAAAGGACCAGTCCAGCATGAGCAAAAATATGGAGATGTGGGAGTGGGCACGGCTGATTTAGCAAGTTCTAAAATCACTGGCTAGTCTGCAAGAGAAATTTTCTATTGCAAAGTGTATCACTTGGGATGAGTTACAAGTGTGGAGAAATCCTAATTATTGGAGAGCTTTGTTTAAAATAGAATTGCATGTGTCTCTCTGGTAAAATCCCAGAGCTATGTGATATGAGGGTGGTGGAAACACTCTGACACCAAAACCCAGAATCTTTCTATCTTGTGGCTCTGCCATATAGTAATTCCATGTCAGAATCATCTGGTTGTGCAAGCTGGATTTTTCAGTCACATTGGTATCATTTAGCTGGAAGGGAGGAGGTAAAGAGACAAAAAAGAGACACTTCCGTTTTTAAAGACATTTCCTTCCTTTGAGGACAACTGTTGGAAATTGCACACAGAAGTCCACTGGATTCTCATGGATTTCACTGAGACACAAGGGAAACTAAAAAAATGTCTTCATTTCAGGCTGTCATGTGCTTAGAATGACAAGCACATGAAAAAAATGAAGATTTTCTTTCTGTTAAAAAGTAGAAATAAATATAAGCATCAATAACAATAAACTAGACATCAGTGCCACAGAGAATAATGTAGAGTAAAGTGGAGCATTTAGAGTGATTCTAGATCAGGACTCTGCAAATGTTTTCTCTCAAGGACTAGAGAGCAAATATTTCAGGCTTTGTAAGTTTCTGATGTAACTTCTCAACTCTGCCACAGACAATAATGCAAAGCAGCCAAAGACAATAGGTAAGAAAATCACTGTGGCTGAGTTCCAAAAAAGCTCAATTTCCAAAAAGTAGGAGGAGAGCAAAACTTGGCCAATGTACTATATGTTTTTATTTTTTTAATTATTCCTAGTCTAGATTATAAACTTTTCTTTTTTTATTTTTATTTATTTATTTATTTTACTTTCTTTTACTTTACATTACTGTATTGGTTTTCCCATACATTGACATGAATCCGTCTCGGGTATACATGAGTTCCCAATCCTGAACCCACCCACTCCACCTCCGCCACCTCCCACCCCATATCAACTCTCTGAATCATCCCCATGCAACAGTCCCAAGCATCCTGTATCCTGTATCAAACATCGACTGGCGATTCATTTCTTACATGATAGTATACATGTTTCAGTGCCATTCTCCCAAATCCTCCCACCCTCTCCTTCTCCCTCAAAGTCCAAAAGGCTGTTCTATTCATCTGTGTCTCCTTTGCTGTCTCGCATATAGGGTTCTCATTACCATCTTTCTAAATTCCATATATATGTGTTAGTATACTGTATTGGTGTTTTTCTTTCTGGATTACTTCACTCTGTATAATCAGCTCAGTTTCATCCATGTCATTAGATCTGATTCAAATGTATTCTTTTTAATGGCTGAGTAATACTCCATTGTGTATATGTACCACAGCTTTCTTATCCATTCATCTGCTGATGGACATCTAGGTTGCTTCCATGTCCTGGCTATTATAAACAGTGCTACAATGAACATTGGGGTACATGTGTCTCTTTCAATTCTGGTTTCCTTGGTGTGTATGCCCAGCAGTGGGATTGCTGGGTCATATGGTATTTCTATTTGCAATTTTTTTAAGGAATCTCCACACTGTTTTCCATAGTGGCTGTACTAGTTTGCAGTCCCACCAACAGTGTAAGAGGGTTCCCTTTTCTCCACACCCTCTCCAACATTTATTGCTTGCAGACTTTTGGATTGCAGCCATTCTGACTGATGTGAAATGGTACCTCATTGTGGTCTTGATTTGCATTTCTCTGATAATAAGTGATGTTGAGCATCTTTTCATGTGTTTGTTAGCCATCTATACGTATTCTTTGGAGAAATGTCTATTTAGTTCTTTGGCCCATTTTTTTATTGGGTAAAGTTGTAGGATATAAAATCAACACACATTCCTATACACTTGCATTCCTATACACTACTAATGAGAAAGTAGAAAAAGAAATTAAGGAAACAATTCCATTCACCATTGCAATGAAAAGAATAAAATACTTAGGAATATATCTACCTAAAGAAACTAAAGACCTATATATAGAAAACTATAAAACACTGATGAAAGAAATCAAAGAGGACACTAATAGATGGAGAAATATACCATGTTCATGGATTGGAAGAATCAATATAGTGAAAATGAGTATACTACCCAAAGCAATCTACAGATTCAATGCAATCCCTATCAAGCTACCAGCGATATTTTTCATAGAACTAGAACAAATAATTTCAGGATTTGTATGGAAATACAAAAACCTCAAATAACCAAAGCCATATTGAGAAAGAAGAATGGAACTGGAGGAATCAACCTGCCTGACTTCAGGCTCTACTACAAAGCCACAATCATCAGACAGTATGGTACTGGCAGAAAGACAGAAATATAGATCAATGGAATAAAATAGAAAGCCCAGAGATAAATCCACACACCTATGGACACCTTATCTTCGACAAAGGAGGTAAGAATCTACAGTGGAGTAAAGGCAATCTCTTTAACAAGTGATGCTGGGAAAACTGGTCAACCACTTGTAAAAGAATGAAACTAGATCACTTTTTAACACCATACACAAAAATAAACTCAAAATGGATTAAAGACCTAAATGTAAGAACAGAAACTATAAAGCTCCTAGAGGAGAACATAGGCAAAACACTTTCCTACATAAATCACAGCAGGATCCTCTGTGATCCACCTCCCAGAATACTGGAAATATAAACTTTTCTTGAAAATGCAATGTACAGGACAATGTGAAAAAAGAACTTACCATGGTGGAAGGATCTTTGAACTATTATTCAGAGACCTGGAGTCCAGTCCTAGTCTTTCAGTTTAGATTGGCAAATTTAAGGAAGTTATTTTGCCAGTATGGACCTAACAGAAGAAGAAAGTATTAAGAAGAAGTGACAAAAATACACAGAACTGTATCCCCCCAAAAATGATCTTAATAACCCAGATAATCACACTGAGGTGATCACTCACATAAAGCCAGACATCCAGGAGTGTAAAAGTCAAGTAGACCATAGGAAGTATTACTACAAACTAGTGGAGGTGATGAATTCCAGTTGAGCTATTTCAACTTTGAAAAGATGGTGTTGTTAAAGTGTTGCACTCAATATGTCAGCAAATTTGGAAAATTTAGCAGTGTCCACAGGACTGGAAAAGGTCAGTCTTCATTCCAATTCCAAAGAGGGGCAATGTCAAAGAATGTTCAAACTACCACACAACTGCACTTATTTCACATGCTAGCAAGGAAGTGCTCAAAATCCTTTATGATAGGCTTCAACAGTACATGAACTGAGAACTTCCAGATGTTCAAGCAAAGGAACAATAGATCAAATTGCCAACATCTGATGGCTCATATAAAAAACAAGGGAATTCCGAAAAAAACATCTACCTCTGCTTCATTGAATATGCTAAAGCCTTTGACTGTGTGTGTCACAACAAACTGTAGACAAGTCTTTAAGAGATGGGAATACCAGACCACCTTACCAGCCTTCTGAAAAACCTGTATTTAGGTCAAGACAACAGTTAAAACCAGACATGAAACAGCAAACTGGTTCAAAATTGGTAAAGGAGTCATCAAGGCTGTATATTGACACTCTATTATATGCAGAGTACATCATGTGAAATTCTGGGCTGAATGAAGCACAAGATGGAATCAAGATTGCCAGGATAAATATCAATAACCTCAGATATGCAGATGGCACCACCCTAATGGCAGAAAGCAAAGAGGAACTAAAGAGTATCTTGATGAAAATGAAAGAGAAGAGTGAAAAAGCTGATTTGGAACTCAGTATTCAAAAAACTAAGATTGTGGCATCCAGGCCTATATCTCGTGGCAAAAATAGATGGGGGAAAATAGGAAAAGTGAGACTTTATTTTCTTGGGCTCCAAAACCACTGTGGATGGTGACTGCAGTCATGAAGTTAAAAGACGCTTACTCCTAGGGAGAAAAAATATGACAAACCTACTACTACTACTAAGTCGCTTCAGTCGTCTCCGACTCTGTGTGACCCCATAGACAGCAGCCCACCAGGCTCCCCCATTCATGGGATTCTCCAGGCAACAACACTGAAGTGGGTTGCAACCTAGACAGCGTATTAAAAAGCAGAGACATCACTCTGCTGACAAAAGTCCATATAGGCAAAGCTATGGTTTTTCCAATCTTCATGTACAGATGTGTGAGTTGGACCATAAAGAAGGCTGAGTGCTGAAGAATTGATGCTTTTGAACTGTGGTGCTGAAGACTCTTGAGAGTCCCTTGGAAAACAAGGATATAAAAATAGTCAATCCTAAAGGAAATGAACCCTGAATAGACATTGGAACAACTGATGCTGGCCACCTGATGTGAAGAGCCTCAACTTCATGGAGGAGACCCTGATACTTGGAAAGCTTCAGGGCGGAGGAGAAGGGAGCTTCAGACGACGAGATGGTTGAGTGGCATCACTGAACTCAATGGACATGAGTTTGAGCAAACTCTTGGAGATAGTGGACAGGGAAGTCTAGCATTCTACAGTTCCATGGGGTCACAAAGAGCCAGACAAAACTGAGTGGCTGAACAACAAGTTTTGCTTCACAGAGTAACAGTGTCCTCATTTTTCAAATGAAGAGATTGAATAGAAAGTCTCAAAGTTACAGAGGTTCATGACATTGTACAGGAGACAGGGATCACAACCATCCCTATGGAAAAGAAATTCAAAAAAGCAAAATGGCTGTCTGGGGAGGCCTTACAAATAGCTGTGAAAAGAAGAGAAGTGAAAAGCAAAGGAGAAAAGGAAAGATATAAGCATTTGAATGCAGAGTTCCAAAGAATAGCAAGGAGAGATAAGAAAGCCTTCCTCAGCGATAAATGCAAAGAAATAGAGGAAAACAAGAGAATGGGAAAGACTAGAGATCTCTTCAAGAAACTTAGAGATACCAAGTTAACATTTCAGGCAAACATAGGCTCGATGAAGGACAAAAATGGTGTGGACCTAACAGAAGCAGAAGATATTAAGAAGAGGTGGCAAAAATGCACAGAACCTATACAAAAAAGATGTTCATGACCAAGATAATCACGATGGTGTAATAACTCACCTAGAGACAGACATCCTGGAATGTGGTCAAGCAGGCCTTGGAAAGCATCACTACGGACAAAGCTAGTGGAGGTGATGGAATTCCAGTGGAGCTATTTCAAATCCTGGAAGATGATGCTGTGCAAGTGCTGCACTCAATATGCCAGCAAATTTGGAAAACTCAGCAGTGGCCACAGGACTGGAAAATGTCAGTTTTCATTCCAATCCCAAAGAAAGGCAATGCCAAAGAATGCTCAAACTACCACACAATTGCACTCATCTCACACGCTAGTAATGCTCAAAATCCTCCAAGCCAGGCTTCAGAAATACGTGAACTGTGAACTTCCAGAAGTTCAAGCTGGTTTTAGAAAGGCAGAGAAACCAGAAATCAAATTGCCAACATCCAGTGGATCATGGAAAAAGCAAGAGAGTTCCAGAAAAACATCTATTTCTGCTCTGTTGACTATGCCAAAGCCTTTGACTGTGTGGATCAAATAAACTGTGGGAGATTCTGAAAGAGATGGGAATAGCAGACCACCTGACCTGCCTCTTGAGAAACCTATATGCAGATCAGGAAGCAACAGTTAGAACTGGACATGGAACAACAGACTGGTTCCAAATAGGAAAAGGAGTATGTCAAGGCTGTATATTATCACCCTGTTTATTTAACTTTATGCAGAGTACATCATGAGATGTACTGGGCTGGAAGAAGGACAAGCTGGAATCAAAATTGCCAGGAGAAATATCAATAATCTCAGATATGCAGATAACACCATTCTTATGGCAGAATTTGAAGAGGAACTGAAGAGCCTCTTGATGAAAGTGAAAGAGGAGAATGAAAAAGTTGACTTAAATTTCAACATTCAGAAAACAAAGTTCTTGGTATCCAGTCCCATCTCTTCATGGAAAATAGATGGGGAAACAGTGTCAGACTTTATTTTTTTGGGCTCCAAAATCACTGCAGATGGTGATTACAGGCATGAAATTAAAAGACGCTTATTCCTTGGAATGAAAGTTATGACCAACCTAGGTAGCATATTCAAAAGCGGAAACTTTACTTTGTCAACTAAGGTCCATCTAGTCAAGGCTATGGTTTTTCCAGTAGTCATGTAGGGATGTGAGAGTTGGACTGTGAAGAAGGCTGAGCACCGAAGAATTGATGCTTTTGAACTGTGGTGTTGGAGAAGACTCTTGAGAGTCCCTTGGACTGCAAGGAGATCCAACCAGTGCATTCTAAAGGAGACCAGTCCTGGGATTTCTTTGGAAGGACTGATGCTAAAGCTGAAACTCCAGTACTTTGGCCACCTCAAGTGAAGAGTTGACTCATTAGAAAAGACTCTGATGCTGGGAGGGATAGGGAGCAGGAGGAGAAAGGGACCACAGAGAATGAGTGGCTGGATGGCATTACCAACTCGATGGACATTAGTTTGAGCGAACTCCGGGAGTTGGTGATGGACAGGTAGGCCTGGCGTGCTGAAGTTCATGGCATCGCAAAGAGTTGGACACAACTAAGGTACTGAACTGAACTGAACTGAAAGTTATTTTCATTTCCAAAAGATGAAAGAGATAGTGGAATTAAAATGTCTAATTGGAAAAGTGTTGCCCCTGCAGCAGTTTGTCTAATTGTGAAGATGTGAATCTTACAGCAAAAGTGGAAAAAACGGAAAAAAAAAAAAAAAACCCAACTTGTAATTAGTTAGATAAGGTGATTAAGAAAAATCATGAAATGTCTACCAGATTTTCAACAGTGGGGCTGAAGGCTTGGTCCCACATCAAAGACAGAAACAGAGGGAGATTCCATCTCCACTACAAATTTCAGGAAGAATGATTCTTCCCTATTCAGATTTTTCCCATCTTTGTCAAGGGTCAGCAAACATTTTCTGCAAAGGGCCAAATAGAAAATGTTTTAACCTTTCCATGCCATATAGTCTCTGTCACAGTCAACTCTGCCCCCGTGCAATGACAGCAGATGTAGACAACATGTAGAAAAATGGGCGTGGTTGTGTTACAATAAAACTGTATATATGTACTCTGAAACGTAAACATCCTATAGTGTTCAAGTTCAGTTCAGTTGCTCAGTTGTGTCCGACTCTTTGCGACCCCATGAATCGCAGCACGCCAGGCCTCCCTGTCCATCACCATCTCCCAGAGTTCACTCAGACTCACGTCCATCGAGTCAGTGATGCCATCCAGCCATCTCATCCTCTATTGTTCCCTTCTCCTCCTGCCCCCAATCCCTCCCAGCATCAGAGTCTTTTCCAATGAGTCAACTCTTCACATGAGGTGGCCAAAGTACTGGAGTTTCAGCTTTAGCATCATTCCTTCCAAAGAAACCCCAGGGCTGATCTTCAGAATGGACTGGTTGGATCTCCTTGCAGTCCAAGGGACTCTCAAGAGTCTTCTCCAACACCACGTTCAAAAGCATCAATTCTTCGGCGCTCAGCCTTCTTCACAGTCCAACTCTCACATCCCTACATGACCACAGGAAAAACCATAGCCTTGACTAGACGGACCTTAGTCGGCAAAGTAATGTCTCTGCTTTTGAATATACTATCTAGGTTGGTCATAACTTTTCTACCAATGAATAAGCGTCTTCTAATTTCATGGCTGCAGTCACCATCTGCAGTGAATTTGGAGCCCCCAAAAATAAAGTCTGACTCTGTTTCTACTGTTTCCCCATCTATTTCCCATGTCATGTAATATTATTCTTTATTTAGTTTCTTTTTATTTTTTTAAATTAAGAAAGTATGATAACACATTTACAGGAGACTTGGAAAATATAATGTTTGACTATATATTACAATTATTTTTAAGTAGATAAATTAAGATTTTGAAGATTCAATATCAATCTCAATAATTTATAGAATACATAGACTGAAAAAAGTAGAAGAATAAAGTAGACCTGAAAAGCACTATGAAGCAATTTAACATAATTAAGATTTTATTTAATCCCTCACAACAGCAGGATACAAATTGTATTCAAGTTCCCATAGACTTTAAACCAAGAGACACTGAAACACAAGCAGGAACATAAAAGGGGAAGAGATGTCATGATCTAAACGTATTGAAATCATACAGAATTTGTTCTCTTATCACTGTGGAATTATGTTAGAAGTTGATATCAAAAGATATCTTAGAATAACCCAGATATTTTCAAGGGCAACGTGACCTTTACCAAGAGAGATCTTTGACTTAATCATTTTAAGTCTCAAAGTTAAAAGACTGAAAAGACACAGAGGGTGATTGCAGAGAAGAAACCATTTAAATGAAAAATTAATATCAAAGTGAGAAATTAATATCAAACATACTTTAAAACCCCATATTTTTGGAAATTAAATGTTCACTTCTAAATGATTGGTATTTGTAAGAATCCTTAACAAGGAAACTTAGAAAATATTTGTAACAGAATAAAAATGAAAGGAGAATTTATCAAAATTATTGCATACAACTGAAACTGCTTAACACAACTAAATACAGTGTGGAATCTTGAATAAGGTATGAAAACAAATAATGGACACACTAAAATTTTGTGAAATTTGAACAAAATCTGTACTTTAGTTGATGATATTGCATCACATGTTAATTTTCTTTATTTCTTTTTTTAACAGCAGAGTATTTTTTTAATGTTCTCAGAATTGGGTTAGAAGTTTTAAGCCTCATTCAATTTTTTAAAAAGTTACTAAAATAATAAGCTTTCTAGACTTTTAGCAGTAATAGTATTGCCAGAATAAACAGAACTATATAAAAGTTTTGTGTGAATATATATTAGAGATACAGCATTCTGTTCATACTTAGACAAACAGTGGAATCAACATATCATAACTTTTTAGCTTGGAAAAATTCATACATTTTATAAAATATATATTATGTATATATATATACACACACACACACACAGCTTTATTACTATGCTTAATAAAGGCTTGAGAAAGAACAACAAAAAAAAGAGACAGAAAACTGGCAAACTAAACTAAATGAAATGGGACCACTGAATATGAAATATAAAAAGTGAGACAAACTAGACAGAAGTAAAAGATCTTCATATACTTAAGCTGTTATTAAACATGGCTACTCATCAGAATCATATCTGGAGCCTTGCAGGAAAAAACAATATCTGGGTATTTGTATTTTTCAAAAAATTCCAAGATAATTGTATGGTGTATCTGGATTTTAAAAAGTGATTACAGGTTTTCTATTAAGTGGTAGTTTTAGTGATAAAGAATTCTGTTATTTTCTCGTGACCAGTCACCATACAACAGTGGTATTAAAAATACAAGTCACATAATCACAGCTGCACACGGGACAACAGACTGGCTCCAAATAGGAAAGGAGTGCGTCACGGCTGTATGTTGTCACCCTGCTTATTTGACTTCTATGCAGAGCACATCATGAGAAATGCTGGACTGGAAGAAACACAAGCTGGAATCAAGATTGCTGGGAGAAATATCAATAACCTCGCTATGCAGATGACACCACCCTTATGGTAGAAAGTGAAGAGGAACTAAAAAGCCTCTTGATGAAAGTGAAAGAGGAGACTGAAAAAGTTGGCTTAAAGCTCAACATTCAGAAAACGAAGATCATGGCATCTGGTCCCATCACTTCATGGCAAATAGATGGGGAAACAGTGGAAACAGTGTCAGATTTTATCTTGGGAGGCTCCAAAATCACTGCAGATGTTGACTGCAGCCATGAAATTAAAAGAAGCTTACTCCTTGGAAGGAAAGTTATGACCAACCTAGACAGCATATTCAAAAGCAGAGACATTACTTTGCCGACTAAGGTCCATCTAGTCAAGGCTATGGTTTTTTCCCAGTAGTCATGTATGGATGTGAGAGTTGGACTGTGAAGAAGGCTGAGCACCAAAGAATTGACGCTTTTGAACTGTGGTGTTGGAGAAGACTCTTGAGAGTCCCTTGGACTGCAAGGAGCTCCAACCAGTCCATTCTGAAGGAGATCAACCCTGGGATTTCTTTGGAAGGAATAATGCTAAAGCTGAAACTCCAGTACTTTGGCCACCTCATGCGAAGAGTTGACTCATTGGAAAAGACCCTGATGCTGGGAGGGATTGGGGGCAGGAGGAGAAGGGAACAACAGAGGGTGAGATGGCTGGATGGCATCACGGACTCAATGGACGTGAGTCTGAGTGGACTCCGGGAGTTGGTGATGGACAGGGAGGTCTGGCGTGCTGCGAGTCATGGGGTCGCAAAGAGTTGGACACGACTGAGCAGCTGAACTTAACTGAACTGAAAATAATACTTAATGAGTTTTCACAATCAATATCAGACAAAATATAAAAGATAATTATAATTGCAAGTCATAATGGAAACATGATTATCATAACAGTGTAAAATAACTACTTACAATTTGGGGCCTTAAGTAGAGTGATGTGATAAGTAGAGTGCTTACATGTACATGTTTCACCCACACAGCCAGTCTATATCTTTTGATTGGTGCATTTAATCCATTTATATTTAAAGTATTATCAATATGTATGGTCCTATTACCATTTTCTTAATTGTTGTGTGTTTCTTTTTTTGGAAGTCCTTTCCTTCTCTGGTGTTTCCTGCCTAGAGAATTAGCTTTAGCATTTGTTGTAAAGCTGGTTTTGTGGTGCTGAATTCTCTAAACTTTCACTTATCTGTAAAGTTTTTGATTTCTCTGTCAAATCTGGATGAGAGTCTTGCTGGGTGTTCTTGATTGTAGGTCCTTCCCTTTCATCACTTTAAATATTTTGTGCCATTCTTCTTCTGGTTTGTAGAGTTTCTGTTGAGAAATCATCTGACAACCTTACGGGAGTTCCCTTGTGTGTTGTCATTTTCCTTTGCTGTTTTTACTATTTTATCTTTGTCCTTAATTTTTGTCCATTTGATTACTATGTGTTTCAGTGTTTTCCTCCTTGGATTTATCCTGCCTGGGAGTCTCTGTTCTTCCTGGACTTGGTTGACTGTTTCTTTTCTTATGTTAGGGAAATTTTCAGCTATTATCTCTTCAAATATTTTCTTGGGCCCTTTATCTCTTTTTTCTGCTTCTGGGCCCCCTATCATGCAAATGTTGGCATGTTTAATGTTGCTCCAGAGGTCTCTTCATTTTCTAATACTTTTTTTTTTCCCCCTATATCCTGTCTTGGGGCACTGACTTCTACCATTCTGTCTTCTCTGTCACTTATCTGTTCTTCAGCCTCAGTTATTCTGCTATTGATTCCTTCCAGTATATTGTTCATCTCTGTCCTTTAGTTCTTGTAGGTCTTTGGTAAATATTTCTTCCATCTTCTCCATTCTTTTTCCAAGATCTTGGATGATCTTCAATATCATTATTCTGAATTTTTTTGAAGGTTGCCTATCTCCATTTCACTTAGTTGTTTTTCTGGAATTTCATCTTGTCCCTTCTTCTAGGACACAATCCTCTGGCATTTTCATTTTGCTTAACTTTTTGTGATGTGGTTTTCTTTCTGGCCACTGTAGGACTGTAGATTTTCTTGCTTCTTTTGTTTGCCCTCTGGTGATGAGGCTAGGAGGCTTCTGTAAACTTTCTGATAGGAGGGACTGGTGGTGGGAAAAACTAGGTCTTGCTCTGGTGGGCAAGGCTGAGTTCACTAAAACTTTAATCCAGTTGTCTCTTGATGGGTAGCACTGAACTCCCTCCTTGTTAGTTGTTTGGCCTGAGGCAACCCAGCGCAGGAATCTGCAGCCTCTATGGTGGGGTTAATCATGAACACCAAGAGGGCTTATGCAGAAGAGCGCCTCCCAGGACTGCTGCTGCCATTGCCCGTATTCCTGCAGTGAGCCCCTGCTAACCCATACCTGCACAGGAGACCCTCCAACACTAGCAGATCGATATGGTTTAGTCTCCTGTGGGGTCACTGCTCCTCTCCTCTGGGCCCTGATGTGTGCAAGATTTTGTTTGTGCCCTCCAAGAGCAGAGTGTCTGTTTCCCCTGTGGAAAGTCCTATGGAAGCCCTGCAATCAAATCTTGCTGGCCTTAAAAGTCAGATTCCATGAGGATTCCTATTCCCTTTGCCAGATTCCCAGGCAGGGAAATCTGACCTGGCATTCAGAACACTCACAACAGTGGGAGAACTTCTTTGGTTTTATTGTTCTCCAGTTTGTGGGTTGCCCACCGGGTGAGCATGGGATTTGATTTTATTGTGATTATGCACCTCCTATCATCTCACTGCAGCTTCTCTTTTGTCTTTGGACATGACGTATCTTTTTTTGGTGTGTTCTAGCATCCTCCTGTCAATGTTTGTCAACAATTAGTTGCAATTTTAGTGTCCTTGCAGGAGATTAGCACGTGCCCTTCCATTCTGCCATCATAAACCAACTCCCCCACAAGATATTACTTTTATATTCACTTTTTTCAATCATTAAAAAATAGACAATGTATTTTTAGTTTGTAGGCTGTAGAAAAACGTGATGGGACAAATTTGGTCCGTGGACCATAATTTGCTGAGTCAGTCTATGTATAAGCAATTCTCTAGAAAGCAATTCTCTAGATTTCTGATCTTTCTCAACAATCTTGGTTTGAGCTCTGGAAAGAGAAACTGAGCATGTATAGTTCTATCTCTCCCATTCTCTTTTCTCTTAGAAGCTAGAGGTACACTCCAGTTTGCTCCTACCAAACTGGGGGTGTAGTATAGCACATAATAAAGCAAACTACTCTGGTTAAGACAAGATACTTCTATTTATTTCATTTGCCTTCAGATATAAAATGCATCCTCTGACCCTGGTTTACCTGCGTGCTTTCCAACCTGCAACAAATTGATCTTATTGGATCCAGAATTTGAACAGTAAGAGGAGAGCTATTTATCAGGCAACCTCAAAGAATCTGGAAGTTGACACATGTTCCTAGAGGACAACAAGTCATTGCTTCAGAGACTTTGTCACAGACAGTAGTGACTGGACAAGTGCCTAGGACTTAGGAGTTACTGGGTAAATGACTGAATATGTGAATACAAAAGTGTGGGAATGTCCATCTTGATATTAGAAATAGGATTCTGAAATGGGGGCAGGGAACAGAGGTAGGTTGTCTGTAACAAAAGAAAAGAAAAGAAAAACTGGGGCTATCCTCCTTCAGCTCCAAAGCTTCCCATCAGCTGATGCACAGAATAATCAATGATTTTGACTCAAGCCATCAGGATCAATAAGGAAGCCTGGGACAATTAAGAACTTAATGGAAATCATTAGGCTCTTCCTGTTACAGAAACTTGGATTTGACTTTAGAGATACAAACATAATCAGTATATATTTTTTTAAATTTTGAGGAGCTGTTTGAGAAAAAAAAATCGTTAACTCTTTTTTACTAAAAAGTACATTTTTGTACATCTCACGGGAGTGAAAATCACTCTGTCATGTCCAACTCTTTGTAATCCCATGCATTATACAGTCCATGGAATTCTCCATGCCAGAATATTGGAGTGGGTAACCTTTCCCTTATCCAGGAGATCTTCCCAACAGAGGGATTGAACCCAGGCCTCACATATTGCAGGCGGATTCTTTACCAACTGAGCCACAAGGGAAGCCCTCAGAAAGAGAGAGGGAGAAAACTCTTTAAAGAGATTTATTTAAATTTACAACAGGAAAATTGACAACAATTATTGGAACTCTTATGCAGATTTAAAACTAGTGCTAAAGGAGCCTGCATTTTAGTTTTGTAAGCAATCTGGTCTCTTGTTTTCACTCACCTTTTCTTCAGGTTCTTGCTCTTCTAAAGAAGCTGGTCTAGAAAAGATGGGGGGCAGGGGGTGGGGGGCTGGGTCCCACTCCATGCAACTGTGTATGGTGTTCCCCTTACTTGGTACACACTTCACATGGCCTGTCCAAACGCAGCCCTCTCTTCAATACAAAGTCCATGTTTCACCACCTTTAGGATGCATTCCTTGACTACCCAACTGGAATTCATGTCTCCTTTCTCTAAACTCTTACAGTGCAAAATATCTATTCCCCTTTGTTCAGCAAGATGGATGCTGTGAACATGCAGGTTCAGTCACTCAGTCGTGTCTGACTCTTTGTGAACCCATGAACTGTAGCACGCCATGCCTCCCTGTCCATCACCAACTCCCAGAGTTCACCCAAACTCTTGTCCATCTAGTCGGTGATGCCACCCAGTCATCTCATCCTCTGTCATCCCCTTCTTCTCCTGCCCCCAATCCCTCTCAGCATCAGAGTCTTTTCCAACGAGTCAGCTCTTCACATGAGGTGGCCAAAGTATTGGATTTTCAGCTTTAGCATCAGTCTTTCCAATGAACACCCAGGACTGATCTCCTTTATGATGGACAGGTTGAATCTCCTTGTAGTCCAAGGGACTCTCAAGAATCTTCTCCAACACCACAGTTCAAAAGCATCAATTCTTCGGTGCTCAGCCTTCATCACAGTCCAAATTTCACATCCATACATGACCACTGGAAAAACAATAGCCTTGACTAGACAGAGCTTTGTTGGCAAAGTAATGTCTCTGTTTTATGCTATCTAGGTTGGTCATAACTTTCCTTCCAAGGACAAGCGTCTTTTAATTTCATGGCTGCAATCACCATCTGCAGTGATTTTGGAGCCCAAAAAAATAAAGTCTAACCTTTCCACTATTTCCCCATCTATTCCCATGAAGTGATGGGACCAGATGTCATGATCTTCATTTTCTGAATGTTGAGCTTTAAGCAAACTTTTTCACTCTCCTCTTTCACTTTCATCAAGAGGCTTTTTAGTTCCTCTTCACTTTCTGCCATAAGGATGGTGTCATCTGCATATCTGAGGTTATTGCTATTTCTCCCAGCAATCTTGATTCCAGCTTGTGCTTCTTCCAGCCCAGCGTTTCTCATGGTGTACTCTGCATAGAAGTTAAATAAGCAGGGTGACAGCATACAGCCTTGATGTACTCCTTTTCCTATTTGCAACCAGTCTGTTGTTCCATGTCCAGTTCTAACTGTTGCTTCCTGACCTGCATACAGGTTTCTTAAGGGCAGGGCAGGTGGTCTGGTATTCTCATTACTTTCAGAATTTTCTACACTTTATTGTGATCCACACAGTCAAAGGCTTTGGCATAGTCAATAAAGCAGAAATAGATGTTTTTCTGGAACTCTCTTGCTTCTTCAATGATCCAGCGGATGTTGGCAATTTGATCTCTGGTTCCTCTGCCTTTTCTAAAACCAGCTTGAACATCTGGAAGTTCACGGTTCACGTATTGCTGAAGCTGGCTTGGAGAATTTTGAGCATTACTTTACTAGCGTGTGAGTTGAGTGCAATTGTGTGGTGGTTTGAGCATTCTTTGGCACTGCTTTTCTTTGGGATTGGAATGAAAACTGATCTTTTCCACTCCTGTGGCCACAGCTGAGTTTTCCAAATTTGCTGGCATATTGAGTGCAGCACTTGCACAGCATCATCTTCCAGGATTTGAAACAGCTCCACTGGAATTCCATCACCTCCACTAGCTTTGCTCGTAGTGATGCTTTCTAAGTCCCACTTGACTTCACATTCCAGGATGTCTGGCTCTAGGTGAGTGATCACAGCATCATGGTTAGCTTGGTCATGAAGCTCTTTTTTGTACAGTTCTTCTGTGTATTCTTGCCACCTCTTCTTAATATCTTCTGCTTCTGTTAGGTTCATACCATTTCTGTCCTTTATCGAGCCTGGCTTTGCCTGAAATGTTCCCGTGGTATCTCTAATTTTCTTGAAGAGATCTCTAGTCTATCCTATTCTGTTGTTTTCCTTTATTTCTTTGCAATGATCACTGAGGAAAGCTTTCTTATCTCTCCTTGCTATTCTTTGGAACTCTGCATTCAGATGCTTATATCTTTCCTTTTCTCCTTTGCTTTTCGTTTCTCTTCTTTTCACAGCTATTTGTAAGGCCTCCCCAGACAGCCATTTTGCTTTTTTGCATTTCTTTTCCATGAGGATGGTCTTGATCCCTGTCTCCTGTACAGTGTCACCAACCTCCGTCCATAGTTCATCAGGCACTATGTCTGTCAGGTCTAGTCCCTTAAATCTATTTCTCACTTCCACTGTAGAATCATAAGGGATTTGATTTAGGTCATACCTGAATGATCTAGTGGTTTTCCCTACTTTCGTCAATTTAAGTCCTAATTTGTCAATAAGAAGTCATGATCTGAGCCACAGTCAGCTCCCGGTCTTGTTTTTCCTGACTGTATAGAGCTTCTCCATCTTTGGCTGCAAATAATATAGTCAGTCTGATTTCCGTGTTGACCATCTGGTGATGTCCATGTGTAGAGTCTTCTCTTGTGATGTTGGAAGAGGGTGTTTGCTATGACCAGTGCGTTCTCTTGGCAAAACTCTATTAGTCTTTGCCCTGCTTCATTCCATATTCCAAGGTCAAATTTGTCTGTTACTCCAGGTGTTTCTTGACTTCCTACTTTTGCATTCCAGTCCCCTATAATGAAAAGAAAATATTTTGGGGGTGTTAGTTCTATTAGGTCTTAAAGGTCTTCACAGAACCATTTAACTTCCTCTTCTTCAGTGTTACTGGTCTGGGCATAGCCTTGGATTACCGTGATATTGAATGGTTTGCCTTGGAAAGGAACAGAGGTCATTCTGTCATTTTTGAGATTGCATCCAAGTACTGTATTTTGGACTCTTTTGTAGACCATGATGGCTATTCCATTTCTTCTACAGGATTCCTGCCCACAGTAGTAGATATAAAGGGCATCTGAGTTAAATTCACCCATTCCCATCCATTTTAGTTCACTGATCCTAAAATGTCATCGTTCATTCTTGCTATTTCCTGTTTGATCACTTCCAATTTGCCTTGATTCATGGATCTGACATTCCAGGTGTCTATGCAATATTGCTCTTACAGCATTTGACCTCGCTTCTATCACCAGTCACATCCACAACTGTGTAGGTGCTCAATATGCTTCTGGAGATCAGTGGAGAAATAACTCAAGAAAGAACATTCAAGACTTACCCTCATTTGGCAAACATGAATCTTGACAAAACTAGAGGGGAGTATTTTCGAATGTGCAAACTTATTCTGTTGCATAGTATTTATAAAATCACTTAACCTATGAGTAACTATAAATGGCATACTCTTAACAGTTACTATTTGTGTGATTGTGCCTAATTAAGAAAGGTTGTGACTCATGTTCATTCTTCAGGGTTTTGATGTAACTCCATCCCTTTTTCTATTGAAGGAAGCCTAGCTGAATATGAGTGAAGTTTGGTATTATGTGATATTCCATGTATCTACTGCTGAGAAAGAAACCAGTCCATATTTTGTAGCTTCAAACAACAATATTGATTTTGCTCACAAATCTGCCATGTCAGCATAGCTGATGGGATGGGTCCACTTTGTGTCACTAGGAGTGTTTCAGCACAGGGCTGAAGGGTCTGCAACCAAGCTCATGGATGGAACACTGATGGCAAGTTGTTGCTGGCAACTGGTTGGAAGAGTAGACTGAGCAAGGAGGGGAAAGCCTCACTTCCTTCCATGTGGGTCTCTTCACATGTCCCTTGGGTTTCTCACAGGGGATAACTGATTTCCAAGAGCAAACATCCCAATAAAAGAAGGCGAGGGCACGGGGCATTTTTATGACCTTATCTCAGAAGTGACATGAGTCCCTTCTCCATTGTTTGAGGCAGTCTCAGAAGCCTACTTGGATCCAAGGGGAGGGAGCAGAAATGTGTCCTCTTGATAGGGAGTAGCAAGATTCTAGGAGAAGATGTGGTATAGGAGGTATTGCTACAGTTTTCTTTGGCATGTATACCTTGTCACAAGGTGTTTATTTTGAATGAATGGATTTCAACTCGCTAGTATTTTAACCACACTTTTGCTGGTTTATAATCCAGTGTTTTATATTTAATTTTATATTGGCTTTAAATTATTTTCTGCTGGTCTCAGCTGTATGTGGCTTATTCCCCAAAACCAGTTTAAAGAGCAAGGACCACATCTATAGTTTTTAACTGCTCACTAGGCTTACTGGGATGCTGGACACCTAGGCAATTCAAAAGTACTCATTGGAAGGTGAGCAGAGTTTGTCCATAAATTTTGTCTAAATAAAGAACTAGTGCTTTAAGCAAAACCTGAAAAAGTGGTTAAAAAAAAAAAGACTCTCCTACAGCCTTTCCCTCACCTCACTCACATCACACACTTGTCTCTTATACTCAGGAGTATAAAATGTTGCAGAATTCAGGAAGCAATTATGATGGAGCAATGGTGGGGATCAAGCCCAGTGTGACTACACACCCTGAACCATTTGATAAATCCAGAAAGTTGGGCAGAGAGAAGCAGTTATGAAAGTCAGATGGTTTCTATCTCTATCCTAAGCATCAATTTTTAAAAAATTTAAAGAAATGCCATACATTATTCTGCTCCCATCTTGGAACTCCTATTTCTAAATCTCTCTGTCATCTGTGTATATGTTTAATACTTTGGAATGATTGTATACCTTTGAGGAGAATTACTTTTTACAATTTATTATTTATTTCATCTGAGCAGGGTCTTTGTTGCAGAGCTCGGGCTTTTTGTTGTATAGGCTTTGCTAGTTGCAGTGGGCTCAGTAGTTGCAGCATGTGGGCTTAGATGTGGCATGTGGGATCTTAGTTCCCTGACCAAGGAACAGATCTGGGCCCCTTGAATTGGGAGCAGAGGCTTACCCACTGGACCATGAGGGAAGCACCCAAAATTACATTTAAAATGGAGATTAAAAATTCATAAGGCCTTGTTAAAAAAAAAGAAAAAGAAAAAAAAATTGGTTCAAGATGATGGACCGTGAGGACATGTGCTCATTTCTTCCCGTGAGAGCACCAAAATCACAGCTAGCTGTTGACAGGAGGATGCTGGAACACATCAAAATAGGCATCCCATATCCAAGACAAAGGCGAAGCCACAATGAGATGGCAAGAGGGGACAATCATGGTAAAATCAAATCCCATCCCCACCTGGTGAGTGACCCACAAGCTGGAGAACAGTAATACCAAGAAGTTCTCCCACTGTTGTGAAGGTGCCGATCACCATGTCACACCTGACCCCCAGCCTGGGGAGCTCGCAAAGGGACTGGGATCCTCAAGCAATATGACTTTGAAGGCCAATGGGATTTGACTGCAGGACTTGCACAGGACTGGGGAAAACAGAGATGGCACTTTGTGTCATTATTGATCAACAGAAATAGTAGAGTTTTATATCACTAAACTACCATTTAATTAAAAAAAAGTGTAATCACCTTTTAAAATCTAGATGTACGTTAGAATTACCTTGGAGTTGTTTGAAAAAATGCAGCTGTCCAGGTATTATTTTTTTCTCCAAAGCTTCAGATGTGATTCTAATAAGCTACCATGTTTAAAAAAACCTAGACTGGATGATGATCTTTTACTTCTGTCTAGTTTGTTTCACTATTTCTGTTATATTCAGTTCTCTCATTTCATTTAGCTTACATTTTCCAATTTCTGTCTCTTTTTTGTTGTTATCCTTTAAGTCTTTATCAAATATAGTAAAAACTCTTTTGTATATAGTATAAAAATATATTTTTAGAAGACTTGTGAATTTTTGCCTAGCTAAAAAATTATAATAATTTTATTCCATGTGTTTGACTAAGTATGAATAGAATGTTATATCTCTAATTTATATTCAAAACTTTGATATATTTCCATTTATTCTGGCATCTACTATTACTGCCAAAATTCTAGGAAGCTTATTACTTTTGTCATTTTTTTAATTGAACAAGACTTGAAACTTCTAATCCAATTCTGAGAATATAAGGAATGCTCTGCTGTTAAAAAAAAAAAAAGAAAATAAAATAAAAAGAAAAAAACAGGATATTGACATGTGAGACAGTATTATTAACTAAAGTAGAGATTTTTTCAAATTTCACAAAATTTAATGCTAGTGTCATTACTTATTTTCATACCTTATTCAAGATTCCACATAGTATTTGGGTTTATTGAGCAGCTTCAGGTGCATGCAATAAATTCTGATAACTTTTCTTTTCATTTTTATTCTGTTACAAATATGTTCTAACTTTCCTTGTTCAGGTCTTCAATACATTTTTCATTTAAAGTGGACATTTACTTTCCAAGTACATGGGTTTGTTAAGTATCTTTGATGTTAATTTCTCACTTTGATATTAATTTCTCATTTAAGTGCTTTCTTCTTGGCAATCACAATCTATATCTTTTCAGCCTTTTTAATTTTATTGAGATTTTCAATAGCTAAGTCAAAGATCACTCTTGGTAAAGATTACTTGCACTTGAAAATAGGTGGGTTATTCTCAAAAATCTCTTCATACTGATTTCTAACATAATTCCACAGTGATAAGAGAACAGACTCTATGATTTCAATACGTTTAGATCATGACATTTTTGCACCTTGTTTTATGTCCATGGATGTATTCCAGTGTCTTCTGGCTCATAGTCTGTGGAAATGAATAGAATCTGTATCCTGCAGTTGTGTAAAATTGTCTAAATGTTAATTATTTTGAGACTTCCCTGATAGCTCAGTTGGTAAAGAATCTGCTTGCAATGCAGGAGAGCAAGGTTTGACCTCTGGGTTGGGAAGATCCCCTGGGGAAAGAAATGGCAACCCACTCCATTATTCTTGCCTGGAAAATCTCATGGACAGAGGAGCCTGGCGGGCTACAATCTGTGAGGTCACAAGCGACAGACAGGACTTACTGACTAAACCTCCAAAACTCAGCTGGTAAAGAATTTGCTTGCAATGCAGGAGACACCGGTTTGAGTCCTGGGTCAGGAAGATCCACTGGAGAAGCAATAGGCTACCCACTCCAGTATTCTTGGGCTTACCCAGTGGCTCAGCTGGTAAAGAATCTGCCTGCAATGCTGGAGGCTTGGGTTTGATCCTTGGGTTGGGAAGATCCCTTGGAGAAGGGAAAGGCTACCAATTCCAGTATTCCGGTCTGGAGAATTCCATGGACTGTATAGTCCATGGAGTCACAAACAGTCAGACACAACTGAGTGACTTTCACTTTCACACTTAATTATTTTGAATCGGTTCATAATGTTTTTCAGGTCTACTATATTCTTCTACATTTTTGTCTATTCATTCTATTAATTTTTGATAATTTGATGTTGGAACTCCAACTAAAAATCTAATTTATCTACTTAAAAAATAGTTGTAATACATAGGTGAAACTATATGTAAATTTGTTCCATATTTTCCAAATCTCCTGCAAATATGTTATCATACTTTCACAACTTAAAAAATAAAAAGGAGGAAAAAAAAAAAGCCTAGTGATGAAAGTGAAAGGAGAGTAAAAAGCTTGCTTAACACTCAACATTCTGAAAACTAAGATCATGGCATCTGGCCTCATCACGTCCTGGCAAATCGATGGGGAAACAGTAGAAAGAGTGGCTAACTTTATTTTGGGGGCCTCCAAAATCACTGCAGATGGTGATTGCAGCCATGAAATTAAAAGACGATTACTCCTTGGAAGGAAAGTTATGACCAACTGTTGGGGTCCAGCCCCACTGGCTTCCGGCAACCAACCTAGATAGCATATTCAAAAACAGAGACATTACTTTGTCAACAAAGGTCTATGTAGTCAAAGCTATGGTTTTTCCAGTGCTCATGTATGGATGTGAGATTTGTACTGTGAAGAAAGGTGAATGCCGAAGAATTGATGCTTTTGAACTGTGGTGTTGGAGAAGACTCTTGAGAGTCCCTTGGACTGAAAGGAAATCCAACCAGTCCATCATAAAGGAGATCAGTCCTGAGTGTTCTTTGGAAGCACTGATGCTAAAGCTGAAATTCCAATACTTTGGCCATCTGATGCAAAGAGCTGACTCATTTGAAAAGACCCTGATGCTGACAAAGATTGAGGGTAGGAGGAGAAGGGGACGACAGAGGATAACATGGTTGGATGACATCATCAACTCAACGGACATGGGTTTGGGTAGACTCTGGGTATCGGTGATGGACAGGGAGGCCTGCTGTGCTGCGGTTCATGGAGTTGCAAAGAGTGAGACACGACTGAGCGACTGAACTGAAACTACTTGTACAAAGTATGTACAAATATCTTTGAGTTATTGCAGGCTTAGTTCCAGACCACCAGAATAAAACAGAAATTGCAGTAAAATTATCCACACAAATTTTGGGGGGGTATATAAAAGTTACTTTACACTCTACTGTAGCCTATTAAGTGTTTATGTCTATTAGCTTTATGTTTAAAAATCAATTTGAATATCTTAAAGATATTTTGCAAAATACTAACCATCCTCTAAGATTTTAACATTATGTCTAGGAAATAATTTACATACCTTAATTAAAAATATTTTATTGTGAAATAACAGTAACCATTATCTAAGATTTCAGAGAGTAAGAATGTTTTTGTTGATGGAGGGTCTTGCTTTGATGTTTGTGGTTGCTGATTGATCAATGTGGTGGTTGCTGAAATTTAGCGTTCAGTTCAGTTTAGTTCGGTTGCTCAGTCATGTTTTACTCTTTGCAACCCCATGAATTGCAGCACACCAGGCATCCCTGTCCATCACCAACTCCCGGAGTTCACCCAAACTCTTGTCTATTGAGATGGTGATGCCATCCAGCCATCTCCTTCTCTGTTGTCCCCTTCTCCTCCTGCCCTGAATCCTCCCAGCATCAGAATCTTTTCCAATGAATCAACTCTTCACATGAGGTGGCCAAAGTATTGGAGATTCAGCTTTAGCATCAGTCCTTCCAAAGAACACCCAGGACTGATCTCCTTTAGAATGTACTGGTTGGATCTCCTTGCAGTCAAAGGGACTCTCGAGTCTTCTCCAACACCACAGTTCAAAAGCATCAATTCTTCAGCACTCAGCTTTCATCACAGTCCAACTTTCACATCCATAAATGACCACTGGAAAAACCAGAGCCTTGACTAGACGGACCTTTGTTGGCAAAGTAATGTCTCTGCTTTATGCTATCTATGTTGGTCAAAACTTTCCTTCCAAGGAGCAAGGGTCTTTTAATTTCATGGCTGCAATCACCATCTTCAGTGACTTTGGAGTCCAAAACAACAAAGTCTAACACTTTCCACTATTTCCCCATCTATTCCCATGAAGTGATGAGACTGGATGCCACGATCTTCGTTTTCTGCATGTTGAGCTTTAAGCCAACTTTTTCACTCTCCTCTTTCACTTTCATCAAGAGGCTTTTTAGTTCCTCTTCACTTTCTGCCATAAGAGTGGTGTCATCTGCATATCTGAGGTTACTGATATTTCTCCTGGCAATCTTGATTCCAGCTTGTGCTTCTTCCAGCCCAGCATTTCTCATGATGTACTCTGCATAGAAATTAAATAAGCAGGGTGACAACATACAGCCTTGACATACTCCTTTTCCTATTTGCAACCAGTCTGTTGTTCCATGTTCAGTTCTAACTGTTGCTTCCTGACCTGCATACAGATTTCTCAAGAGGCAGGTCAGGTGGTCTGCTATTCCCATCTCCTTCAGAATCTTCCACAGTTTATTGTGATCCACACAGTCAAAGGCTTTGGCATAGTCAATAGAGCAGAAATAGATGTTTTCCTGGAACTCTCTTGCTTCTTCAATGATCTAGTGGTTATTGGCAATTTGATTTCTGGTTCCTCTGCCTTTTCTAAAACCAGCTTGAACATCAGGGAGTTCACGGTTCACATATTGCTGAAGTCTGGCTTGGAGAATTTTGAGCATTACTTTACTAGCATGTGAGATGAGTGCAGTTGTGTGGTAGTTTGAGCATTCTTTGGCATTGCTTTTCTTTGGGATTGGAATGAAAACTGAGCTTTTCCAATCTTGTGGCCACAGGTGAGTTTTCCAAATTTGCTGGCATATTGAGTGCAGCACTTTCACAGCATCATCTTTCAGGATTTGAAACAGCTCAACTGGAATTCCATCACCTCCACTAACTTTGTTCATAGTGATGCTTTCTAAGGCCCACTTGACTTCACATTCCAGTATGTCAGGCTGTTGGTGAGTGAGCACAGCATCATGGTTAACTTGGTCGGGAAGCTCTTTTTTGTACAGTTCTTCTGTGTATTCTTGCCACCTCTTCTTACTATCTTCTGCTTCTGTTAGGTCCAGACCATTTCTGTCCTTTATCGAGCCCATCTTTGCATGAAATGTTCCCGTGGTATCTCTAATTTTCTTGAAGAGATCTCTAGTCTTTCCCATTCTGTTGTTTTCCTCTATTTCTTTGCATTGATCACTGAAGAAGGCTTTCTTATCTCTTCTTGCTATTCTTTGGAACTCTGCACTCAGATGCTTATATTTTTCCTTTTCTCTGGGGAAACAGTGGAAACAGTGTCAGACTTTATTTTTGGGGGCTCCAAAATCACTGCAGATGGTGAATTCTTGAAGAGATCTCTAGTCTTTCCCATTCTGTTGTTTTCCTCTATTTCTTTGCATTGATCACTGAAGAAGGCTTTCTTATCTCTTCTTGCTATTCTTTGGAACTCTGCACTCAGATGCTTATATTTTTCCTTTTCTCTGGGGAAACAGTGGAAACAGTGTCAGACTTTATTTTTGGGGGCTCCAAAATCACTGCAGATGGTGATTGCAGCCATAAAATTAAAAGACGTTTACTCCTTGGAAGAAAAGTTATCAGCAACCTAGATAGCATATTCAAAAGCAGAGACATTACTTTGCCAACTAAGGTCCGTCTAGTCAAGGCTATGGTTTTTCCAGTAGTCATGTATGGATGTGAGAGTTGGACTGTGAAGAAGGCTGAGCGCCGAAGAATTGATGCTTTTGAACTGTGGTGTTGGAGAAGACTCTTGAGAGTCCCTTGGACTGCAAGGAGATCCAACCAGTCCATTCTGAAGGAGATTAACCCTGTAATTTCTTTGCAAGGAATGATGCTAAAGCTGAAACTCCAGTACTTTGGCCACCTCATTCAAAGAGTTGACTCACTGGAAAACACTCTGATATTTGGAAGGACTGGGGGCAGGAGAAGAAGGGGACGACAGAGGATGAGATGGCTGAATAGCATCACTGACTCGATGGACGCGAGTCTGAATGAACTCCGGGAGTTGGTGATGGACAAGGAGGCTTGGCGTGCTGCGATTCATGGGATCGCAAAGAGTCGGACACAACTGAGCGACTGAACTGAAATGTACTTTTGCTGCTTTTCTTTTCATAGCCATTTGTAAGGCCTCTACAGACAGAAATTTTGCTTTTTTGCATTTCTTTTCCATGGGGATGGTCTTGATCCCTGTCTTCTGTACAATGTCAGGAACCTCCGTCCATATTTTATCAGGCACTCTGTCTATCAGATCTAGTCCCTTAAATCTATTTCTCACTTCCACTGTATAATCATAAAGAATTTGATTTTGGTCATACCTGAATGGTCTAGTGGTTTTCCCTACTTTCTTCAATTTAAGTCTGAATTTGGCAATAAGGAGTTCATGATCTGAGCCACAGTCAGCTCTCGGTCTTGTTTTTTGCTGACTGTATAGAGCTTCTCCATCTTTAGCTGCAAAGAATATAATCAATCTGATTTTGGTGTTGACCATCTGGTGATATCCATGTGTAAAGTCTTCTCTTGTGATGTTGGAAGAGGGTGTTTGCTATGACCAGTGCATTTTCTTGGCAAAACTCTATTAGTCTTTGCCCTGCTTCATTCCGCATTCCAAGGCCAAATCTGCCTGTTACTCCAGGTGTTTCTTGACTTCCTCCTTTTGCATTCCAGTCCCCTATAATGAAAAGGACATCTTTTTTGGGTATTAGTTCTAAAAGTTCATGTAGGTCTTCATAGAACCGTTCAACTTCAGCTTCTTCACATTACTGGTTGGGGCATAGACTTGGGTTACTGTGATATTGAATGGCTTGCCTTGGAAATGAACAGAGGTCATTCTGTTGTTATTGAGATTGCATCCAAGTACTGCATTTTGGACTCTTTTATTGACCATTATGGCTCCTCCATTTCTTCTAAGGGATTCCTGCCCACAATAGTGCATGGCAGAAGCACCCTGGCTGAGACAGCCATGCAGAAGCGTGGCTGAGAGGAGCTACCCCACATCCGAGATATGAGATGGCTGCCAAGATTGACAGGCTGTGATGGTGCAGAAGCAGCCAAAAGGAGCTACCCCATGCCTGAAGTCAGGGGCGGTGGCTGGGAGGAGCTATCCCATGCCTGAGGTCAGGGGTGGCAGCCAAGAGGAGCAACCCCACATCCAAGGAGCAGTGGCTGCATGGGCGCAGGAGGGTTGAGAGGAGCTACTCCATGTTCAAGGTCAGGAGGGGCAACTGTGAAGAGATACCCCTCATCCAAGAAAGGAGTAGTGGCTGCGCTTTGCTGGAGCAGCTGTGAAGAGATACCCCATGTCTACCTACAGTAGAGCATCTTTCAAAATTGGAGTCAATCCTCTCAAACCCTGATAGTGTCTTATCAACTAAGTTTATATGGTAATCTAAACTGGGATTTCTTTGGAAGGAATGATGCTAAAACTGAAGCTCCAGTACTTTGGCCACCTCATGCGAAGAGTTGACTCATTGGAAAAGACCCTGATGCTGGGAGGGATTGGGGGCAGGAGGAGAAGGGGACGACCGAGGATGAGATGGCTGGATGGCATCATGGACTCAATGGACGTGAGTTTGAGTGAACTCCAGGAGTTGGTGATGGACAGGGAGGCCTGGCGTGCTGCGATTCATGGGGTCGCAAAGAGTCGGACACGACTGAGTCACTGAACAGAACGGAACGGAAATCCTTTGTCATCATTTCAATAATCTTCACAGCATCTCCACCAGGAGTAGATTCCCTCTCAAGGAACCACTTTCTTTTCTCATCCATAAAAAGCAACTTATCCATTAAAGTTTTGTAATGAGACTGCAGCAATTCAATAACATCTTCAGACTCCATTTCTAAGTTCTCTTGTTCTTTCCACCACATCTGGAGTTACTTCCTCCACTGAGGTCTTAAACTCCTTCAAAGGTTGGAATCAATTTTTTCAAACTTTTGTTAATGTTGATAGTTTGACCATGAATCATAAATGTTCTTAATAGCTTCTAGAATGGTGAATCCTTTCCAGAAGGTTTTAAATTTATTTTTCCCAGATCCATCAGAGGAATCATTATATGTGACAGTTATAGCTTCGTGAAATGCATTTCTTAAATCATAAGACTTGAAATTCAAAATGACTCCTTGATCTGCTGCCAAGTGGATGGTGTGCTAGCTGGCATAAAAACAACATTCTCATTGTCCATCTCCGTCAGAGCTCTTGGGTGAACAGGTGCATTACCACTGAGCAGGAATATTTTAAAAGAAAACTTTTCTGAGAAGTAGTAGACTTAAAATATTCAGTAAACCATATTGTAGATGGATGTGCCATCATCTGGGCTCTGTTGCTCCATTAATAGAGCATGGGCAGAGTGGACTTAGCATAATTCTTAAGAATTAGAATTTTCGTATGATAAATGAGCACTGACTCCAAGTTAAAGTCACCAGTTACATTAGCACCTAACAGGTCAATCAGCCTGTCCTTTGAAGCTTTACAGCCAATCATCAACTCCTCCTTCATAGCTACAAAAGTCCTGGATGATGTTTTCTTCTAGTGGAAAGCAGTTTCATCTACACTGAAAATCTGTTGTCTCTGTAGTTACCTTTGTTCATTCTCTTCACTACACGTTCTGGACGAGTTGCTGAAGTCTCTACATTAGCACTTGCTAGTTAACCTTGCACTTTCTTTAAACTTCATTAACCGATATCTTTTGCCTTTTCATACTGTTCCTGGGGTTCTTAAAGCAAGAAAACTAAAGTGGTTTGTCATTCCCTTTACCAGTGGACATTTTGTTAGAACTCTCTACCATGACCCATCCATCTTGGGGGCCCTACACGGCATGGCTCATAGTTTCACTGAGTTAGACAGGCTGTGGTCCATGTGATCAATTTGGTTACTTCTCTGTGATTGTGGTTTTCGTTCTGCCTGCCCTCTGATGGAGAAGGATAAGAGGCTTATGGAAGCTTCCTGATGGGAGAGACTGACTGAGAGGGAAACTGGGTCTTGTTCTAATGGGCCAGGCCATGCTCAGTAAAATTTAATCCAATTTTCTGTTGATGGTTGGGGCTGTGTTTCCTCCCTGTTGTTTGACCTGCAACCAAACTATGGTGGAGGCAGTGAAGATAATGGGGACCTCCTTCAAAAGATCTCATGCAGTGCCGTACTTAGTGCCCCAACCCTGCAGCAGGCCACTGCTAATCTATGCCTCCACTGGAGACTTCTGGACACTGACTGGACACTAGCCTTCTGTGAGATCGCTGCTCCTTTCTCCTGGGTTCTGGTGCACACAAAATTTTGTTTGTGCTCTCCAGGAGCCTGTTTCCCCAGTCCTGTGAAAGTTCTGTAATCAAACCCCACTGGCCTCCAAAGTCAGATTCTCTGGGGGTTCTCAGTCCCTTTACCAGATCTCCAAATTGGGAAATTTGTTGTGAGTCCTAAAAGTTTCTTAACAGTGGGAGAATTTATTTTGGATAATTGTTCTGCAGTTTGTGGGTCATCTGCTCGGCAACTCTGTGGTGGGGTTAATGGCAACCTCCTCCAAGAGGGCTTACACCACACTCTGTGTGACCCAAGTCTACTACACCTAGAGCCTCGGTCCCTGTGGCAGGCCGCTGCTGACCCACATCGCTGCAAGAGACACTCAGTCACTCAAAGGCAGGTCTGGCTTTGTCTCTGTAAGGTCTCTGGGTCCTGGTGAGCACAAAGTTTTGTTTGAGCCCTCCAAACATCTCTGGCAGGTATGGGATTTGATTATAATCAGGATTTTGTGCCTCTTACCATCTTGCCGGGGCTTCTCCTTTGCCGTTGGACTTGGGGTATCTTTTTGTGTGTGTGTGGGATCCAACATTTCCTGTCAGTGGTTGTTCAGCAGTGAGTTGTAATTTTGGAGTTCTCACAGAGAAGATGAGTGCACATCCTTCTATTCCACTATCTGGATTCAAAAAATGAGTCCAAAATGTAGCACTAGGGTGCAATCTCAAAAATGACAGAATGACTTCTGTTCACTTCCAAGACAAACATACAGTATCACAGTAATCCAAGTCTATACCTCAACCACTAATGCTGAAGAAGCTGAAGTTGAATCGTTCTGTGAAGACCTACAAGACTTTCTAGAACTAGTACCCAAAAAAGATGCCCTTTTCATCATAGGGATCTTAAATGCAAAAGTAGGAAGTCAAGAGTTACCTGGCAAAACAGGCAAATATGGGATTGGAATACAAAATGAAGCAGGGCAAAGGCTGACAGAGTTTTGCAAAGAGAACACACTGGTCATGGCAAACATCCTCTTCTAACAACACAAGAGATGACCGTACACATGGACATCATCAGATGATCAATACCAAAAGCAGATTGATTATATTTTTTGCAGCCAAAGGGAGAAGCTCTATACAGTCAGCAAAAGCAAGACGTGGAGCTGACTGTGGCTCAGATCATGAATTCTTTTATTGTAAGATTCAGACTTAATTGAAGAAAGTAGGGAAAACCACTAGAGCACTCAAGAATGACCTAAATCAAATCCTTTATGAAAAAAATAGTGAAGGTGACAAATAGATTCAAGGGATTAGATCTGATAGACAGAGTGCCTGAAGAAACATGGATGGAGATTCATGACATTGTACAGGGGGCAGTGATCGTGGCCATCCCCAAGGAAAAGAAATGCAAAGAGGCAAAATGGTTGTCTGAGGAGGTCTCACAAATAGCTGAGAAAAGAAGAGAAGGGAAAGGCAAAGGCGAAAAGGAAAGATATATCCATTTGAATACAGAGCTCCAAACAATAGCAAGGAGAGATAAGAAAGCCTTCCTCAGTGATCAATGCAAAGAAATACAGGAAAACAACTAGACGGGAAGAATAGAGATCTCTTCAAGAAAACAGAGATACCAAGGGAACATTTCATGCAAAGATGGGCTCGATAAAGGACAGAAATGGTATGGATCTAACAGAAGCAGAAGATATTAAGAAGAGGTGGCAAGAATACACAGAAGAACTATTTAAAAAAAGAAAAAAAAAGATTTTCATGACCCAGATAACCACAATGGTGTGATCACTCACCTTGAGCCACACATCCTTGAATGTGGAGCCAAGTGGGCCTTACTAAACATCACTAGGAACAAATCTAGTGGAGGTGATGGAATTCCAGTTGAGTTATTTCAAATCCTAAAAGATGATGCTGTGAAAGTGCTGCACTCAATATGCTAGCAAATTTGGGAAACCCAGAAGTGGCCAAGAGACTGGAAAAGGTCAGTTTTCATTCCAATTTCAAATAATGGCAATGCCAAAAAAACGTTCAAACTACCACACAGTTGCACTCATCTCACATGTGAGCAAAGTAATGCTCAAAACTCTCCAAGCCAGGTTTCAACAGAATGTGAACCATGAACTTCCAGATGTTCAAGCTGTATTTAGAAAAGGCAGAGAAATCAGAGATTATATTGCCAACATCTGTTGGATCATTGAAAAGCAAGAGAGTTCCAGAAAAATATCTGCTTTTGCTTTATTGACTATGCCAAAGCCTTTGACCTTGTGGATCACAACAAACTGGAAAATTCTTCAAGAGATGGGAATACCAGACCACCTTATCTGCCTCCTGAGAAATCCATGTGCAGGTCAAAAAACAACAGGTAGAACCAGACATGGAATGACAAACTGGCTCCAAATAGGGCAAGGAGTACCTCAAGGCTGTATACTGTCATCTTATTTATTTAAATTATATGCAGAATGCATCATGTGAAATGCTGGGCTAAATGAAGCACAAGCTGGAATCAAGATTTCCAGGATAAAATCAATAACCTCAGATATGCAGATGACATCACCCTTATGCCAGAGAGTAAAGAACTAAAGACCCTCTTGATGAAAGTGACAGAGGAGAATGAAAAAGTTGGCTTAAAGCTCAAATTCAGAAAACTAAGATCATGGCATCCAGTCCCATCACTTCATGGCAAATAGATGGGAAACAATGGAAATGGTGACAGACTTTTTTTTCTTGGGCTCCAAAATCACTGCAGATGGTGATTGCAGCCATGAAATTAAAAGACGCTTGCTACTTGGAAGGAAAGTTATGACCAAACTAGATGGCATATTAAAAAGCAGAGACACTACTTTGCTGACAAAGGTCACCTAGTCCATCTAGACAAAGGTCCATCATAGTCAAAGACTACTAGTTTTTCCAGTAGTCATGTATGGATGTGAGAGCTGGACTATAAAGAAAGCTGAGCACCTAAGATTTGATGGTTTTGAACTGTGGTGTTGGAGAAGACTCTTGAGAGTCCCATGGACTGCAAAGAGATCAAATCAGTCAATCTGAAAGGAAGTCAGTCTTGAATATTCATTGGAAGGACTGATGCTGAAGCTGAAACTCCAATACTTTGGCCACCTAATGAGAAGAACTGACTCCTTGGGAAAGAACTTGACACTGGGAAAGACTGAAGTTAGGAGGAGAAGCAGACGACAGAGGGTAAGATGGTTGGTTGGCATCACTGACTATATGGACATGAGTTTGAACAAGCTCCCGGAGTTGGTGATGGACAGGGGAGCCTGGCGTGCTACAGTCCATGGTGTCGCAAAGAGTTGGACATGACTGAGTGACTGAACTGAACTGAACCAACATCTGCTAGCTCCAAAATTTTCTTCCATCATTTCCTCACCTTTCTCAGCCTTTAGAGAAAGGGAGTTAGGGCCTGGCTCTGGATCAGGCTTTGGCTTATGAGACTACTTTAGCTGTTCTGGTCTTCTATCCAGACACTAAAATTTTCTCTATGTTAGCAGTATGGCTGTTTCTCTGTCTTATCATTCATGTGTTCACTGGAGTAGCACGTTTACCTTTTTTTCCAGAACCTTTCCTCTGCATTCATTCTTTGGTTATTTGGCACAAAAGGCCTAGCATTCTGTCTATCTTGGCTTTTGACCTGCCTTCTTCCTAAAATTAATCATTTCTGACTTTGATTTAAAGTAAGAGATGTGTGCCTTTTCCTTTCACTTGAAAACATGGAGGATAATGTAGGGTTATTAACTGGCCTAATTTCAGTATTGTTGTCTCAACACTGAACAAGGGAACAGGGAGCCCCAAAGAGAAACAACCTGTGTGGGAGGGCTAATCTGGGAGTAGGGCAGCCAGAACACAAGCAACATTTACTGATTAAATTTGCCATCTCAGATGGGCACTGTTCACGGAACCACAAACAATTGCAATAGTAACATCAAAGATTACTGATCACATATCACCATGATAAATATAATAAGAATAAGAAAGTTTGAGATATTGCCTACATTACCAGAAACACAAAGTGAGCAAATGCTGCTGGAAAGATGGTGCCAATAGAATTGCTCCATGAAGATTTGCTGCAAACTTTCAATTTGTGAAAAGCACAATATCTGTAAAGCACCATAAAGTGAAGTGCAGTAAAATGAGATGTGTCTATAATTGTAGGTGAGGAAAAATTTCCCTTCTTCCTTCCTAGATTATTTGGTTGGTCTAATGCTTTGGCCACCTCATGCGAAGAGTTGACTCATTGGAAAAGACCCTGATGCTGGGAGGGATTGGGAGCAGGAGGAGAAGGGGACGACCAAGGATGAGGTGGCTGGATGGCATCACTGACTCAATGCATGTGAGTTTGGGTGAACTCCGGAAGTTGGTGATGGACAAGGAGGCCTGGCATGCTGCAATTCATGGGGTCACAAAGAGTCAGACACGACAGAGTGACTGAACTGAACTGAATGATTAAATTGACATAAGATTCACTGGAAAAGACCCTGGAAAAGATTGAGAGCAGGAGGAGAAGGGGACGACAGAGGATGAGATGGTTGGATAGCATCCGACTCAGTGGATGCTATCGATAGCACCGACTCAGTGGACCTGAATCTGAGCAAACTCCAGGAGATAGTGGAGGACAGGAAAGCCTGGCATGCGGCAGTTCATGGGGTCACAAAGAGTCAGACATGCTTAATAATTGAATAAAAGTAACAAGACACATTAACAGAGGGGGGGAGAAGTAAATTTAATTTTGTAAATGTGGGAACTCGAAAGATAGGAGACTCTCAGACAATTAATTGTGGTTTATATATCATCATCCTACTCCAGTACTCTTGCCTGGAAAATCCCGTGGGCGGAGGAGCCTGGTAGGCTGCAGTCGATGGGGTCATGAAGAGTCAGACACGACTGAGCAACTTCACTTTCACTTTTCACTTTCATGCATTGGAGAAGGAAATGGCAACCCACTCCAGTGTTCTTGCCTGGAGAATCCCAGGGACAGGGGAGCCTAATGGGCTGCCGTCTATGGGGTCGCACAGAGTCGGACACGACTGAAGCGACTTAGCAGCAGCAGCAGTATATATCATCATGGGGCTTCCCTGGTGTCTCAGTGGTAAAGAGTCCACCTGCCATGCAGGAATTACAAGAGACACAGGTTCAATCCCTGGATCAGGAAGATCCTCTGGAGGATGGCATGGCAACCCCCTCCAGTATTCTTATCTGGAAAATCCACTGACAGAGGCTCTTGGAGGGCCACAATCTATAGGGTTGCAAAAACTCAGATACAACTAAAGCAACTTACAATACGCACACATACCATCATGAGCTACAGGCAAGGGGTATGTGTCTGGGCGTTCAAAAGGGAGGAAGACAATTCACAGGAAGAGGAAGATGAAACGATCACTAAACAGATGTTTCCCATCAGGTGTTGTAGGGAGAGAGAAAATTAGCCAAGATGGCTCGGTCAGGCTTTCATGCCTCACATTTTGTAAATAAAGACTATGTAACAGCTGAGATCATTTATAGCACTGCGCATGTGCATCACGAGGTACTCACGTGGACACAGGCAAAACTACTTTTATAACAAAAGTAATTTTTATAGCAAAATTACTTTTGTTATATGTTGCTGCTGCTGCTGCTGCTGCTAAATCGCTTCAGTCGTGTCCGACTCTGTGCGACCCCATAGACAGCAGCCCATCAGGTTCCGCCCTCCTGGGATTCTCCAGGCAAGAGTACTGGAGTGGGGTGCCATCGCCTTCTCCTTTGTTATATGCTGCTGCTAAGTTGCTTCAGTTGTGTCTGACTCTCTGCGACCCCATAGACGGCAGCCCACCAGGCTCCCCCATCCCTGGGATTCTCTAGGCAAGAACACTGGAGTGGGTTGCCATTTCCTTCTCTAATGCATGAAAGTGAAAAGTCAAAGTGAAGTCGCTCAGTCGTGTCTGACTCTCAGCGACCCCATGGACTGCAGCCTACCAGGCTCCTCCGTCCATGGGATTTTCCAGGCAAGAGGACTGGAGCTCCACCCAAAAAAGCAGTGTCATTACTGCTGCCCCACGACTGTGTCCTTTGGTCAGCTGCGAGAGGAGAGATGATAGCGTGTCTGCTGCTATGACTGCTGCATCAGCCAGGAAGGAAGACTGCTATGGCCACTGTGCCAGCCAGGAGAGAGGGTGTGCTGTCTTAGTTTATGCCATGGCTGTTGTCCTGAGAGAATAAACATGTCTGCAGTTCCTACGGCTCCTCGAGTCTTCTTCCAGCCTCTCAGCTCGTGCCTTGCCTTCCCTGGGTTCAATGAACAGTGTGAACAGCAATGCAATTGGCATCATGAGCAGATCAGCAAGACAGATGTCTTTCTTACATAAAAAGTTATCTCTGGTAATAGCTCTGTTCCTGGCCTAGGCTCCCTGTGTAAACTTTTTTAGGCAGTTAAAAAGGAGCCTAAAGAAAAACAGAAAACTTTTCCTAAGCAGCATATTTTAGGGTCACTTTTCCTGCTAATCTTCATAATACTTCTCAATCTGAGCATTTTTTAATTCACAACTTCATGGTGGGCACATTTCTAAGATAGTGTTCACCCCTTTGCTTAATCCCTTCTTTTGAGTATGGATGGAACCTAGTGACTTGGGCCCAGAAAAACAGAGTGTATTAAAGTGATGGGATGTCACTTCCACGATTTTATCACCAAAGACTCTGCTGGATATCATGGTGAGATGTTATCTCCTGCTAGAAAGTCTCTCTTGCATTCTTGGATTTCTCACTTTGATGAAACAAGTTACTGCATTAAAGAGTTCTGTATGCCAAGAAGCCAAATGTGGCCTCTGCCAACAACCAGGAAGAAAGACTCTCAGTGCAAAACCCAGAAGGAATTAATTCCTTTTGTCAAACTCGCAAATAAGCTTGGAAGTGGATTCTTCTCCAGGTGGGCAGCCTGGCCAACATCTTGATTAGAGCCTGTGAGAGATCCTAAAGTAGGGAAAGTAGCTAAGTTTAATCTAATTTTCTGACCTGCAAGAACAGAGAGATAATGAATTTTGTCACTTGAAGCCACAAAATTTTGGAGTAATTAGTTACATAGCAATAGCTAAATAAAGTTAATGAATACACTGTGATGACTATAGCAAATCTTAATCCTAACTTCTATAAGAAAATGAAATGTAACTTTCTTTTGGAAAATATAACTACCCCAAATCAAGTTACTGATATGCAACTATATATTTATTGTCTTTTTCATGACTGTTATTCTTTTCTTGAAATGGTTCATTAATGAAAAGACTGGTATTGGAGTGAAAAGACAAAACTACTTGGTTTAAAAGCACTGGTTGCCAGTGCAAATTATTTCAAATTTCTTCAGGTGCTGAGTTTTGGTAAGTGCTTTCAGTAGCATTTTCTTTTCACTCTACACTTAATGATACAAATTTATGTTTGACCTCAACGATAATTCTGTCAGTAAGTCTGTATCATAAACAATTGCTGGTTGACTAGAATGCAATAAATGTAAGAAAAAGAACAGAGGTGGTTTGGTGTTTAGGTCACTCGAGCAAATGAGCCATCCTGTGGGCACCAATGCAATGTGTAGGGTTGTAGAGTCTCCATAGCAACAAGAATTTATATTTAGCATAAATTTCATTGCAAATCTCTTTGGAAATCCTCCTGCCAATCCCATGTTGGAGGAAAAGCAGTTAAATGAATTCATTTCCTTCATTAAGAAATAATTGTCCAATGATGTTAAAATGATGATTGTATAAAATGCCAATAGTCATTATTTCTCTCAAAACTTTGGTCTCACAAATCAAATTTGAGTTTGTCAGGCTTACTTTGCTTCCTTTGGTGTGATGAAAGATAACTTGTAACATGACAAGTTGCTTATGGAGGAGTGGGAAGCCCTGAAAAGGCAGGAGTAAGTTACTTTTCCACCAACAGTAGACAGTAGCTTGCAGTGATCTTTGTTGTGTGTAGATTTTTAATAAATATGGACCTTTTTATGGATTAGAAACATTCATCCTATGCCATTTGTATCAGATTCATATTGTTTAACAGTTTTAGTCTATGAACTAGATGTTCCTGGGAGATACCTTTTATGAGTGAGTTATTAAGATAACCTCATGGGAAAAATTAAAAAAGAATGATTGCTTTTCAATGATGACAGTTTGTTTAATGGGGCAATATTTTTCCTTACAGAATTTATTGCTTTCTGACTAAGGGTAAGGAGTGAACACAGGCAGAGCTGCAGCCTGACTGGTTATTTTCAGGGTGTAAGGGGCGGAAAATTGCTCCCAACATCACCTGTAACTGACAGTGGAAATAAAGATGCTGCTTTGGAATGGCTTACAACTTTTGCTTTTTGTTTTCACAGAAACAGTTTGGACAGGAAAATATAAATCAATACAGAGAGTCTGCGCTAAGTGTCTGGAATTTGATACAAAAAATTTATGTGAAGAGGGATATGCTTTTGCAATACCAATGATTAAATAGGCTCTTTTCCTCAACTTTTACAAGAAGCATTAATATTCATCTTTATAGTTAGAGAATTTATGGGATTTACTAATAACTGCTCATTTTCGGATATTTGGAGAACATAAATATGAAACAAAAATGATGCACACACCCACTGCTTAGAGAGAACTACATGTTATGTTCTGGCATAAATGTGTGTATGTGTGTCCCGTTTCGCCTCTTACTATCTAATTTTAAGTGAATAACCTAATCTCCCTGAGCTTCGGCTTCTCTATCTATAAAATGATAACAATAGGATTTTTATAAGATTGTTGTGAAGATTAATTTATACACAAATAAAAGCTATTTTCTTATGTACATAGGTTTTGATTCGAATTGGTATTATGTTCCACACATGATTTTTAAAGCATTAGAAGTATGTTAGGAAAATTACTTCTGGTTCATGAAATAGCCTTTTATGATATGATTTAAAATGGCTAAATAGTATTTTGTCAAATGAATGGATCATAATTTATTTAACAAATACCTTTTTGTTAGAGATGTCATTTTGTCATTATAAATATTATAAATAATACCCACTCCTCTTTTTACTCCATATTTACCACAGATCTGACTCTTTCTTTAAAATAGAGGAAATGTTTTCTTAAAATGTATTTATTTTTAATTGAAGGATAACTGCTTTATAGTATTGTCTTGGTTTCTACCAAACATCAACATGAATCAGCCATAGTAGAGGGGAAATTATTTAATCCAATGGTATTTATGATTTTAAAGACTCTTTGTAAATATTGTCCAGTTACTCACCAACCTATACTCCCATAGGAAATCTTTGAGACTTCCTTTCCCTCAAACCCAAATGATACTGGAAAAAAAAATCCCTCTTACTCTTCTAACTCCTTAAAAATCCAAATGAACAACAAAACCAAAATCTTGTACCAATTTTAAATGGATAAAAATATTTTAATTTCCATTTTTTTGTTCCTAGGGAAGTTGATTTTTTTTTCTTTATTGCTTATTTCTATTTATTATTGTTGTTTTGGTCTGAATGGTTACCCTAGAAAGCTTTATTTAGTTGCTCTAGATAAAAGTTTAGAGACACTGATAAGGAAAGAAAAAGTAATTCTTTTCTATATCTTTGATTAAGGGCACACAGCCAATGCCACAGCAACCTGCTCCTCTGTTGAAACACAGGTAAATTAAGTTTAAGTTAATTTCAGCTTAACTGAAAATTTAGCTTAAAATTTAACTTAAAGTTTCAGCTTAACTAACAACTGACAAAGTTTATTAAATCAGCTAATGTCTTTACTGATCTGTTTTATAAACCAAACTATAAGTGAGATTTACTGACTTGTATCCACACGACGGCTCTCAATGCTGTTTAACATCACTTCTGGAGGAAACTTCTTTTTAGAGAAGATGCTTAGTAGTAAATCTCACTTCATGATTAAATACCTTGGTCTTTAGGAATGTTCCAATATTCCCTGTGAAATAAAATGCAAAGAAAAATGTTATAGATGATGTGATTAACTGCCTAGAAAATCCAAGAGAATATACAAACTATTACAACTGGGAAATGAGTGCAACAAGTTGGCTGAATACAGAAATCACTGTGTGCATTCATGCTAAGTCACTTCAGTCGTGTCCGATTCTTTGCGACCCCATGGACTGTAGCCCATCAGGATCCTCTGTCCATGGGATTCTCCAGGCAAGAATACAGGAGTAGGTTGCCATTTACTTCTCTGAGGACCTTCCTGACCCAGGGACTGAGCCAGCATCTCTTACCTCTCCTGCATTGGCAGGCAGCCTCTTTATTACTAGGGACAGAAATCACCACAATAAATCAAATGCATTTCTGTATATCATCAAAACCAATTAGAATGTGTAATGTTAGATGTTATTTTGATATATGAAAAAGCCCTAGGTAGTAACATTAAAATATAAACTGAGGCACATTAAGCTTTTCAAGAGTTATTTCAGCATACATCAATTTGAGCTAGGAAGCTTGGCTTTCCCTGGTGGCACAGTTGGTAAACAATCTACCTGCCAATGCAAGAGACACAGGTTCCAATTCCTGGGTCAGGAATATCCCCCTTGAGAAGGAAATGGCTACCCACTTCAGTATCCTTGCCTAAAAAATCCCATGGACTGAGGAGCCTGGTGGGCTATAGTCCAGGGTGTCACAAGAGTCAGACCCGACTTGGTAACTAAACCAGCAACTACCACCAGCACCAAACCAGAAGTGGTTAAGAATGTTCTAACACCAGGAGCTAGGGAAGAGATTTTTACAGAGAAAATATGGGAGTCAAGCCAGAAAATTGTTTGACTGCCTGTAGCTTAAGCAGTTACCTTATTTGGGAAAGTCTAGTGGCTGTGATTGGTTTTTATTGTTTGATTTTCTCAGAAAATCAAATCAGAATCCGAGGTTTTGATTGCTTATGTAGCTACCAAGGTATTGGGGCTGCCTCAGTTTTACAGCCTCCTTTAATTACGTTCACAGTATCTAGGTAGAAATATAGCAAGTCATTTTGATCTATTATAGAGAAAATCTTAAACCTTTACTTGTGATAGACCTTAATAAATAGAAATACCATGTTCCCCCTGGTTTCACTCTTTGTTGTTTCAGTCACTAAGCCATTTCTGACTTTTGCAATCTCAGGGACTGTAGCACATCAGGCTCCTGTGTCCTCCACTATCTCCAAGAGTTTGCTCAAATTCATGCCCACTGAGCCAGTGATGCTATCTATCTCATCCTATGCCACCCCATTTTCCTTTTGCTTTCAACCTTTCCCAACATCAGGGTCTTTCCAATGAGTCAGCTCTTCATATCAGGTGGCCAAAGTGAGCTTCAGCTTCAGCATCAGTCCTTCCATTGACATTCAGGGTTGATTTCCTTTAGGATTGACTGGTTTGATCTCCTTGCAGTCCAAGGGACTCTTGTGAGTCTTCCCAGCACCACATTTCAAAAGCATCGATTCCTTGGTGCTCAGCCTTCTTTATTGTCCAGCTCTCATATTTGTACATAAGTAAGTAAAGTAAAGCCACTCAGTCATGTCCGATTCTTTGCGACCCCGTGGACTGTAACCTACTAGGCTTCTCTGTCCACAGGATTCTCCAGGCAAGAATACTGGAGTGGATTGCCATTTCCTTCTCCAGGGAATCTTCCCGACCCAGGGATCGAACCTGGGTCTCCCGCATTGGAGGCAGACGCTTTAACCTCTGAGCCACCAGGGAAGATCTGTACATGACTACTGGAAAAAATGATAGCTTTGACTATGTGTATCTTTTTTTGCCAAGTGATGTCTCTGCCTTTTTGATACACTATCTTTGTCATAGCTTGCTTTCTTGCTTTCTTTCCAAGAAGCAAGCATCTTGTAATTTGATGGCTGCAGTCATTGTTCACAGTGATTTTGGAGCCCAAGAAAATAAAATCTGTCACTGCTTCCACTTTTTCCCTTCCATTTGCCATGAAGTGATGGGACCAGATGCCATGATCTTAGTATTTCGAATGCTGAGTTTCAAACAAGATTTTTCACTCTCCTCTTTCACCTTCATCAAGAAGTTCTTTAGTTCCTCTTCACTTTTTGCCATTAGGATAGGGTTATCTGCATATCTAGGGTTATTGATATATATCCTGGCAATCTTGATTCCAGCTTGAGCTTCATCCAGCCTGGTATTTTGCATGATGTACTCTGTATATAAGTTAAATAAGCAGGGTGTCAATATACAGCCAGCCTTGATGTACTCCTTTCCCAATTTTGAACCAGTTTGTTGTTCCATGTCTGGCTCTAACTGTTGCTTCTTGATATGGATACAGGTTTTGCAGGAGGCAGGTAAGGTCATCTTGTATTCCCAACTCTTTAAGAATTTTTCACAGTTTTTTGTGACCCACACAAAGGATTTAGCATAGTCAATAATGAAGAAAGAGATGTTTTTCTGGAATTCTCTTACTTTTTCTATGATCCAGCAGATGTGGCAATTTGATCTCTTGTTCCTCTGCCTTTTCTAAATCCAGCTTGTATATTTGGAGGCTCTTGGTTCATGAACTGCTGAAGCCTAACTTGAAAGATTTTGAACATTACCTTGCTAGCACTGGAAATGAGTGCAATTGTGAGGTAGTTTGAACATTCTTTGGCACTGCCCTTATGTAGGACTGGAATGAAAACTGACCTTTTCCAGTCTTGTGGCCACTGCTGAGTTTTCCAAATTTGCTACTGGATACAGGTTTTGCAGGAGGGAGGTAAGGTCATCTTGTATTCCCAACTCTTTAAGAATTTTTCACAGTTTTTTGTGACCCACACAAAGGCTTTAGCATAGTCAATAATGAAGAAAGAGATGCTTTTCTGGAATTCTCTTACTTTTTCTATGATCTAGCAGATGTGGCAATTTGATCTCTTGTTCCTCTGCCTTTTCTAAATCCAGCTTGTATATTTGGAGGCTCTTGGTTCATGAACTGCTGAAGCCTAACTTGAAGGATTTTGAACATAACCTTGCTAGCACTGGAAATGAGTGCAATTGTGAGGTAGTTTGAACATTCTTTGGCACTGCCCTTATGTAGCACTGGAATGAAAACTGACCTTTTCCAGTCTTGTGGCCACTGCTGAGTTTTCCAAATTTGCTGACATTGAGTACAGCATCTTAACAACAGTATCTTTTGGGATTCCATATCTTTAGCCAAGACAATTTTAAAAGAGAAGAAGGATGAGGATTGTTTATTTCTTTTGGATTAAAGAAAACATATATTTATCACAATTAAAACTGTGGATATTGATACTAGATATATAGGTCAAAACGAACAGATTGTTAAAATCTAGGAATAGGCTTATATTTATAATAACTTGTTAAATGCTGAGTTTTCACTATAAATTAACTGAGAAACTAATATATGGTGTGGAAAAGAAATCACTATATATGGAAAATGATAGGATTTCATTTTCAACTTATACACTCTTTACCTCAAAATTGCAGGTATAATAAAGATCAAATACAAAAAAAATAAATTCTAAAACTTTTGTTTGACAATTTTTGTGACATAAAAATAATAAATAATTTCTTAAATAAAAAACAATGTGCACAAATCATAAATGAAAATATTGATCAATTTCTCTATGTCAAAAGACATCACTGAATGGAAAAATAAGTTACAGCTTTGGTGAAGATATTTGTAAACTATAGATCTGATGAAAGATTAGTTTCCCAAATATGTAAGGAGATACCTCAAAATTGCAGGTATAATAAAGATCAAATACAAAAAAAATAAATTCTAAAACTTTTGTTTGACAATTTTTGTGACATAAAAATAATAAATAATTTCTTAAATAAAAAACAATGTGCACAAATCATAAATGAAAATATTGATCAATTTCTCTATGTCAAAAGACATCACTGAATGGAAAAATAAGTTACAGCTTTGGTGAAGATATTTGTAAACTATAGATCTGATGAAAGATTAGTTTCCCAAATATGTAAGGAGCATCCACCTTCCCTTAAGAATAGGAACACATATGTCTGTTATCTAGCTAGTTAGCTGGCTACATACCTATGATTCAGAGAAGAATACTGAAAAAACAGTAACTGAGGGTTGAAAATAAGTTCAACATCAGTCATTGTACAGTCAGGAGACATTATCCATACCAAACATTTGAATAGGAAGATTTTAAAACAAAAGTTTAACTCTTAAAGTGGTTAACTGATAACAGAAGTTAGAAAGGACTCTAAGGGCATAGAAGTTACTAATGAAGAAAGCAGACACCACTTCCAGACTGAGGGAAAATGAACAAGAAAGGAACTTAGGCTACCCCGTCTCCCTTCTCTGTAAAGTTGCCGACGGGAAGAAATTTTCTGGAAAATGTGGACTAGAGCTGGCCTATAGGAGTGTCCAGCCAGATGGCTGAGACGCTTGCCTAAGGAGGAGGGTAGGCTAGAGTCCGGCCACACAGGCCACTGAAGTGAGCACACACCAGCAGGACTCGATACCAGGGTGCTGGCTGCTGTGGCAGACAAGAAAAGCAGACTGCCCTCGAGGAGGGACATCCCTTCCTCTTGCTGTGGCTTTAGACTCCTTCCAGGGACCTCTACAGATACAGCCATAAAAGGATGAAAATTTAGAGGGTGCTGCTCCAGTACGATAGAGTAGGAGCTGAGAATCAGTGAAATTGGTGCACTGGTAACCAGGAAAATATGCATAAAACAAGTGGTTACCACTAATAAAACTTCAAGTGGTTACCAAAAAGGTATGGTAATGATAGCAATCATATATTGCTGATGAGAATGTAATCAATGAAGATTTTTTTAAACTTAAAAAACTTATTGATTTATTTTTGGCTGTGCTGGGCCTTTGTTTCTTTGTGGACTTTCTCTAGTTGTGGTGAGTGGGTGTATTTTTTATTGTGGTGGGCTTTATTGCATGGGCTTGTCACTGCAGTGGCTTCTCTTGTTGTAGAGCACAGGCTTTATGCCTGTTCTTCAGTAGTTGCTGCTCACAGACTCAGTAGTTGTGGCTCGCAGGCTTAGTAGTTATGGCAAGTGGACTTAGTTGCTCTGTGGCATATGGAATCTTCCCAGACCAGGGATCAGACCCATGTCCCTTGCATTGGTGGGTGAATTCTTATTTGCTGCACCACCAGGGAAATCCAAGATTTTTTTTTTAATGTATTTCTTATTGAATGAAAAATTCCTTAAATTCTGTAGTGCTTTACAATTTTCAAAAGGGTCATATACATGATTTTATATAATCCCATGATAATCTTAAAAGAATCTCCTACTGTGCATTGCCCACTCCTTTTCCTCTCCCCACTGGTAAGCACTAGTTTGTTCTCTATATCTATGGGTCTGATTTATATTTGTTTGATTCACTACCTTTGTTGTGCTTTCTAGATTCCACATACAATATTGGTCTTTCTCTTCATAATACCCTGCAACTCAATCCATGTGGCTGCAAACAACAAAATGTCATTCTTTTTTATGGCTAAGCAATATTCCATGATATTCCATATACACACACACACAGACACATACAATGGAATGAAGAAGACGTAGAGTGTATATATACAAATATATATACACACAATGGAATATTAATACACATAATGGAATATATAATATTATATTCTATTGTGCATGTATATATATATATACATAATCACATATTTTTATCCATTCATCTTTTGATGAAGCAATCTAGGTTGCTTCCATATGTTTACAATTATAAATATTGCTGCTACAAACACTGGGGTACATGTACCTTTTTGGTGTTCTTCGTTTTTTCAGATAAATACCCAAGAGTGGGATTACTGGGTCATTTGGCAGTTCTATCTTTAGTTTTTTTAGAAGCCTCCACATTGTTTTCCACAATGGCTGAACCAATTTGCATTCCTACCAACAGTGTTGGAGGGTTCCTTGTTCTCCACATCCTTGTCAGTATTTGCTGTTTGTCTTCATTTTGATGATAGTCATTCTGACAGATATGAGGTGGTATCTCACGTGGTTTGATTTTCATTTCTCTGATGATTAGTGATGCTGAGCATTTTTTAATGTGCCTGTTGGCCATCTGCATATGCTTGTTGGAAAAATATCTCCTCAGTTTTTCTGCCCATTTTCAAATACCCAGGTTGTTTGTTTGCTTGTTGCTGAATTGTTTGTTTATGTATGTTTAACTTTAACCATTTATCAATCATAACATTTGCAAATACCTTCTCCCTTTCAACAGATTGTATTTTCATTTGTCAATGGTTTCTTTTGCTGTGAAAAAGCTTTTACATTTAATGAGGTGCCATTTGTTAACTTTTGCTTTTGTTTCCTTTGTTTTAGGAGATGGATCCAAAAAAATATTGGTGCAGTGTCAAAGAGTGTTCTGGCAATGTTTTTCTCTAGGAATTTTATAGTATTCAGGTCTTTATTTTTATATATGGTGTTAGAGAATGTTCTAATTTCATTCTTAACTCTCATTCTTTAACATGTATTGCCATGATTTCCCAGCACCACTTATTGGAGATACTGTCTATTCTTTCCTCCTTTGTTTTAGACTGGTTGATCAAGGTGTGGGTTTATTTCTGAACTTTCTATCCTGTTCAGCTGATCTATATGTCTGTTTTTGTGCCAGTACCATACGTTTTGATCACTGTAGCTTTGTAGTATAGTCTGAAGTTGGACAGCATGATTCCTTCAGCTGGATTCTTCTTTCTCAAGATTGTTTTGGTGGTTCAGGTTCTTTTGTGTTTCCATAAACATTTAAAAATTTTGTGTTCTAGTTACCACTTATTGGAGATACTGTCTATTCTTTCCTCCTTTGTTTTAGACTGGTTGATCAAGGTGTGGGTTTATTTCTGAACTTTCTATCCTGTTCAGCTGATCTATATGTCTGTTTTTGTGCCAGTACCATACGTTTTGATCACTGTAGCTTTGTAGTATAGTCTGAAGTTGGACAGCATGATTCCTTCAGTTTGATTCTTCTTTCTCAAGATTGTTTTGGTGGTTCAGGTTCTTTTGTGTTTCCATAAACATTTAAAAATTTTGTGTTCTAGTTCTGTGAAAAATGCCATTGGTGATTTGCATTGAACTTGTAGTTCCCTTGTACAGTATGGTCATTTTAACAATATTGACTCTTTGAACCCCAAACAGTGCATCTTACCATCTGTTTGTGTCATCTTCAATTTTTTGTTTGTTTGTTTGTTTTTTGCCCACCATATTGTTGGCAGGATCTTAGTTCCTCAACCAGACACTGAATCTATGCCACTGGTATGGAATTGTGGAGTCTTAACTGCTGAGCTGTCAGGAAATTCTCAATTTCTTTCAGCAGCATCTGATAGTTTTCTGACCATGGGTCTAATACATCCCTAGGTAGGTTTCTGCCTAGGTATTTTATTCTTTTTGATGCAACGGTAAATGGAACTGTTCTTTTAAATGAAGTAACTTTGAATTGTCAGTCAAGCAAAGCTGAAGATGTGCAGATCTCATCACCTGTAATTCCACTTTCAGGAACACACAATGCAGAAGACCTCCCACATATATACAAGAAGATGTGTATGATGGTATATATTTCCAGGTGTATCTTTGATGATGAAAAATTGGGCAGAAAAAAATGTACACAGGGACATTACACAATAAATTGTGGCTT
>SJXQ01010157.1:157823-251236 GCA_006408695.1 Aepyceros melampus | reverse complement strand
TTTACTTTTTTTTTTTTTTAAAGCTGACTTCACCCTCACAGTGACCTAACCATTCAGCTAGTTTGACCAGATGTGCCTACAGATAGTCATCAGGGACTCAGGATTTCTTATATTCCAGGGATTAAGGTCACTCACATTAAGAAAAGGCTTATTTTTCATTCCATCTATTTAGACAAGGAACTAAGATGCCACCCTTGCACCCCTGGAACCCTGATTCAATTTAGAGAGACAGACACACACCTAGATGGCCCTCATAGGATACAAAGTGGGTTATATGCTCTGACTGAGTCACAAACATATATAGGATTTGAGGGCTAATTTTAATTGCACCTTGGGAAGAAATGGGAATCTAAAGGAATGTGGAATTGAGCTAGGTGTCAGGTAGTAGTAAGGACAGGGAGGAATTACAAATTAAACAAAGCATGTTTATGAAAGATTCTCAGGAGTTTTCAAAGACAGTTAGTAGAGGTCTATACCTTGAGCTCTGAGTACACAAGGTGAGGAAAAATCAAGATGGTACATAGATTAGGTAAGCATATATTATGAACAAAGGACACATGAGAATTAATAAATCACAAGAGTATCAACTTTGCCATCAGAAAGTCTGGATTCCAATTCTAGCCCTATCACTTCCTCTTTTTGTGACCTTTTGAATATAAATCAACCTCTCTAAACTATACCCAAAAATGAAATGGTGGTAATACCCATCTACTGAAGACCATTGCAAGAATGAAATAATATAAGATTTTCATTTTTAACTTTAGGTATTTTTACTATTATCATTATCTCAAAAACTTGCTTTCTCCTGGCTTTAAATTTGTTTCACATGCTTAGAACAGAAAAGTTAAACTCTGTGATCTGTTTAGTAAACTGCTTTTATTGAAGGTATAAAATGAAATTGAATACAGACTCATGTAGAAAATACTATATTTAGTGTGCAAGGAAGAAGAGGAAGTGCATTGAAAGATAAGAGTGGTGAAAAGCTAGTTCAGTTCAGTTCAGTCGCGCAGTCCTGTCCGACTCTTTGCGACCCCATGAATCGCAGTACGCCAGGCCTCCCTGTCCATCACCAACTCCCGGAGTTCACTCAGACTCACGTCCATTGAGTCCATGATGCCATCCAGCCATCTCATCCTTGGTCGTCCCTTTCTCCTCCTGCCCCCAATCCCTCCCAGCATCAGGGTCTTTTCCAATGAGTCAACTCTTCGCATAAGGTGGCCAAAGTACTGGAGCTTCAGTTTTAGCATCGTTCCTTCCAAAGAAATCCCAGGGTTGATCTCCCTCAGAATGGACTGGTTGGATCTCCTTGCAGACCAAGGGACTCTCAAGAGTCTTCTCCAACACCACACTTCAAAAGCATCAATTCTTCTGCGCTCAGCCTTCTTCACAGTCCAACTCTCACATCCATACATGACCACAGGAAAAAATCATAGCCTTGACTAGACGGACCTTAGTCGGCAAAGTAATGTCTCTGTTTTTGAATATACTATCTAGGTTGGTCATAACTTTTCTTCCAAGGAGTAAGCGCCTTTTAATTTCATGGCTGCAGTCACCATCTGCAGTGATTTTGGAGCTCAAAAAAACCCAAATCTTCTGAGCATTTATGATGCCTTGAAATATATGCCACACACAGGTAATTCCTGGTTCTTAGTTGCCCCATGTTCCCTACATCAAGAATGAAGTGGAATTAAGCTCAATCACAGATATTCTTCCATAATGTAAAGAGAATATCCATATAATAGCCAGGAAAAGAGGAAACCAGAAATTTAGAAGTGTTTTTCCTCAAGCCCAAAGCAAAAGGAAAAGGTTACTCCTTCCGGTATAGGAAGAGAGTGGAATTTCTATTTAAGAGGAAGAAGGAGGCAGACACCATGTCAAAAAGCCAAAACCTCAGGGCAGAACATATAAGTGGTGCTCTCCTCTCCACTGGAAATTTGAGGACAGTGGTGAGAGGCAACACACAAGGTAGTCCCTTTCAACATGGAGTAAAAACAGTCACAGAATCATTTTAGGTGGACGAGAGCCTGAATCAGCATTTCTAAAGCTGCCTCAGCTTCGATGTTGTATAGAATCCAGGATTTTCCCTCGGGATCATGGGCTATGCTGTGGTGACAGCAACTCTATAGAAGAGGGCTACAGAACGGGCTGCCTTCAGAGTTCCCAGGCGCATTCTCAGCACCAGTGAAAGGGGTGCAGCTAGCAAGGCGGCAGGAGGCCCACCCACTGGAGGGCAGCCAGTCATTAACTTCAGCCTCTATGCCAGGTGGAAGGAATAACAAAAAGCAAAACCAAAAGCATTCCAATGAAAGGGCCTGTGTGGGGGGAGCCAGCCCCCCCAACCTGCTGCAACAGATGCATCAATCCCAGTCTCACAGACTTAAGAGAACAGCTTGGACAAGAGCAGAGGAGGCTGGGTTTAAAAGAGGAGCATTTGCCAAGGAGACCCAATCACCCACAAGCTGGGTTTTTGGTTTTTTTTTTTTTGTATTAGTATCCAGAGCAGACTTCAAATACGTGTTCATTTTTTTCTGAGAAATACGAAAACAATTTTCAACAGCTGCGCTAAGGCAAAAATCAACATACAATAAATTGGACATATTCAAAATATTCAAGTTGCTAAGTTTTGACAAATGCATACATCTGTGAAAATATTCTCCCTTATAAGGGCCAACTTGCCCATTAGCCATGGTTGGTATACACATACAAAAAGGTTTCAGTTTATTCTTTTTTTACTATATGCAAAACTAATAAAGACCTATTGTATAGCCCAGGAAACTCTACTCAAAATGCTGTAGTTGCCTATATGGGAAAAGAGTAAATATATGTATACATGTAACTTATTCACTCTGCTGTACACCTGAAGCTAGTACATTATAATAAATCAATAAAAAGTAAAAATTTAAAAAATAAAAGAGACTATTTAAACTGGAGACAATTGAGATAATAGTAACTGGAAATTCTGAGCACTCTCCCCCACAATCCTTCTTTCTAGCTTCTAATAGCACAGGGCTTTTGAGGAAGATGAAATTAGTTATAAAAAAATTAAGTCCTTCCTACGAGTAATAGTAAGAATAAAATTATGACCCTAAAACACATGCAATATTGCATCTATTCTTGCAACAATTTTATAAGACAGACACTAGTATCACCCTATTTTACAGACAAGTAAACTAAAGCTTAATGAGGTTAAGTAAGTTACCCAAAGTCAAGGACCTAGGGGAGAGAGATCAACAGGATGGATATGGACACAAGGCTCACCTCCCCTCACAAACATATCAAAAGGACAACTGAATACAGAGCAACTCTCCCTGAAATCAACCCTGGAACTATCAAGACAGCTCTTCTACAATGAAAGCTTTGAAGAAAGAGCCAGACGGAGTCCAGCAAAGGAGAAGTGATCTAGTCAGATCTGCACCTCTAGCAGGGGGACACCTGAGAAGAGGGGGATAACACAGGCTCAGGGATCCTCCCTGGGGGAGGGGTTCTAGTTGCACATTAGGCACCCCAGCCCTGACATCTAGCTCCAAAAATGATGAGCCGATTTGAAAACCAGTGAGGCTTACTGGAGGGCTGAAAGATGGCTCTTCAAGAGAGCAAGCACACCCTTGATTACTCTCAGTCATCAGTGCATATTTGGAGGCAGCAAAACTAGCTCCAAGGTGAAGACCACCATCAGAGTGTGCACGCTTTGAGAGGAGCAAAGACACCGACCCTTCCTCCCCAACTCAGCCTCTAACCAAGGCAGGCACACTACGGAGGAAATAAAATCAGCAAAGAAATGCAGATCCAAACCCTCAGGCCTTATCCATATCCAAAACCAAGGTGGAGACGGCCATCACACTCCAGAGATACCCATTCTAGCAGGGTTCCTACTCCAGCCTGTTGAACCCTAGCCCTGCCCCTGATATTGACAGACACTGAATGTAGAAGCCTGGTTCACACCTGACTCTGGCTGTAGCCCTTCCGATTACAGTGCCACCTCCCACCAAGGCAGCTGTCCCAGGGGAAGACTAGGGCGTGCTCACTTCAGATTCAGGTCTCCCACCAAAAGCCACTGGGCACAAAGACCACATAGGGATGCTCCCACACAAGGACAGCCCTTCAAGACCAGAGAAGTAACTGTTTCACCTAATGAAGATCAAGATATACAAACAATCATAAGAGAATACTACACAGTTACATCCCAACAAATTGGACAAACCAGAAGAAATGCATGAAACATATAATCTTCAAAGACTGAACCAGAAAGAAATGGAAAATCTGAACAGACCAATTACAAGTATTGAAATTGGGTCAGTACCCAAAAAACTCCCAACAAAAGTCTAGGATCAGATAGTTCCTTGGGGGAAATTCTACCAAACACATAAAAAAAGAGTTAATATCTATCCTTCTCAAATTCTTCCCCAAAAAATGAAGAGAAGGAAACACTTTCAATTCTCTGAGGTTACCATTAGCCTGATGCCAAAACCAGACAAAAGCACTACAAAAAAGGAAAATTACCAGTCAACATCCCTGATAAATATAGTTATAAAAATCCTCAAAAATATTAGCAAAATATATTCAACAATATATAAGAAGGATCATACACCATGATCAAATGAGGTTTAATCCAAGGATGCAAGGACTGCTGAATATTAACAAATTAATGTGACACAACATATGAATAAAATGAAGGATGAAAATCACATGATCATCTCAGTAAATGCAGAGAAAGTATTTGACAAAAGTCAGTACCCATTCATAATATAAATTCAGAGTTGGCACAGTGGGAACATATCTCAACATAATAAAGGCTATCTGTGACAAACCCACAGCTAACATCATACTCTATGGTGAAAAACTGAAAGATTTTCCTCTACAACCAAGACAGGGATGCCCACTCTTTCTGTTTATATTTAACACAGTCTTGAAAATCCTAGCCACAGCAATCAGACAAGAAAAGGAAGTAGAAGTCACCCTGATTGGAAGAGAAAAAGTAAAGCTGTTGCTACCTTCAAAGGACAGGATATTATATATTAAAAACCCTAAAGTTTCCACACCAAAAATTATTAAAACTAATACAAGAATTAAGCTGTAGGATATAAGATTAACAAACAGGAATCTTGCTTTTCTATACACACATAATGATTAATCAGAAAGAATGCAAGAAAACAATCCCACTTACAAATGCCTCAAAAATAATAAAATACACACACATAAACTTCATCAAGGAAGTGAAAGGGATTGAAGAGGATATGAATAAATGGAATGATATCCCACATTCATGGATTAAAAGAATCAATAATGTACAATATCCTTACTTCTCAAAGCAATCTACAGATTCAAGGCAATATCTATCAAAATGCCTTTGAGATTTTTTACAGAACTAAAACTAAAATTTATATGGAATCATAAAAAACCCCAAATAGCCAAAGCAATCTTGAGAAAGAAGAACAAAGCTGCAGGTATCATGCTCCCTGACTTCAGACTGTACCACTAAGCAGAATAATCAAGACAGTGTGGTACTGACACAAGAACAGACACAGAAGTCAAAGAAACAGAATAGGGAGCCCATAAATAAACCCACACATTTAAGACCAATCTACAAGAAAGGAAACCAAAACACACAATGGGGAAAAGGCAGTCTCTGCAATAAATGGTGCTGGGGAAACTGGATAGCTACATATGAAATGATAAAGTTAGAACACTTCTCACACCATACACAAAAATAAACTCAAAGAGAATTAAAGACCTAAATAATCAGACCAGAAACCTTAAAATTCCCAGGAAAAAACATAGGCAGTACACTCTTTGACTTATGTCTTAGCAATACTTTTTTGGATCTGTCTCCTCAGGCAAAGGCAACAAAAGAAAAACAAATAGTGTTTGCACATTGATGGAGGCCAACAAAATTAAAAGACAGCCGACTGAATGAGAAGATATTTTCAAAAGGTATCACTGATAAGGCATTAATATCCAAAATATAAGAGCTCACAGAATTCAATATCAAAAAACAATCTGATTTAAAATAGGAAGACCTGAATAGACATTTTTCCAAAGAAGTTATACAGATGGCCACAGTACATGAGAAGATGCTCAACATCACTAATTATCAGGGAAATGCAAATCAAAACCATGAAGAAATCACCTCCCACAAGTCAGAACTGATATTATCAAAAAGACAAGTCATAAGCATCAGTGAGGATGTGGAGAAAAGGCAGCTGTTGAAAACAATGTGTAGGTTCCTCAAAAAACTAAACATAGAACTACCATATGATCCAGCAATTCCACTCCTGGATATACATGCAAAGAAAATGAAAACTCTAATGTAATAACATCCATGCATCCCAATGTTCATAGAAGCATTATTTACAATAGCCTAGATACAGAAGCAGCCTAAGTGTTCATCAACAGATTAATGGATAAAGAAGAGTGGTATGTATACCCAATACACCCAATATATATACATACATACAAAGGAAATATTACTCAGCCGTTAAAAAGGAATAAAATTTTGTCAACAACATGGATGGACCTAGAGAATATTATACTTAGTAAAGTAAGACAGAGAATAACAAATATTGTATGTTTTCACTTATATGTGGAATCTTAAAAAAAAATGAATATAGCAAAACAAAAACAAACTCATAGATAGAACAAATAAGCAGCTACCTGTGGGAGGAGAGGCAAGACAGTAGAAGGGGATTAAGAGGTACAAACCAAGAGGTATAAAATAAATAAAATACAAGGATATAATGTACAGCACAGGGAACTATGTCTAATATTTTATAATAACAAATTAAAATCTATAAAAATATCAAGTCACTATGTTGTACACCTGAAACTACTGTAACATTGCAAATCAGTTATACATTTTTTAAAAAGTCATTTTTGATGGATATGCAAAAAAAAAATTTTTTTGAACAGCCTGGACTCAATCCCATATCTGACTGATGCCAGAATCTCCTTTTTAATCACTATGCCAAAAGGAAAGCTAAAGACCAAGTCTGGAATTTTTGAATATTAGTCTCTGAACTCTGAGCTTCACTTATAGAAATGGTGAGAAATAAAAAGTTTTGCAACAGAGAAGCAGATTATTATACTGAGATTTACATGCATCCCTCTCATGGTGATGCAAGAGGTTGAATGGCAGAGACTATTGCATGAAACCCAGATGAGAGGTTTACAAAAACTAGAATGAGAATTAAAATGCAGGTCTATTTGATGTAAAACCCAGTGAATTTTCCTCTGGCTAGCCTGCCTCACCAAGATAACCTCCCAAATTAGAGACAGCGGGAATTCAAGTATGGTGTTACCATCTATTTAGTGATGATAGTTGTGTCAGTAGGAAAGAAAATATAATATTAAAATTTGTTTTGGATATATGCCTTCCCTGAATAGTAATCTCCTTGAAAATAAATAGGATTCCATAAATTCAAAGAAACCATTTTCAAACCTCTTGATACTTGAAAAAAGAATCATCATTATTTCCACATATGTCTCAATATTTTCTCAGCAGGACTCTTTGCTGGTATTGCCTCAATCACTCTAAACTTTAACATAGTTCATGAATTTACTGGAAGTTTCTGTAAAATTATCATCACTCTGGAAATGTAGAAAAATATATTTAACAGATAGATGACCTAGATAAGTCCTAGGAAATGATCCTTTGACTTTGTTAATAAAGACAACACACCTACAATTAGAATTATAAACAGGATTGTAAAGACAGTAATAAGTTAATCATTTGGTTCAATTCAATCCAATTAAATAAACTGTTATTGAAACTATTATTATAGTGCCCCTAGCAGGGCACTCTGCTAGGTAATAGGATTACAAAAAGGCTTGACATAAAGTTGCTCTTTCCCAGGATTCAGAAGTCTCTCTTGCAGAAACAGTATGGCTTTCACAGTCACATTGTCTTGGCTTTGAATCCTGGCTCTGCCTTGCAGTGGTTCATATCCTGGTGTAAATGACTCAAACTCACCAAGTTCCCACTTATTCCCCCTTAAAGCAAAGTAATAAACTGTATGTAACTTTCACAGTTGCTGTTAAGATACTAACAAAGTAGGAAATCCCAAAAAACATCAGCTATTAGCTTTAGTAGATACGATTAGTTTTTAAATACTGTAACAATCATGGAAAAAGCAAGAGAGTTCCAGAAAAATATCTATTTCTGCTTTATTGACTATGCCAAAGCCTTTGACTGTGTGGATCACAATAAACCGTGGAAAATTCTGAGAGAGATGGGAATATCAGACCATCTGACCGGCCTCCTGAGAAACCTGTATGCAGGTCAGGAAGCAACAGTTAGAACTGGACATGGAACAACAGACTGGTTCCAAATAAGAAAAGGAGTACGTCAAGGCTGTATATTGTCACCCTGCTTATTTAACTTATATGCAGAGTACATCATGAGAAATGCTGGACTGGAAAAAGCACAAGCTGGAATCAAGATTGCTGGGCGAAATATCAATAACCTCAAATATACAGATGACACCCCTCTTATGGCAGAAAGTGAAGAGGAACTCAAAATCCTCTTGAAGAAAGTGAAAGAGGAGAGTGAAAAAGTTGGCTTAAAGCTCAACATTCAGAAAATGAAGATCATGGCATCTGGTCCCATCACTTCATGGCAAATAGATGGGACACAGTAGAAACAGTGTCAGACTTTATTTTGGGGGGCTCCAAAATCACTGCAGATGGTGATTGCAGCCATGAAATTAAAAGACACTTACTCCTTGAAAGGAAAGTTATGACCAACCTAGATAACATATTGAAAAGCAGAGACATTACTTTGCCAACAAAGGTCTGTCTAGTCAAGGCTATGGTTTTTCCAGTAGTCATGTATGGATGTGAGAGTTGGACTGTGAAGAAGGCTGAGCGCTGAAGAATTGATGCTTTTGAACTGTGGTGTTGGAGAAGACTCCTGAGAGTCCCTTGGACTGCAAGGAGATCCAACCAGTCCCTTCTGAAGGAGATCAGTCCTGGGTGTTCTTTGGAAGGAATGATGCTGAAGCTGAAACTCCAGTACTTTGGCCACCTCATGCAAAGAGTTGACTCATTGGAAAAGACTCTGATGCTGGGAGGGATTGGGGGCAGGAGGAGAAGGGGATGACCGAGGATGAGATGGCTGGATGGCATCACCAACTGATGGACGGGGGTTTGAGTGAACTCCAGGAGTTGGTGATGGACAGGGAGGCCTGGCATGCTGCCACTCATGGGGTCACAAAGAATCAGACACGACTGAGCGACTGAACTGAACTGAACACTGTAATAGAAATTTATGGTATAGAGAAGCAGAGTGATAAAGCTGGTTTCTGACAGTTTTTTGAGAGTTTTTTTGTGGGTTTTTTTTTTTTTTTTACTTTTTTAATTGAAGGATAATTGCTTTACAGAATTTTGTGGTTTTCTGTCATACATCAACAAGACTCAGCCATAGGTACTTCCATGTCCCCTCTCTCCAGAATCTCCCTCCCATCTCCCTCCTCATTTTTAAGAGATAGATGTGGATAGAAATGAAGCTTTCTTCAGTCATTCAATAAATGTTAGATAGCAGATAGCCCAACTGAAAAAGGAAAGCAGACATTTACCAACTCAACCACATTCTGATATGTTGCCTTATTTAATCCTAACCACACTCCCATAAGAATGTATTATTTTGTTAATTTTACAGATAAAGAAGCAAGACTCAGATTATGTCTAAGATCAAACCACAGGAGCAAGTAGAACTAGAATGCAAGCTTCTATGTACCCTATGTCTTGCATTCTTATACCACTCCCAGCCTATCTGGATGCGCCTATACAAAGGACTTTAGCACTCCATGAATGTTTGCTCATCTGAGTGGAGTTGAAGGAGTAAGCTGGATATAAAGGGAGTACAGGGAGATGTCTCTCTAGAAGGGCTGGTGAACTCACCAAGATTTAGAGATCTTTGGGATAAGGAAGGCAAGGAGTTACCAGGTGCTGAGATAGGCATGAATGGAACCTATCTGTCTCCAAGTTCTTTTTGGAATGTTGGTAAAATGATGTTTCTGTATACCCTCTTTCTAAAAGGCAAAAAAGAAGAGTAAGATTTATTAGTATACAAGTCTAGTTTCTTCAGATGTTTCTCAGTGGTCACCATCTAGGTTTTTTCCCCATGCCAATTTACCTCTGAACATGCTCCTTCAAAATATGTTGTATCCTTAAAATCATAAATCCCAGAGATGAATGCAATGACCCAAGTTGTGGTCAGTTTTAAAATGGGTTGAAAAGTACCATAACGTCCTTCACTGTGAATACTATCAAAATTAATGTGGCCTAAGACAGGATAGTTATTTTGTTGTGTTTTTAGCAACCATGGACCATTTAGTGACCATTGTAGTCTATACAAGTTTCATCTAAGAAACACATATTTTTAATTGACAAAAAAAAAAGCCATCCTGGTATTTATCAAAGTCTTTAGAAGGTACTCAACAAGACGACTTCCTGTTTCAGACTGTGACTAGGGATAAAGAGGTTTCAGAATCAGAGCACCATTTCCTAAGTAGAGATGACAGCTAAAATGTGTCTCTTTCATGAGTCAAGAGGAGCTAAGTGACCACCTGAAGAACAAGTCCATCCTTGGTGACAGCTTTTCTTCCCCATTTTCTTTCATTCTGTCTGCACCACAAACTGCATACAGCTTTTAGGGGCGGGTTCTCTAGGAAAGAAAACTGATGAACATGGAAAGGTTGGCCAAAACAGAAATCCCTGTATTCAAGATAACTTTTTTTTAAATTTTACTTTATTTTACTTTACAATACTGTATTGGTTTTGCCATACATCAACATGAATCTGCCACGGGTGTACATGAGTTCCCAATCCTGAACCCCTCTCCCACCTCCCTCTCTATACCATCTCTCTGGGTCATCCCAGTGAATGAATTACTCCATGGTTCTTCATCAATGGTTTCACATTTCTTGACCGAGGCTTTTTGAGGAGCTTTTGTCAAGGTTTGTTGGAAGGCTTTGTTGTGTGAGAAAGTCCACCCATATGGACTGAGGCTCCTTCGTAGGATACTGCCTTAGTAACAGAGAAGAGGGTGTCCCTTGGCCCCATCTGGGGTTTCTGCAGAAATACCCTATGAACTAGAGTATTACATAGAAAATAAGCATCATGATCTGTAAGATCAAAACCAAATAAAAGAACCTAAATGCTTGTGCAAGAGAATTTAAAATTTTATTAGTAGGCAGAAATATGAATAAATTGGGGAAGACTCTTGAGAGTCTCTTGGACTGCAAGGAGATCAAACCAGTCAATCCTAAAGGAAATCAATCCTGAATATTCATTGAAAGGACTGATGCTCAAGCTGAAGTTCCAATACTTTGGCCACCTGATATGAAGAGCTGACTCATTAGAAAAGACCCTGATGCTGGGAAAGATTGAAGGCAGAAGGAAAAGGGGATGAAAGAGGACAAGATGATTGGATGGCATCACCCACTCAAAGGACATGAGTTTGAGGAAGCTCTGGGAGATGGTGAAGGACAGGGAAGCCTGGCTTGCTGCAGTTCATGGGGTTGTAGGGTCAGAGCGACTGAACAATATGAATAAATAGAGGGAAGAATATAATTCTTAAAGTAATTTAATAGTTATATTAAATGAAAAACAGAACCAAAAATCAGCTTTTCCATAATCATGTGCTGATTTCTCTTCTGATCCTGTTTTCAAGAATTAAGCATTTATTGCGAACCTATTCATTGCCAGGTTAATAACTAAGTATTGGGAATCCAGAGGAAAAAGGGACAGTTTCCTGACCTCTTGTAATGATAGCTCTCGTTTCAGAATGGTTTAAAATGACAACACAGCACATCTGCCAGGTTCGTCTTGTCCCAGAGTTTCTTTGCATGAAAAATCTGTCTAGTTGTCTTCAAGCTTCTCTGCTTTTCTTTTTATGTAATGTTTCCTCTTCTCAACTGTCACCTTACCACAGACTCCCAGAGCTTGTAATTGCTAACATGAGGAAATCTGACCACCCATGATGAGCAGATATCAAATTTGCAATCATAACTCCCAGACCCTAATCATGGATTTACACACTAATAAGCTGTGTGAGTCTGGGCAAGTCATCTTTTTTCTCTAGACCTTCATTTCCTCACTTGTAAAATAGAGAGAGCATGTGAAGCGTCTTCAGGGCCCTTCCAGGTCCAATACTGCACCAATACTCTCCACCTACCAGGAGCTTTTGAAGAAAAAAAAAGTCTTGCTTAACCAAAAAGCAGCATGGAGTGATGGAATTTCAGATACTGTGCTGCTCCTTGGGGAGAGAGAGGCTCAAGGCTGAAGGTATCAGGTCTACCTGTTCCCAATCAGTGCAACAGGCATGTGACGAGGTATGCTACGGCCAGGTGGAGAAAATAGCTTCTGACTTCCAGGAGCTTTGGTTTTGATGGCAGAAATAGACTTGCAAACACAATGATCGTGTAGAAAGTTGCGTGCTACAAAAGGAGACAGCACAAGACAGTGGGTACAAGCCAGAGTAAAACCATCTAGAGTTTCAGGAATGGCCTCTCAAAGGCCATGACAAACAAGCTGAAGCAAGAAGGACAAGGGAAGAGGTCTTACAGAAGGAAAAGGGTGGGTGGGATTATCTTCCAGACGAGAAGTTCAAATGAGCAGGATGCCTTCAGAAACTTCGAGGTGCTCAGGGAGGCTAAAGCACAAGGTCCACGTTGCAAAGAAGTAGTTGAATATGGAACAGCGGGCAGGAGCCAGCAACGGGGGCCTGGGTCTCATGCTAAGGAGCTTAGCCATTATCCCGTCAATCTCAAAGGAGACGAAAGGTTTAAGTGGACACGGATGATCCATAAGGAACTCCTCCTTCAACCACATCCTGGACCAGCTTGTCTGCCTCAGATAAACCTCAAATTTGGGATCTGTCTGCCTACCTTTTCCAGTCTGTTCTTGAAAATCTCCTAAACTGCCCCTTCTACCCCCATACCGCTAATATTCCCTGCTCTGCAGACCCCAGGAGAATTCATGCAGTACAGGCTAAACATTTTTGCACTGGCTGCTTCCCAAGCAAGACAGCCAAAGGCAGAGCACAAGCTCCAAACAAACTCAGCAGCTCCTGCATTATTCAGGGCGCTATTAAAATGAGACTCACAACTCACAGGGCAAATTAATTTTAATTTTTAAACAGGCAACATTTTAAAGTGTTCATTTCCTTGAAATGTATCCATCCTGGCATTTTTATCATCAGAAGAGTAAGTAAAGCTCACAGCAAAAAGAAAAAAGAGCTGGCATGTGCGAGACTGGGACTCCCTAACAGCCAAGAAGGAGCCCTACAGAAAGAGCTGGTCACACCTGTTCTCAAAGAGCATGGGTCTTGATAATCCAGCATTGGGCTTTCCTGGCGGCTCAATGGTAAAGAATCCACCCGCCAGTTTGGGAGACGGGTTCACCCCTGACCCGGGAGGATTCCACATACCATGGAGCAACTAAGCCCATGCATCCCAACTATTGAGCCTGTGCTCTAGAGCCCAGGAACCACATCCACAACTCACGTTAGAGCCCATGCCGTGCAATGAGAAGCCACACACCACAGCTAGAGGGGAGCTTCCACTCGCCACAATAGAGAAAAGCCCACACAGCAACAAAGACCCAGAGCAGCCAAAGATAAATAAATAAGTTTACACACACACACATATATATATACACACACACCTATATATAAAGAAAATCCAGCACCAGTCTAAGAAATTCAGTTCTAGAAAATTCACTTCCCCCTTGCCTTTGTCACAATAATGTGTGGTCAGTAGACTGAAAAATCAACACCCTCAGCCAGAGGGCTGTAACTCAGCAGCTGATTTCCACGCTGAAGCAAAAGGAGAGCTGAGTCAATGGCTTATGGAATTAAGACCTAAGCGCATTCTTCTGAACTGTAATCTTCTCTCTAGAATAAGGACTGTGTGTTGCCATCCTTTGTTAGGCTCTCAGCACCTAACACACAGTTGTGCAGTTAAGTTTTACTCCACTGAACTGAAAATTCACATGGAAAAACCTTTTCAAACACAGGATGTCTTTTATGTTTTTCCTTTTCTTCGGAGCTACCTCTGTTCTCTAGGACTAGGCATTTAACTGTTCTCAAGATGCAGTGGCTCTAGGAACAAAATTTAATACCATCACTGCTACCTAAACTTTGCCTTGAAAATGACCAAATTGTGATTCTCTTGTCTTTCGGACATTCAGGAAGATCAGGGTGGCTGCCACAACTATGTTGGGAGGAGGACAAGACTGGTACCTAGGCTTCATCCTCTCCAACTCAGGGCTTTTATCATCATACTCCATGGCCTGAAATCAGGAGGCTTCTCAGACACTCAAGTAACTTCCACCCCTACTCTCTCCTTTCCTGACTGCTGGGAATCATAGAATTAAATGTGAAGCATAAAAAACAAAGGAAAAGAAAAAAGAGCATTGCAAACCATCTAGTTCTACATGGATTTAATCTCAATCCGCCATCCAAAAGTGCACCCTGAGAGGAATTCAGGATGAAAGACAGAAGGAGGCATTCTGTGCTTTGAATAAACAAACCCCAAGGGAATAAGATGTACATCTCAGGAACAACGATTTCAATGACCCCAGGTTCATGCATCTGCTCACATATAGAAAAGCACTAAACTCATTAACTTGAGATATCAGTCCTTGGTGCTTAGCAGTAATCTGTCACCAAGAATTACACTTCACTACACATATTCCACAGCTAAAACATTGCATATATACAGGTTCCCCCCCTACCTCTTCAGAGAGTTCCTCAGAGCCAGCTCTGGCCTATCGTCCTAAGTGAGACCCTGAATAAAACTTAAGCTCACAACTCTCAGGTTGTGTGTCTTTTTTTTCCAAGGCAAAAGAAATTAAATGAATGTTTTGAGACTTCTTCACTACAGGTCCACCAATCTGACAGGCAATTTACATACAATATAATATTAAAAAGATTAAATAATAAGTCTTTGAGGAAAAATTAAGTGGCATATAATTAACATATAATATTGTGTTAGTTTTAGGTGTAAATATTAGCATGATATGTTTATGTTGTGAAATAAATCACAATCAGTGATTACTATCTGTTAATATTCATCAAAACACATAGTAAGGTTTTTTCTCTTGTGGTAAGAACTTTTAAGATCTACTTTCTGAAGAAATATTATATGATATCCCTTATATGCAGAATCAGAAAAGAAACGGTACAAATGAACTTATTTACAAAATAGAAACAAACTGACAGACTTGGAGGAGGAACTTATGGCTTATCATGGGGAAGAATGGGGGGACTGAATAGTTTGGGAGTTTAGGATGGACATGCACACACTGCTATATTTAAAATGGATAACCAACAAGGACCTACTGTATGGCACATGGAACTCTGCTCAATGTTATGTGGCAGCCTGGATGGGAGGGGGCTTGGGAGAGAATGGATATTTGTATACATGTGGCTGAATCACTCTGTCATGCACCTGAAACTTACATAAACAAGCTTTATAAAATTAAAAAAAAATACTTTCTGAATAATTTTCAAATATACAATACAGAATTATTAACTATAGTCAACATGCTTCCTGTTACATTCCCAAGACTCATCTTCTAACTGGAGGGAGCCTCTGACAATCTCTATCCATTTTGACTATGCCTGATGCCTCACCTCAGGCAACCATCAATTTTTTTGTATCTATGTGTTCAGTTTTGGGGTTCTTTTTTTTGGATTCTACATAAAAGTGAGATCTTATGGTATTTGTCTTTCTCTGACTCATTTCACCTAGCATCATTCCAGGAGAATTTTTTATACCTATCTTGTATCCAAGAAAATCTGAGGTTCAACAGGATTAATTAGTAAACCTAAGTTTTTCCAGTAGTCATGTATGGATATGAGAGTTGGACTATGAAGAAAGCTGAGCACCGAAGAAATGATGCTTTTAACTGTGGTGTTGCATAAGACTCTTGAGAGTCCCTTGGACTGCAAGGAGATCCAACCAGTTCATTCTAAAGGAAATCAGTCCTGGGTGTTCTTTGGAAGGACTGATGCTGAAGCTGAAACTCCAATACTTTGGCCACCTCATGCGAAGAGTTGACTCATTGGAAAAGATCCTGATGCTGGGAGGGATTGGGGTCAGGCAGAAAAGGGGACAACAGAGGATGAGATGGCTGGATGGCATCACATTTTTTTTGGATTCTACATAAAAGTGAGATCTTATGGTATTTGTCTTTCTCTGACTCATTTCACCTAGCATCATTCCAGGAAGAATTTTTTATACCTATCTTGTATCCAAGAAAATCTGAGGTTCAACAGGATTAATTAGTAAACCTAAGTTTTTCCAGTAGTCATGTATGGATATGAGAGTTGGACTATGAAGAAAGCTGAGCACCGAAGAAATGATGCTTTTAACTGTGGTGTTGCAGAAGACTCTTGAGAGTCCCTTGGACTGCAAGGAGATCCAACCAGTTCATTCTAAAGGAAATCAGTCCTGGGTGTTCTTTGGAAGGACTGATGCTGAAGCTGAAACTCCAATACTTTGGCCACCTCATGCGAAGAGTTGACTCATTGGAAAAGATCCTGATGCTGGGAGGGATTGGGGTCAGGCAGAAAAGGGGACGACAGAGGATGAGATGGCTGGATGGCATCACTGAATTGATGGATGTGAGTTTGAGTGAACTCTGGGAGTTGGTGATGGACAGGGAGGCCTGGTGTGCTGCAATTCATGGGGTCTCAAAGAGTCGGACACAACTGAGCGACTGAAATGAAGATTCCACAGAAAATCAGTGGCAAAACTAAGATTTTAATCCATGTCTGTCTGACTCCAAAGTTCTTGTTCTTTCTACTATACTGAGGCTTTAGGAGGGGTGGCATCAACTCTCTGAACAAGTTGGGAGTCCTTTTCACAGCCCCTACTCAGGCCCACAGCCTACAAGAGATTTCTCGACACCGGTGTTCCCTCACCCCTGTGAAAACAGGATTTTCATTCCCTGCTCATCTGTGTCTCATCACAGTTTCTCAGACTCACCAATGCCCCACCATAGCACCACAGGGCTGTCACTAGTATTTTGGAAAAGGCTCCAGTGTCCAGAAATGCAGTTCTGACCTACTCTGTGGTGACCTACTCTACTCTACCTATTCTCGGCTACGCTCGTTGACACTGTCTTAACTAAAAGCCTCATCAGCTCTTGTACTTGACACCTTTTCCTCTTGGCTGCTTGGTCTCTGTCTCCTGTCTTTCCCTCTTCCTAGCCACACTCCACACTGATTTCAAAGGTGTGGCTCCAAAATCAAAATATAAACAGATTATTCACCTGCTTAAAACCTCAGACCTACTTTCAGTTCAGTTGCTCAGTCGTGTCCGACTCTTTGAGACCCCGTGGACTGCAGCACGCCAGGCCTCCCTGTCCGTCACTTGATCATGTGCAAATCTTAAGCAAGGAATATAGGATCCTTATGCATGTTTCTTAATCCTTATGTTTCAACCATATTAAAATACTGCCAGTTCCCATTCTGCAGCCTACCTGTCAGTCACACAGATTGCAACACACACACACACACACACACACCCCAACACACCTCCCCAACTAGTTATTCCTCAAAATCTAGATTAAATGTGTTCTTTCATGAAGCTTCCCATGATGATTACAGTTTATCACTCATCATTCGGCATCCACTGTTCTTTGTACAGCTTTAAATTGTAAAACCTATTCCATGTCAATCTGACATTTTAGAACTATTTTCTTTGTTAGACAATGTTCCTTAAGAAAAGCTATGTCTTATTTATCTTTGGTCTATTTAAACTGGGATCCAAACACTAAAACATTTGAAGAATCAATGTATTGAATAAATGAAGAGCTTAATAATTAATTTAACAAAGAATGGTACCAAAGTAATCCTTAGTTTTCTTAACAATTTTGTGTCATTGATTTTCTGAATAATAGTGTTGTTCCCCATCTAAATCATTTTCTGTATTAAAAAAAAAAAACACACAAAAAAAACAGAACATGCTGACGAGCTAACACTGAGTTTCTACTGACTCTTTTGTGACCACGTGGACTGCAGCTGGCCAGTCTCCTCTGTCCATGGGATTCTCCAGGCAAGAATACTGGAGTGGGTTGCCATTTCTTTCTCCAGTGGATCTTCCCTACCCAGGGATCAAACCCATGGCTCCTGTATTGGCAGGTGGATTTTTTACCACTGTTCACCCTTAGTGGACACTAAGTCTTAAACTTGCTCATTATAAAATAGAGGATTGGATTAGATCTTGAATCACAAAGTCAAATGTCTGCTGCTAACCTAAATGTGTGAACTCAGCAGGGTTAGATCAAAAGAAGCTTGATTGCATCTATGCCTATCATAATCTGTCATGATTTCTACCTAGTTTCATTGTCCATTTAAACAAAAGACACCAAAACAACAACCATCAACCTTGTATAGCCATCAGGCACCTTGTACAGAAGCTCTTGTTACCCTTAGGACCATAATATGCATTAAGACTATGATACTGTGGCTGCCGTTTCTATGACCTTCATTCTTTCTTCATTTATTCATGGGATAGTTAAGTGTTGCACTTCCAGAACTTCCTCAGCTTCTAACTGGAAGTTTCTCCTCTTTGACCAACATTGCCCTATTTCACCAAGAAGGCAATGGCACCCCACTCCAGTACTCTTGCCTTGAAAATCCCATGGGCGGAGGAGCCTGATAGGCTGCAGTCCATGGGTTTGTGAAGAGTTGGACATGACTGAGCAACTTCACTTTCACTTTTCATGCATTGGAGAAGGAAATGGCAACCCACTCCAGTGTTCTTGCCTGGAGAATCCCAGGGACGGGGGAGCCTGGTGGGCTGCCGTCTATGTGGTCGCACAGAGTCAGACGCGACTGAAATGACTTAACAGCAGCAGCCCCATTTCACTCAGCCCCAAGGCATAGAGTTCATTCTATTCTGTTTCTACAAATTTGGCTTTTTCAGATTCTATAAGTGATATCATATAGTATTTGTCTTTGTCTGACTTATTTCAGTTAGTGTAATCCACTTAAGGGAACTCTGCATTCAGAAAAGATATACCCATTTGAATACAGAGTTTCGAAGAATAGCAAGGAGAGACAAGAAAGCTTTCCTCAGTGATCAGTGCAAAGAAATAGAAGAAAACAACAGAATGGGAAAGACTAGAGATCTCTTCAAGAAAACTAGAGATACTAAGGGAACATTTCATCCAAAGACAGGCACAATAAAGAACAGAAATGGTATGGACCTAACAGAAGGAGAAGATATTAAGAAGACATGGCAAGAATACACAGAAGAATTATACAAAAGAGATCTTCATGATCACAGATAACCACGATGGTGTGATCACTCACCTAGAGCCAGACATCCTGGAATGCCAAGCCAAGTGAGCCTCAGGAAGCATCACTATAAACAAAGCTACTGGAGGTGATGAAATTTCAGTTGAGCTATTTCACACCCTAAAAGATGATGCTGTGAAAGCGCTGCACTCAATATGCCAGCAAATTTGGAAAACTCAGCAGTGGCCACAGGACTGGGAAAGGTCAGTTTTCATTCCAATTCCAAAGAAAGGCAATGCCAATGGATGCTCAAACTACTGCACAATTGTACTCATCTCACATGCTAGTAAAGTAATGCTGAAAATTCTCCAAGTCAGCTTCAACAGTACATGAACCATGAACTTCCATATGTTCAATCTGGATTTAGAAAAGGCAGAGGAACAAGAGATCAAATTGCCAACATCACTGGATCATAGAAAAAGCAAGAGAGCTCCAGAAAAACATCTATTTCTGCTTTACTGACTATGCCAAAGCCTTTGTGTGGATCACAAGAAACTGTGGAAAATTCTGAGAGAGATGGGAATACCAGACCACCTGGCCTGCCTCCTGAGAAACCTGTATGCAGGTCAGGAAGCAACAGTTATAACTGGACATGGAACAACAGGCTGCTTCCAAATAGGAAAAGGAGTACGTCAAGGCTGTATATTGTCACTCTGCTTATTTAACTTCTATGCAGAGTACATCATGAGAAATGCTGGACTTGATGAAGCACAAACTGGAAGATTGCTGGGAGAAGTATCCATAACCTCAGATATGCAGATGACACCACACTTAGGGCAGAAAGTGAACTAAAGAGCCTCTTGATGAAAGTGAAAGAACAGAAAGAAAAATTGGCCTGAAACTCAACATTCAGAAAACTAAGATCATGGCATCTGGTCCCATCACTTCATGGCAAATAGAAGGGGAAACAATGGAAACAGTGAGAGACTTTAATTTGGGGGGCTCCAAAATCACTGCACATGGTGACTGCAGCCATGAGTTTAAAAGATGCTTGCTCCTTGGAAGAAAAGCTATGACCAACCTAAACAGTATATTAAAAAGCAGAGACATTACTTTTCCAACAAGGTCCCTCTAGTCAAAGCTCTGGTTTTTCCCAGTAGTCATGTATGTGAGAGCTGGACTATAAAGAAAGCTGAGTGCTGAACCATTGATGCTTTTGAACTGTGGTGTTGGAGAAGACTCTTGAGAGCCTCTTGAACTTTCAGTTCAAGGAGATCCAACCAGTCCATCCAAAAGGAAATCAGTCCTGAAAATTCACTGGAAGGACTGATGCTGCAGCTGAAATTCCAATACCTTGACTACCTGATGTGAAGAAATGATTCATTGGAAAGGACTCTGAGCTGGGAAAGATTGAATGGGGCTGGAGAAAGGGATGACAAAGGATGAGATGGCTGGATGGCATCACCAACTCAGTGGACATGAGTTTGAGTAAACTCCGGGAGTTGGTGATGGACAGGGAGGCCTGGCATGCGGCAGTTCATGGGGTTGCAGAGTGGGACACGACTGAGTGACTGAGATGAACTGCATTCAGAGGCTTATATCTTTCCTTTTCTCTTTTGCCTCCTTTATCTGAAACAGGATCAGAGAGGAATAAGGAGTTTAGAATTAGCAGATACAATGAAAATAGAAAAACAACAAATTCCTACTGTATAGTACAAGGAACTATATTCAATATTTTATAGGAAACCATAGTGGAAAAGAATATGAAAAGTAAAGTGTATATATATCTGAAATATTTTGCTGTGCAACAGAAACTAACAGAATATTGTAAATCAACTCTACTTCAATAAATTTTTTTAAAGCTGAAACAGAGGGTAACTGACCCGAAGTCGAACAGCTAGTAAATGAAAGAGGTAGCATTTAATTTCAAGTCTATTTAACTTGAAACATATGGCATGGTGTCTTGTTGTCTGTTGCTGTTAAGTGCTAGGGGTTTATGCAGAAAAAAAGAGCTGGTTAACAAAGCAGAAGACTTAACTTCCCTGAAAGACATTTTCTGCATTTTAAAGCCAGTATCTGGTAGAAATGAAAACCCCTGAAACTGAGACTTCATTACCAGTGAGGAGCTTTGCCTGGATTGGCTGTCAGGCAGAGAAGCTTGAAGCCTCAGGGGCTCCTTGGGTGGGGAAAGTCCAAGTCACTGTAATCCCCCATATTAATCATCTTTGTTGCTCTGACAAACAACGCTCCATCTCCCAACAACAAAGGCTTATACCTCACTCACCTTGCATGTGGTCTGGACTATGACATTGCCTGAAATTGTATCACCTCTAAAATTATAAATTCAATCTCCTACTCACCAGCTCGGAGAAGGCAATGGCACCCCACTCCAGTACTCTTGCCTGGAAAATCCCATGGGCGAGGAGCCTGCTAGGCTGCAGTCCATGGGGTCGCTAAGAGTCAGACACGACTGAGCAACTTCACTTTTACTTCTCACTTTCATGCATTGGAGAAGGAAATGGCAACCCACTCCAGTGTTCTTGCCTGGAGAATCTCAGGGACGGGGGAGCCTGGTGGGCTACCGTCTATGGGGTCGCACAGAGTCGGACACGACTGAAGCGACTTAGCAGCAGCACTCACCAGCTATAAACTCCTACCACTTTCCCAGCCTATTTGCCCTAGCACCTCCACATCAGTTATTCTTCAGCCTCATTTGAGATCTCCAGTCCACTGACCCCTCCACTTAATATATATATATATAGCTTTGTTCATTATTTAATCTATTTTTGGCTGTACTGGCTCTTTGTTGCTGCGTGGGCTTTCTCTAGCTGCTGTAAGCACGGGCTGCTCGTTGCAGCGGCTTCTCTCATCGCAGAGCAAAGGTTCTAGAGCACAGAGACACAGGCTCAATGGCTGTAGTGAACAGGCTTGGTTGCTGCACAGCGTGTGGGATCTTCCTGACCCAGGGATCGAACCCTTGTCTCCTGCATTGGCAGGCGCATTCTTTACCACGGAGCCAGCAGGGAAGCCCAGACCCCTCCACTTTTGATCTAATCGCCAGCCTTCTATCACACAGACCCCAGGCTAGAACCATGGCCCACGGTTATTATTATGAAGGTCACATTAGCACCCCTAACTCCTTTGTCCATATCTACCTCAATCATCTTCACACCAGCCCCGAATGAGCCTGACCTTCTGCCTTCTCACTCATTACCTCATTCATACAGCTGAATTTGCTGAAGGGTATCACATCATCAGAAAAATTACTTTCAGCCTACATTCACTCACAATCAACAAGCCCAAGCTCAACACTTCCCCGGGAAAGAAATTGAAAGTCACTCAGTCATCTCCAACTCTCTGCAATCCCATGGACTGTAGCCCACCAGGCTCCTCTGCCCATGGGATTCTCCAGGCAAGAATATTGGAGTGGATTGCCATTCCCTCTCCAGGGGATCTTCCCAACCCAGGGATCGAACCCAGGTCTCCCATATTGCAGTTGGATTCTATATCATCTGAGCCACCAGGGAAGCCCAAGAATACTGTAGTGGGCAGCCTATCCTCCACCCATATTCACAGTAGTGGGCCCTACCTTGTATTTAACATGGGAAGAAAAAGAGAAACCACCTGACAAGAGCTCCCATGCTTTTAATCTACCAGAATATCTAATCTGCAGCCTTTCCTCCTTCCTTGTTTTAACTATGAAATGTTCCTTCTACTAACAACGGTCTCTCTCTTTATCCTTTACATATGCTCTAAATTTCACTCTCTCGTGGCCCCAGTTATCCTTTTCTCCCTTGTATCTTTTGTCTCACTTGTGTATTTTGACATCATTAAAATTATCACATCCCCTATATTAAAAAAAGAAATTCTCTTAGCTTCCAAATCCCCTCTACTGACCCGTTTTTCTGCAGCAAAACTCAAAAACATTAAAACATGATATACGCCACATTTAAATGAGAGTCATGAACAAAGCAACTTTTAGCCATGTCTAATTTATGTCAGGTGCTCAATAAATGATAGTATTGGTAATAAAACAGTAACAAAAATAATAACTGCAACCGACACAGAAATTTTTCATGTGGGAGCACAGTCCTTAGCATTGTAAGCGGATTATCTGTTTGCTCTTACAATAACCCAGTGAAATAGGTATTAACTTTTTCCCGCTTTTATAGATTATGCATCTGAAGCTTAAAAAGGTTCACTGACCCAAGGTCATAGAGTTAGTAGAAAAGATGACTAGAGTTTCCTTCCAAATCCATCTGACTCCATGACCAAAAATGACCACCCTCTACGTCACCCTCCTGTTTCTCTAACACTCTCCACATACCTCTATCTCCTAAGGTCAGAGATAATATTTTCCCCAAGAGCAGAGGAATAACCGTCAGGACATACCTTTGTGAAGCTGGACCCTGCTGGCATCCCATTCAGACTGCTGGAGGGAGACATCCGTCCACAAGCAGATCCATAGGAAAATGCCAAGGAAAGTGTTTTGTATAGTGGAACACCAGGTTTAACTCATAAGCAATGATGAGGGAAACACCTGTGGATTGTTAGGATGCTAAAAGAGTTTCTAATGCGAAGAATCTGAAGTCTAGGGAGGAAGCAAGCTCTGTGAGTCTATGTTGGGGAGAGACAGTGTAGGAGAGAACAGATAATACCAAACATTCACTAAAGCTGGATGTGCATTTTTGGGTGGTGATGAAGTGTTAGTTACAATGGGAATGGTGGACCCCAAAGTTATTAAAGAATTTTAGACCATGAGCTATCTGTACCCAGCTAATTAGGACCTTGGTTCAGGGTTTTAAACGGCTTACTTGAGTTCATTTAGGTAAAGCATCCAGCAGAGCCCCTGATATGCTGTAGGAGATCAGCAATGGTGGCTGCTACTGTTATTGTTCAGGATCTTCACATGGTGTTCTTTGAATAAATGCTAGCTTCTCTTTTTATAGTAAATTTTTTAAATTGCATATTAGTAAAATTCCTCATACTCATACTCTCTGAGATGAGTAAAAATAGCTAATACTTTTTAAGCACTCACTTTGCCAGGCTGTAAAATTAACTCACTTAACCTTCTCAATAATTCCTTAAAGAAGATGCTATCATTATTTCCATTTTACAGAGAAGCTAAGTAGCGTGTTCAGTCAGTTCAGTTCAGTCGTGCAGTCGTGTCCGACTCTTTGCGACCCCATGAATCACAGTATGCCAGGCCTCCCTGTCCATCACCAACTCCCGGAGTTCACTCAGACTCACGCCCATCGAGTCCATGATGCCATCCAGCCGTCTCATCCTTGGTTGTCCCCTTCTCCTCCTGCCCCCAATCCCTCCCAGCATCAGGGTCTTTTCCAATGAGTCAACTCTTCGCATAAGGTGGCCAAAGTACTGGAGCTTCAGTTTTAGCATCGTTCCTTCCAAAGAAATCCCAGGGTTGATCTCCTTCAGAATGGACTGGTTGGATCTCCTTGCAGTCCAAGGGACTCTCAAGAGTCTCTCCAACACCACAGTTCAAAAGCATCAATTCTTCGGCGCTCAGCCTTCTTCACAGTCCAATTCTCACATCCATACATGACCACAGGAAAAACCATAGCCTTGACTAGACGGACCTTAGTCGGCAAAGTAATGTCTCTGCTTTTGAATATACTATCTAGGTTGGTCATAACTTTTCTTCCAAGGAGAACCCCATGAACAGTATGAAAAAGTAGCTTGTATAAGGTCACAAAGCGAGCAGCTGTCAAGGGTAAAATTGAACCTATTTCCTCAACTACCATCCCATAATGACCAATAGGTATGAGACAATCCATTTGTCTGATGCATATAATACTGGACTAGAAACATGAAATATGTGTGTGTGTGTGTGTGTGTGTGTGTGTGTATAGCAAAATATCTAATGTCAATTCCCAACAAAGAGAATCCTTGGAAACCTGCGTTAAATCCAGCTCAACGCAGAGGGAAGGAACTATGACTAAGAAGCAGCAAGTATTCAGTGATTGAGGTGATAACCCTCTCTATGTACTAGACCTGGAAGAGTTGGAATATTCTCAAAGATGTTCTCAATCAATAGAGAGATGTCAAGGCCCAGGGAAACGCTGATTGAGAGTGGAAGCATCAGAAGTGCTTACAATTAGATTACAAAAACCAAGTGGGAAACACTGGAGGTTATGACACATTGATTGCAAAATTAGTAGCAATATGAAATGTATAGTCTTGAATGCCTCAAAGACCAAACCAAAAATCTGAGGAAAGTATGGCAGACAAGTAAAACCAGAAAGGATGGAGGAAGAATACATTGTAAAGGTGGGGGGAGGGTTGCCTAACTGACTATGGACCAAGCACTTAGTTTTGGTATACAGCCTTTAAGATATATATAAAATTTCCATTTCACATGAGAACACTAACACTTGGAAAAGCAAAGTGAATTTCCAAAGGTTATCCAAGTATAATGCAAATTTCGAGCAGACTACAGAAAATCAGAATTGAGCTATCCAGGCTTACAAATGCATGGTCTTTTCACTCCAGGGACTGCCTCTGAAGCAAGAACTGTAATTGTACAGAGAGCATGTCCAAGAGGTTTAACTTTGAGAAGTAAATGCTGTGGAACCTTAAGCCTTTTCTTTCCTACCATCCAAATGGGATTTCTCATGCTTCAGAATCACCATTGTATTTTGAGAGCACCAGTTATGGGACACTCAGATTGTCACAGCTTCATATGAGTTACTTGCAGATCCTTGTTATGTCCTCTGTGTCTTTTTCCCATTTTTGTGGTTTTCATGGCACCAAGTACAAAATGAGCTGGTGAGTGGTAGAGTATGAACACACACACACAGAGTGGCAGAGTATGAGCAAACACCGAGAGACACACCTTTCCTTATTTATTTAGCAAAGGATGCCGAAGGGAGGCAGCAGAGTGGAGCAGTTAGAGCTTGTCTCATTACAACTTTTCTAACAGAGGCTCATGATCACGAGTTATATTAATCATATAAAGTAATATCTTTCTGTAACCAATAAGCTTAATTTTATGCTGTGCCACATCATTTTATACTTGAAGTTCATATCACTGTTCTGGAAGAATGTAAGCCCATTAAGGGGATATTTAAGGACATTGGGAAGTCACAATTCTCTAGCTATCCCTAACAACTCCAAACTTTTAGGGTCTGTTCCTTGCAATATCCCATTCCTAGCACAAATTAGTTTTCAGCTAGGGTCCTTTGGGTTGAAATCAATGGAAAGCCCAACTCTAAATAACTTAAGCAATAAGGAAAATTTATCATCCCATAGAAGCATTAGTGTAAATCCTAAATAAGGTGGCTCCTGCAGTGGTTAACTCAGTTACTGATCATTATCGTGGACCTTGGTTCTTTCATCCTCCATGTGTAAGCTTTATTCTCAAAGAAACTCCTCTAATGACTGAAAAATGCTTCTCTGTTTTCAGTTTCCCAAATAAGCACAGCTACATCATTCTTGTCTATTATTAAAAGGAGGAAAATCCTTCCCAGAAGCCCTTCATTAGACACCCTGATTTACCTGTGTGGCTTTGTGGGCTCATGTGCAATTTGAAAAATGTAAATTCAATGAGAGATGATGTTTGTCTTATGTATTCTCAGAACTCAGAACCATATTTGATACATGGATTATTTAAACAACCTATAGAAACCTATTTCATTTTAGAATATAGTAATAACAATAATAAAGTCATAGCAGTCTATAGCATAGACTATGGACTATAGAGCCAAATGAGCTGGGATTTTTTTTCTCTCTTTTTGGATGAACAAAAATGGATTAATCATTAAAACTGATTCAAATGTATTCTTTTTAATGGCTGAGTAATACTCCATTGTGTATATGTACCACGGCTTTCTTATCCATTATCTGCTGATGGACATCTAGGTTGTTTCCATGTCCTGACTATTATAAACAGTGCTGCGATGAACATTGGGGTACATGTGTCTCTTTCAATTCAGTTTTAATGAGATGGATGAAACTGGAGCCAATTATACAGAGTGAAGTAAGCCAGAAAGAAAAACACCAATACAGTATACTAACGCATATATATGGAATTTAGAAAGATGGTAATGATAACCCTGTATGCAAGACAGCAAAAGAGACACAGATGTATAGAACGGATTTTGGATTCTGAGGGAGAGGGAGAGGGTGCGAGGATTTGGGAGAATGGCACTGAAACATGTATACTATCATGTAAGAAACGAATCACCAGTCTATGTTCGATACAGGATACAGGGTGCTTGGGGCTGGTGCACGAGGATGATCCAGAGAGATGATATGGGGTGGGAGGTGGGAGGGGGGTTCAGGATTAGGAACTCATGTACACCCGTGATGGATTCATGTCAATGTATGGCAAAACCAATGCAGTATTGTAAAGTAAAATAAAGTAAAAATGAATAAAAAATAAAAGAAAATGCAAAAAAATAAAGTTAGTATATTAAAATTGAAAAATATGGATTAATCATATTTCTACATTGATAAAATATTCTTATTGCTCCATGTATAGCTTGTTTATTCACTTAATTTCTAATAATGTCATAGAACCTGATGAACTCACTTCTCAAAACAAAAGTTAGGATCTTGACACTAGCCCGCATCTAACTTTGACCATTCACATCAATATCTGCCGCACTCAAGACAATTGTCATAATTCACTGTCACACTACTCCTTTGGTTTTCTTTTTTTAAGTTTATTACAACTGCATGTATTTTTAAAAAATATTTTATTTAGTTGTTTTCAAATTCATAGGTAATTTAAATGTACCAGCTTATAAGTAATTTTGAGATTCACTAGTTTACTTAGCATTATATTTGTTAGTATTCACCCATCTTTTTGCATGTCACCATAATACATCCACTTTGATTGCTATATAATAGTCCATTCAAGGAATAGACCCCCATAGATTCTCCTATTTTCCTGCTGATGATTATTTGAGCCATTTGATTTTTGCTATTGTGAAAAAAATTGCTATAAACATTCTTGCAGAACTCCTGTTATACACATGCAAAAGTTTCCCTTGAGTATTTATGTGTCAGTGTGGATTTGCTGGATCATAAGGCACATGAATATTTAAATCAAGTAGATAAAACCAAACTGTTTCCCAACGTGGTTGACCCAATTTACATATATAATAGCAACATCTCAGAGAGCTTGTTTCTCCATATTCTCCAGTATGCCGGATTATTGTTTCCCTGATTTCATTTTTTCTATTATTTGTGCTTTCCTTACTGATTTGTGGAATGCTGCACACACACACAACACCATATTCTTGCTGCTGCTGCTGCTGGTGCTAAGTCGCTTCAGTCATGTCCAACTCTGTGCAACCCCATAGACAGCAGCTCACCAGGCTCCCCCATCCCTGGGATTCTCCAGGCAAGAACACTGGAGTGGGTTGCCATTGCCTTCTCCAATGCATGAAAGTGAAAGGTGAAAGTGAAGTCACTCAGTCGTATCCGACTCTTCGGGACCCTGTGGACTGCAGCCCACCAGGCTCCTCCATCCATGGGATTTTCCAGGCAAGAGTACTGGAGTGGGGTGCCATTGCCTTCTCTGGTGAAATAGGGCAATGTTGGTCAAAGAGGAGAAACTTCCAGTTAGAAGCTGAGGAAGTTCTGGAAGTGCAACACTTAACTATCCCATGAATAAATGAAGAAAGAATGAAGGTCATAGAAACGGCAGCCACAGTATCATAGTCTTAATGCATATTATGGTCCTAAGGGTAACAAGAGCTTCTGTACAAGGTGCCTGATGGCTATACAAGGTTGATGGTTGTTGTTTTGGTGTCTTTTGTTTAAATGGACAATGAAACTAGGTAGAAATCATGACAGATTATGATAGGCATAGATGCAAAGACAACCGAGGATGAGATGGCTGGATGGCATCACGGACTCAATGGACGTTGAGTCTGAGTGAACTCTGGGAGTTGGTGATGGACAGGGAGGCCTGGCGTACTGCGATTCATGGGGTCGCAAAGAGTCGGACACGACTGAGCGATGGAACGGAACGTGCGTTCTAACTAATAAAAGCCTCCAGTTGTGCACACACAACAAACAATCCGTAAAGGTGGCAGCGTTCCTAGAGATGGATCTAGAATCCCTTAGATTATTTTCCTAGGCACTTGAATTTTTTTTTTAAGTTTTCCCAGTATAGATCCTCTGGAGTGCTAGGGGCCAAATTAGTCTTTTTTTTTTTTTAATATTTTATACCTGTTAACTAAAGGATTTTCAACAAACTTTTGTATGAGTGCATGTGTGAAAAACACCTGAGGAATTATTTTTTAATGCATAAAAACTTTGACTTGGGAATAAATATATGGTCTCCAGAATTTGCAAGCATGGGCATTTCAGTCCTTTCCTTTAAAAAGTGAGGCTCCTTGGAGAAGAAAAACTCTCACAGTATTTTCAAACAGTAGAAGATATTTCAGTGAATAGTCAGTGAAAGTATTTCAAATTCCTAGCTGACAAAAATGAAAAGGAAGACATTCGACATACCAATTTTTCAACATTTTCTTCTTAAGCTTGCTTTTTCTAACCATAAGTGTATAGAGTCACATGGTGGAAAACTGGAGCATACAGAAGAAAATAATAACGATCCTGCTTGCTGTCGTTTGCCGCACAACCTCTCTGTGTCCAGTACTGTCCTTCACATACGTGACATCATATCATCCTCACCACAACTCTGTGAGTTAAGTATTCTAACTGTCTTTGTTTTACAATAAAGGAAGTGGCTGAAGGTGATCCTAGAGATACCAGGAGGGGTAGCACCAGACAAACGTCAGATGTCTGATTTCAAAGCCCTCACGCTTAAGCATCTTCCATGAGGCCACCAACACCTCATCCAGCTGCAGGTTTTTCTTAAACATTCCCCTACGTGTTTACATCGGGCACTGCACCAGATGCTAGAGGTAGCCAGGTAAGTACAGTCTCTGCCATCACAGATCTATGTTCTAGTCGACAATGCACAAGTAATTAGGAATGTGAGTATAAAAAAGGAAACGTGAGGGGTGGTTTGGGAGTGTATAATACAGGAGCCAAGTCTAGTCATCTGAATCCCAGAACATATCCTCAAGTCATCTATTGATATACTTGCTTACATAGTTCAGTCATACTATTTCTGAATTTTCAGTGTTACTTTGTTAATAGGCAATGGCAATCCACTCCAGTATTCTTGCCTGGAAAATCCCATGGACAGAGGAGCCTGGTGGTCTGCAGTTCATGGGGTCGCTAAGAGTCGGACACGACTGAGCGACTTCACTTTCACTTTCACTTTGTTAATCTAACACTATATCCCAAGAATTTCCTGAATAGTTAAATGTTACTTGTTTTACCTGCTTATATAATTTTTAAACACAGGAATGCATCCATTAATCATTTTCTGTTACTGTATATTCTGTCAGTTTTTTATTTTTCTTTGTTATAAAAATAATTAATAATATCATTTGTATAAAGTTTTTACTGTATGTCAGATAGTTTTCTTCGGAAAAAGAACCCCCAAAATTGGAAGGCTGCAGATACTTAGAGTATTAGAGGATTTCAAAAATACACTTGCTACATCAGCGAATGTATAAATAAAAGGTCAAAAAATTATCACTGTTGCAATTTGAAAGAGATGTATGCTTATTCTGAAGGAGAAAAATGTGCTTCTAAATAGTTCTTGTTATAACTCAAGTCCAAATTGTTAATACTGACTATAAAAAATGAAAAGCAGTGGACACTATCATCAATTACACTTTCTGTAATTTTGTACAGAATCACATTCCTTCATTAGCATAAACCAGAACCTCCTCCTTGATCATCACTGCCCAGCATCAAAACTGACTGCCACAAAATCACTAGTAAGAAAGGTTAGCTGCGAATTTCACACATACTCCCTGTTATCTCATCAAGTGAGGAGAGCTCTGGGGATCAGCTATGTGTCCTCGGACACATTTCTTAACTCCTTAGGTTCCAATTTCCGCATTAAAAAGCTGGGAATAGTAGCTCCAGCTTCACGTTTTCAGAGTATTAGAAGGGACAGCACTCACATGCTGCACACATGTGCAGCAGGTACCGTCAGGTCCTTTGCATGCTACATACAATACCCAGCCGGGTGACTCAAGCATGGGATCATATATCAAGAAAAATATGGGGGGTAGGAAACGGGATGAGGGAATGACAGCTGAAGATACAGAGTTTCTACTATTTAGAACATATGTCTACACCCCCATGTTCATAGCAGCATTGTGTCCATCAGCTGATGAACGGTACATATATGAATATTTTTCAACCATCAAAAAGGAAATCCTGCCACTTGTGACAACATGGATGAAAGTTGAGGCATTATGCAAATAGGTCAGAGAAAAACAAATACTCTATGATCTCGCTTATAAATGCCATCTAAGAGAACAAACTCATAGAAAAAGAGATTTGTTTTGTGGTTGCCAGAGGCAGGGAGTGAGAGTAGGGGAGTAAGATAAGGTGGTCAAAAGTCATACACTTCCAGGTGTAAGATAAACAAGTATTGGGGATATCATTCTGCTCAAGGGCTACAGTTAAAACTCCTGAATGGTATATTTAAAAATTGCTAAGACATGTGCACCCGTGGCTAACTCATGTCAATGTTTGGCAAAAAACACTACAATACTGTAAAGTAATTAGCCTCCAATTAAAATAAATTAATTTTTTTTAAAGTTGCTAAGAAAGTAGATCCTAAGAATTTTCATCACAAAGAAAAAAACATTTTCCTTTTTCTTTTTTTGTATCTTTATGACATAATGAATATTAAGCTTATTGTGATAATTATGTTAAGATATGTGTAAGTCACATCATTATGTTGTACACCCTACACTTGCACAGTATGATATGTCAATTATACCTCAATAAAACTGGAAAAAAAATATGTGGAGTTTCTTCTTGAGGTGATAAAAATGTTCTGAAATTGACTATGGTGATGGTTACACATATTTGTGAATTCATTAAAAGCCACTGAATTTTTTTAATTAATAATTAACTTTAATTGGAGGATAATTTCTTCCCAGTATCATGGTGGTCTTTGCCATACATTGACATGAATCACCCACAAGTGCACACATGTCCCCTCATCCTGAACCCCCCTCCCGCCTCCCTCTGCGTTGTCCCAGAGCACCAGCTTTGAGTTTCCCTGCTTCAGGCATCAAACTTGCACTGGTCATCTATTTTACATATAAGACATTGAATTTTATACTCTAAATGGGTGAATAGTATGAGACATACATTATACCTCACTAAAGCTGTGAGAAAAAGAGAAAAATAAGTTATTAATGGCAATTTCACCTTAGTTCACATTCTGGTCAATGTGAGATTGTATTTTGATTCATTTGATAAATGCTTATTAGGCACCTGATTCAAACATGCCAAGAATGATGCTAGATGGCAGAGACAGAGCAGCATGTAAGCCAAACAAAGCCCAACCCTAAAGGAGCTAACAACAGGCCTAAACCATAGGCATATATAATAAATATCAGGCATGGTAAGTGGTATAAAAAAAATAGAGAAAAAGATTGAAAGCTATTTTAAATAAGGTGATGAGGGTGACAGCTATGATGAGGGTAACACCTGAGGAGTTACCCAGGAACATAAAGAAAACTGAATAAAATAAAACAGCAGTTGGAACAGTGGAAATGCTAAATATAATAGACCTGAGGGCAGGGTGGGGATGAGTGTGGTAAAGTCAAGAAATAGGGAAAATACTGGTAGACCTGGAGCAGACTGAGTTCCTGTCTCTAATTTTGTGCTTCTGTTAGCCTGGGTACCTGCTTGGACCTATTTTACAAAATGGCACAATCTCACCAGAAATAATTTGGTATTATATAGTACCACATTGTGCTTCCTGATGGCTCAGAGGTTAAAGCGTCTGCCTGGAATGTGAGAGACCCAGGTTTGATCCCTAGGTTGGGAAGATCCCCTGGAGAAAGAAATGGCAACCCATTCCAGTACTCTTGCCTGGAGAATCCCATGGAGGGAGGAGCCTGGTAGGCTACAGTCCAGGGGTGCCAAAGAGTTGGACATGACTGAGCAACTTCACTTTCTTTCTTTCAGTACCACATTGGTGAACTTGGAATACAACCAAAATAGCCCATCTTAGACCAAAAACGCAGAAAATTTTCTATCAATGGTCTTCCTTCTTCTTTTGGAATAAATTTCTTTTGTTATTCTTTTCCAGTTTTGTTGAGATATGTGACATACAAAACTGCACAAGTTTAGCTTGTGCAGCATTATTTGACTTACGTGTATCGTGAAATGATTGCCAGAGTTAAGTTTAGTTAACATCCATCATCTCTCAAGGATCCCTTTCTTTGAGACAAGAACTCTTAGGGTCTACTTTCTTAACTACTTTCCTATATCACGCAGCAGTGCTAACTACAGTCTTCATGCTAGACATCATATCCCTAGTACTTATCTTTTATCTGGAAGTGTGTGCCTTTAACGACCTTTATCCAATTTCCCTCCTCTAACACCTGCCTTCGGTAACCACAAACCTGACCTTCTTTGCCCATGAGTATGGTTTAAAAAAAAAAAAAACTCTTTAAAAATTCCTTATTAAAGCTTCATCACTGGGACTTCCCTGATGGTCCAGTGCCAGAGTCCAGCTCCAGCAGCCAGGGATTGAACCTGAAGGGGTGAGCAGTGTCGGCGAGAAACTGAGGCAGCCTCTCAGTTTTCTTGGACTGCCTGTTTATTTCAAACTTATGATTCTCTTTTATACTTTTACAAAAGCATTAGGTCAGAGGTTTGATATGTTTAACATTGACCCAGATTTTTTTTCCTCCAAAAATCACTGTTGCCCCTCAAAGAGGAGTTCCTTCCTTAGCGATTCTCTTCTCTACTTTTTCTCATGTGTCCTTGTAAATACATTGTAACTCATGCTAATATCTGGGCTGCATATCACATTCCTCAGTTTAATTCTTATCTTTCTAAATCCTGTTTGCCCCTAGTATCCTAAGCTCGCTATTTCTAAGAAAGGGCTTCTAGCTATAAATATCTCTAAAATCCCTAATCTCTATAAACTTAGTAGAGTATTCTAACATTACAGCATCCCTTAAATCTTTAGCTTCTAACTATTTTAATTATTCCTAAGTGTTAAATTTAGCGAACTCCTTTGCCATAAACACTTTCCTCACAAATAGGCTTCAGATAACAATCCCTCCCATGGTCTCAAGCTGTGGCCTCTGTGCTCACCCTGGAACACTCTTTTGTAAAAGTCCTTGAACAAATGTCAATAATTAACTTTATGAATTATTCTTTGAGCACAGCTGCAGAAGGCTTTATGCCTTCTCATGCTCCTCTCAAAAACAATAAGCACCTTAATATTCTCTTCAGTCAACTCAGCTGAGGAAAGGAAAAAACAAGTCAGAATCACAAAGCCTAACTCCTTCATTCCAGGTCTCTGACTACGGAACAAAAGGAGGGGGTTTAGGGCCGTGCCTCCATTTTGTCAGTAATGCCTAATGCGGCTCCCGACAGTCTGGTGGTTAACAATCTGACTTGCAATACAGGGGATGTGGGTTCAATCCCTGGTCAGGGAAGTAAGATCCCACATACTATGGCCACAACCAGAGAGCACATGCCACAACTAGAGAGTCCGTACTTCACAAAGAACCCGCATGTGCAGTGAAGATCTCAGCTGCAGCCAAGACCCAACAGAGCCAAATAAAGAAGTAAATCATCTTTTTTTAAAAAAAGTTGGGGCTGCCTTGGTGGCTCAGTGATAAAGATTCCAACTGCCAATGCAGGGACAATGGTTCAGTCTCTGGTCTGAGAAGATCCCACACGCCGTGGAGCAACTAAGTGCATGCACTGTAACTATCAAGCCTGCACTCTAGAGCACAGGAATTGCAACAACTGAAGCCTGCACACCCTAGAGCCTGTGCTCCACAACAAGAGAACCCCACACCCTGGAGTAAAGAGTAGTCCGCACTCACTACAACAAAACAAAAGCCCATGAAGCAATGAAGATCCAGCAGAGCCAAAAATAAATAAATAAAATTATTATTATTTTAAATTTTAAAAGCTTCATATTATCAAAACATGTATCCAAAATTATGTATATATAAAATACATATATTCCTTAAATACTTATTTACCTAAAGTTAATGAAATATTTGAAAAATTTTAGAAACAAGTAAAGCCTAATGCCATAAAAAAACAACATCACATAGGAACCTGGATGTTAGGTTCATGAATCAAGGTAAATTGAACATGGTCAAGCAGGAGATGGCAATAGCAAACATTGACATTTTAGGGATCAGTGAACTGAAATGGACAGAAATGGGTAAATGTAATTAATATGATCATTATATCTACTACTATGGGCAAGAATCTCTTAGAAAAAATGAAGTAGCACTCAGAATCAACAAAAGAGTCTGAAATGCAGTACTTGGGTGCAACCTCAAAAATGATAGAATGATCTCGGTTTGTTTCCAAGGCAAACCATTCAATACCACAATAATCCAAGACTATGCCCCAACCACTAACACTGAAGAAACTGAAGCTAAATGGTTCCGTGAAGACCTACTAGACTTTCTAGCATGTGCATGCTAAGTTGCTTCATTCATGTCCAACTCATTGCAACTCCATGGACTGTAGCCCACCAGGCTCCTCTGTCTATGGGATTCAACAACTAACACCCAAAACAGGTGTCCTTTTCATCATACGGGATTAGAATGCAAAAGTAGGAAGTCAAGAGATACCTGGAGTAAGAGGCAAGTTTGGCCTTGGAGTACAGAATGAAGCAGGGCAAAGGCTAATATAGTTTTGCCAAGAGAACTCACTGAACATGGCAAACACCCTCTTCCAACAAGAGAAGACTCTACACATGGACATCACCAGATGGTCAGCACCAAAATCATATTGATTATATTCTTTGCACTTTGAGATGGAGAAGCTCTACACAGTCAGCAAAAACAAGACCTGGCGTTGATTGTGGATCTTCTCATGATCACTTTATTCCAAAATTCAGACTTAAATTGAAGAAAGTGGAGAAAACCACTAGACAATTCAGGTATGATCTAAATCAAATCTCTTATTATACAGTAGAGGTGACAAATAGACTCAGGGCTTAGATATGGTAGACAGACTGCCTAAAAAATTATGGACAGAGGTTCATAATATTGTACAGGAGGTGCTGACTAAAACCATCCCCAAGGAAAAGAAATGAGGAAAGGCAAAGCGGCTGTCTGAGGAGGCCTGACAAATAGCTGAGAAAAGAAAGGAAGAGAAAGGCAAAGGAGAAAGGAAAATATATGTCCAACTGAAAGCAGAGCTCCAAAGAACAGCAAGGAGAGATAAGAAAGCCTTCATAAGTGAACAATGCAAAGCAACAGAGGAAAACAATAGAATGGGAAAGACTAGAGATCTCTTCTAGAAAATTAGAGATACCAAGGGAAGATTTCATGCAAAAATGGGTACAATAAAGGACAGAAGTAACAAGGACCTAACAGAAGCAGAAGAGATCAAGAAGAGGTGGCAAGAATATACAGAAAACTGTACAAAAAAAGGTCTTAATAACCCAGATAACCACGATGTTGTGGTCATTCACCTAGAGCCAGACATCCTAAAGTATGAAGTCAAGTGGGCCTTAGGAAACATTACTATGAACAAAACTAGAGGCGATGGAATTCCAGCTGAGTTACTGCAAGTCCTAAAAGATGATGCTGTGAAAGTGCTGCACTCAATATGCCAGCAAACTTGGAAAACTCAGCAGTGGTCACAGGACTGGAAAAGGTCAGTTTTCATTCCAATCCCAAAGAAAGGCAATGCCAAAGAATGTTCTAACTACTGTGTAATTGCACTCATCTCCCTTGCAAGGTAATGATCAAACTATTTCAAGCTAGGCATCTGGAACCAAGAATTCCAGATGCTCAAGCAGGATTAGAAAAAGCAAAGGAAACAAAGATCAAATTGTCAACATCTGTTGGATCACCAAAAAAAGCAAGAGAATTCAAAAAATAGATCTATTTATGCTTCACTGACTACACTTTGACTGTGAGGATCACAACAAAATGTGGAAATTCTTAAAGAGATGGGAATACCAGTTCACATGACCTGCCTCCTGAGAATCCTATATGCCGGGCAAGAAGCAACAGTTAGAACTGGACATGAAACAATGGACTGGTTTAAAATTGGGAAAGGAGTACATCAAGGCTGTATATTGTCACCCTGCTTATTTAACTTATATGATTCCAGATGCTCAAGCAGGATTAGAAAAAGCAAAGGAAACAAAGATCAAATTGTCAACATCTGTTGGATCACCAAAAAAAGCAAGAGAATTCAAAAAATAGATCTATTTATGCTTCACTGACTACACTTTGACTGTGAGGATCACAACAAAATGTGGAAATTCTTAAAGAGATGGGAATACCAGTTCACATGACCTGCCTCCTGAGAATCCTATATGCCGAGCAAGAAGCAACAGTTAGAACTGGACATGAAACAATGGACTGGTTTAAAATTGGGAAAGGAGTACATCAAGGCTGTATATTGTCACCCTGCTTATTTAACTTATATGCAGAGTACATCATGCAAAGTGCTAGGCTGGATGAAGCACAAGCTGGAATCAAAACTGCAGGGAGAAATTTCAATAACTTTAGATATGCAGATGACACCACCCTTATCGCAGAAAATGAAGAGGAATTGAGGAGCCTCTTGATGAAAGTAAAAGAGAAGAGTGAAAAAGTTGGCTTAAAACTCAGCCTTCAGGAAACTAAGATCACGGTATCAGTCCCATCACTTCATGGCAAATAGATGGGGAAAAACTGGAAACAGTGACAGATTTTATTTTGTGGGGGCTCCAAAATCACTACAGATGGTGACTGCAGCCACAAAACTAAAAGACACTTGTTCCTGGGAAGAAAAACTATGACTAACTTAGACAGCATATTAAAAAGTAGACGCAACATTTTGCTGACCAAAGTCTGTATGGTAAAAGCTATGGTTTTTCAGTTGTCATATATGGATGTGAAAGTTGGACCATAACAGAGGCTGAGCACTGAATAACTGGTGCTTTCGAACCGTGGTGCTGGAGAAGACTGTTGAGAGTCCTCTGGATTACAAAGATATCAAACCAGTCAATCATAAAGGAAATCATTTCTGAATATTCATGGGAAGGACTGATACTGAAGCTGAAACTCCAATACTTTGGCCACCTGATGCAAAGAGCCGACTCACTGGAAAACATCCTGATGCTGGGAAAGATTGAGGGCAAGAGAAGAAGGAGATGACAGAGCATTGGTTGGTTGCATGGCATTATCAGCTCAATAGACATGATCTTGAGCAAACTCTGGGAGATAATGAAGGACAGGGAAGTCTGGCATGCTGCAGTCCACAGGGTCGCAAAGAGTCAGATACGACTTAGCAGCTGATCAACAAAAACACTTTTGGATCCATCAAAATCTTGTTCCTCCAGTCACTGCTTATATCCCACAATATCTTTTCATCCTTGTGATAGTCCCCTAACTGTTGCTTTTTATTTTCTTCTCCTAGATATTCTTTACTTTTCCCTCAATTATCCTGTCTTAAATCATCTTCCTCCCTCTGATTTTATCCAACAGGTCACAATTTCCTTGGAAAATAAAATCACCAAAACAGGAATATATACAGGTAGATTTTCACAGGTATATTTTACAATCTGGCCTTGGACTGTCTTATAGACAATTATCACATATCCTCCTATATCAAATATCCTCCAATATGAGGAAAGGCAGAAATTTACTAGTGACCTTCAGTGGTATTGGGAACCGAGTGCCTTCATCATCTTGCCCTATAATAGTTAATACCTGTGCTATTAAGAGTAGGTCCATTTGATATTGGATGCTAAAGTCTGATAAAAACAAAGACAGGAAGCAAAAACAAATCTTATGGGAAATACTCCAAAAAGATGAAGTTATTCCTGAAGTCCACCAAATAGAACAGGGATTTTAAAAAGCACAAAGTGTAGGGTAACCCCCACTGAGGATTATACTTGCTTTATTTCCAATAAGAAATGACTGTCAATCCAGTCTTGCAAGCAAAGAAAGGACAAATCCATCAGAGGTTTTAGAAATCACTTTTCCAATAACTTTCCAGTAACAATAAAGTCAAAACTCAAGAGCAGATCCACAGGCAGATACTCCTGATGCAGTACTCTTTTTTTTATGAATGGCCTTAAGCTACAAATATAGGACTGGTATATAAGCAAATACAGAATAGGAAATAGTTCTCCGAAGAGACCTGTAGCATTTACCAAAACATATTGCTGTACGCTTAGTCTCTCAGTCATGTCCAACTCATGCAACCCCATAGACTGTAGCCTGCCAGGCTCCTCTGTCCATGGGATTCTCCAGACAAGAATACCAGAGTGAGGTTACCATTTCCTTCTCCAGGAAAACATTTTGAGAGGGTCTTAGAACAAAAACAGAGTAAGGCCCCAAAACAAATCAATGGCTTTGCAAAATAAAATTATTGAACAGTCTTATGCCATCTCGGAGTCCCTCTAAAACATGCTCCTATACTGACAACATGACATATATATAAACACACACACACATATACATACATATAAAACACAATGGAATGTTGTTGGTGGTGGTGGTTTAGTTGTCAAGTCATATCTGACTCTTGTGACCCCATGGACTATAGTCCACCAGGCTCCTCTGTCCATGGGATTTCCCAGGCAAGGATAATGGAATGAGTTGCTGTTTCCTTCTCCAACAATGGAGTATTCAGTTCAGTTCAGTCACTCAGTCATGTCCGACTCTGCACGCCAGGCCTCCCTGTCCATCACCAACTCCCAGAGTTCACTCAAATTCACGTCCATCGATTCAGTGATGCCATCCAGCCATCTCATCTTCTGTCGTCCCCTTCTCCTCCTGGCCCCAATCCCTCCCAGCATCAAAGTCTTTTCCAATGAGTCATCTCTTCACATGAGGTGGCCAAAGTACTGGAGTTTCAGCTTTAGCATCATTTCTTCCAAAGAAATCCCAGGGCTGATCTCCTTTAGAATGGACTAGTTGGATCTCCTTACAGTCCAAGGGACTCTCAAGAGTCTTCTCCAACACCACAGTTCAAAAGCATCAATTCTTCAGCACTCAGCTTTCTTCACAGTCCAACTCTCACATCCATACATGGCCACTGGAAAAACCATAGCCTTGACTATTCTGACCTTTGTTGGCAAAGTAATGTCTCTGCTTTTGAATATGCTATCTAGGTTGGTCATAACTTTTTTCCAAGGAGTAAGCGTCTTTTAATTTCATGGCTGCAGTCACCATCTGCAGTGATTTTGGAGTCCCCCAAAATAAAGTCTGACACTGTTTCTACTCAGCCATAAAAAAAAATGAAATAATGCCATTTTCAACAACATAGATGGACCTAGAGATTATCATACTAAGTGAAGTAAGTTAGAAAGAGAAAAAAATATGATATCACTTATTTGTAGAATCTAAAAAATGATATAAATGAACATATCTACAAAACCAGAACAGACTTACAGACATAGAAAACTGACTTTTGGTTGCCAAAGAGGAGAGGGGAGAGGTAGATAGGGAGCTTGGGATTAGCAAACTATTATATGTAGAATGGATAAACAGAAATGAATATATATGTTTATATATATATATAATTCAATACATTCATATATTCATATGGTGAATATATGACTGGTGACTTACCTCATATTTCTCCAGCACTGACTTGGTTAACCCAAGTTATCTGCCAGACCCTAAAACCATAGCCTCTGCTGATGTGTAGAATCTTGAGATGACTAATTAGAGGTTTAAGCAGATGTGTGTGAAAGTGAAATTGTTAGTCACTCAGTCGTGATCCCATGGACTATAGCCCACCAGGGTCCTCTGTCCAGGGGATCCTCCAGGCAAGAATACCCACATGGACTGCCATGCCCTCCTCGAGGGGATCTTCCAGACCCAGGGATTGAACCCAGGTCTCCCTCACTATAGGCACATTCTTTACTGACTGAGACACCAGGGAAGCCCAATTGGATCAATTTGCAGATTAAAATTTTTATAATAACTAATTGAAGGTTAGAAGAAGGTGAGAAACCACATTAGCACTTAATTCAGTTTACTGGAATGAGGAAAGTTGATTAAAAAATATAGTAGATGTGATCTTCATCTCTCTGCTAAGGAGGCTGAAAGCCACAGAAAGCGTTTCCCAAGCCCCAGAGTAGTAATGAATTTCAAGCGTCCGTGCGTTTTTTTTCTTTCTGTTCAAGGATAAATCTTTGGGGAACTTTTATTTCTTAGATTTCTTTCCTCACCATCAAGATCTTCTAACTATGATATTGAAGGATTTTTTTTCAGTCACATTTGTTTAAATTCAGTTTCTGTCTGCCACAGTATTTTCCATGGGCATCCTTATTAAAAAAGAAAAAAAGAAAAAAGGAAGGCGGGTTTCAGATTAATTGCCACATCCTTCCTTAGTATATAATACAACTCTTTCCAATGTAAACTCCAGAAGAGAACCGATCTGTTTGTATCAGCAGCATCCAGAAGACTACAAAGCACAACATAGGTTCTTCATACATTTTGTCATTGAATTCATGGAAGTATAACAATGACAAAAAGAAAAAAGGCAAGCAGAAGTCTCTGTTCACTAAAGAAAAAAAGAACAGAGAAAGTTCACAGGCTTTGGATCCAAACAGACAACCCAGCTGTGTTTCCTCAGCTATAGTGAAGAGCAGTAATAAAGAGCTGTTTATGAACAGCTGTTTATGAACCAGAGCTGTTTTAAATTATTTTCATACAAAATTCTCTTAAAGTGTACCCTGAATCTTTGCTATTGTTTAGGAGATTTTTTATTGTTATGCTTCTTAGCATTTAAATCTTACTTTCTGGGGAAAAAAAAACTGGTTCTCTAAAATATGGATGAAAAGGTAGCATTCAATAAGACACACTGTCTGAAAGCAGAAGGAAAAAAAAAATGTGTTAGCTGACTCCCTGTGATGAAATCATAAACACAAAGAGTTACAAAATTAGAACAGTGGAGGTCCAGACATCTACTCCATCTTCTAACTTCTAGTACAGGAGAAAAGATCTACAGATTTGATGAGATGAAGGTTTAAAACTTCTTGAATGTCAACAGCAAGGTTTTTTTTTAATTACAAGGAAAATTGCGGGAAATATTTGCAGGAAATGTCATTCAAGGAAATTATTATATATAAAAACCTTATAAAGTAAGAAACCCCTAAGATAATAATATAATAATCAGAGAACAAAAATTAAACAATTTAAAAAGAAAAAATGAGTAATAAATAAAATCCAGTAATATAACTCCAATTAAAGCAATATAGTAATTAACTTCTTGTAGGAGAAGGCAATGGCACCCCACTCCAGTACTCTAGCCTGGAAAATCCCATGGACAGAGGAACCTGGTAGGCTGCAGTCCATGGAGTCGCAAAGAGTTTGACAAAACTGAGCAACTTCACTTTCACTTTTCACTTTCACACATTGGAGAAGGAAATGCAACCCACTCCAGTGTTCTTGCCTGGAAAATCCCAGGGATGGGGGAGCCTGGTGGGCTGCCATCTATGGGGTCGCACAGAGTCGGACACGACTGAAGTGACTTAGCAATAGCAGCAGCAGCAGCTGGTGATCAATAAACAGTGATTCTTCTATACAGCTAGTAGGATTGTGTACTATTTCAAGCCTTTCAGAGATTTTGGAAATCAGGAACTTAAAAATAATTTTATGACAGTCAGCAATTACCTCTGTAGGAAATCAAAATGTGGGGGGGGCAATCAAATGTAAATAGCTAATCACAGAATTACTTATACTAGCTAAAAAAACCAAAAAAACAAAAAACAGAAGTAAGCAACTTAATTATTCAACCTTAGGAGTGATGAAGTAAACACTGATATCAATTCAATGAAATATTATTCAATCACTAAAAATGTTGGTTTTACAGGATCTCAAAGAAATATCTGAACCCTCACATTACTTCAGCATTATTCACAATAACCAAGAATGGGAGCAACTAAGCATCTATTGATGATGAATAGATAAAGAAAATGTTATATACACGAACAATGGAATATTATTTAGCCATGAGAAAAAAAGAAATCCTGTTATTTGTGACCACTTGGATGAATCTTGAGGGCATTATGAAGTAAGTCACAAAGAAAGACAAACACTGTATGATATCATTTACACATGAAATCCAAAAAAGTCAAACTCAGAGAAATAAAGAATAGACCGGTGGTTACCAGGGGCCAGGAGTGGCTAAAATGGAGTAATATTAGTCAAAGGATACAAACTTCCTGTTATAAGATGAAAAGACTGGAGACCTGATGTATAGCATAAGACTACAGCTAATAACACTGTACTATATGTTTGCAAGCTACCAAGAGAGCAGATCTTAAAAGAAATGGATGGAGGTGTTAGCTAATGCTATGGCAGCGATTGTTTGGCAATATATAAATGGATCAGGTCTACACATTGGGAACCTTGTACTTATATAATGTTGTATATCCATTACATTTCAATAAAGCTGGAAAAAAGACTTTGAGCCCTGCTCAAAATGCAGAACAAAGCAAGACACAAAATGTCATATGATTTTTATTATAGTAATAGAAAATGAATATGTATGAAAAATTTTTGGAACAAAATGCACCAAACAGTAGCACTGACAATGACAAATAACAATATTAAAATCAAGCTAAGCACACAGACATTTCTTCCATTTAAATTAACACATCTACATCCAAAGAGTTATGAAAATATTAGCCACTCAACAAATAAAATAAATAAGCAAATAAATCTATCTTTCAACATGCAAGTATTTTAAAACACAATGAAAGTTGATTTAATACTTTCACAGGCCACAGACACTTTCTTTGATAAAATCAAAAAGAATGGGAGGGATCTATGAAAAAGATCTATAAGTCAAGAAAAAAGTGGAACATAGCCTGTCTTTTAAACATTTGCAAAACTGACGTTTCATTACAAATAGCAAGGTCTGGCTCAGTAGGCCTACCCCAGGTCTTAACAAGCCAGTCTCTCCTAACAAATTTAAACTTATCTTTCTCTAGTCTGTTAATCTTTTAGTATTGACTCTCAGTAAAGATAAAATTACAACCCTTTAAAAAGTCAAAATGCTATATCAATATATAGCATTATATCAATATTACAGCAGAATTTCTAATGTTATTTAAAACTAGACCTGAGTGTAGATACTTCTGCCTTCTAAAAGTTTGGATGAGGTACATAAATCATAATGGAGGAGAAAATGTTTCCACACTAGTTCTTTCCACTAATCACAAATAAGTGAATAAAACCTAAAGTTTCTTATTTTTTACCACTCTATATTGTTAAAGACTAAGACCCAGGGCAGATGATACTTTTACATCAGAGTCTCTCAATTAATTTTTGGTTTTAGAAAGTATGCCTGGAAGTGAATAAGGGAATGGGAATTAAATTGTTCTGAAAAACTATTTGAGAAATTAAGTTGTGATCATGCCTTGAAGATTCAAAGGGGAGAATCAGCCTAGCAGAACGCTGAAACTCACTGAGAAATTTGGTCAGTTCCCGGTATTGGGCTGGTAGAAGAACTTTTAATAAAGGAGATGGCTGATCTTGAACTTTAGGGTATTTTCAATTTCTGTGTGTAAAAAGCCTTCTATAAATAATGTCTACAACTATTTTGTGAATATTCTGAGGGGGAATTAAGAAAAAAAGAGCTGTGTTTCTTGAGTTGATGACAAGAAACTTGTAAATAACATGGTACAGTGATGTGGAGTGCTGACTGGGCCGTAAGCTCTGGAAAGGTAAGGGCACGTCTGTTTTCCTCATCAACGCCTGATGACTGAGACCCTGACTGAGTAGACCTCCCATAAACATGTGCCGAATGAATTAACAAATTATGCCATTGACATACAAACACTAAACACAGTGTGAAGACACATGAAAGTGCTTACCTCTTCCCAGAGATTTTAGGAAAAGATTTCTTAAGGATTTGAAATGAATGAAGTACAACTCAAATTCAAAACCTTGAATTCACCACAAGCAGGAGTGAAATCAAGCCATTGGCCCAAGATGTAGAAAGGCATGAAACGGCCGGCTGTGCCTGGGGATCCGCAGGCGGCTTGGTGTGGCTCTGTCTCTGCACGTGAGAGAGAGCTAGGGGTAGAACTCACAAGGGAGCTGAGGCCAGAGCCTGCAGATGTGCTGTGATGTACGGTGATGTAGAGTGAAAGAAAGAAATAAAGCCACCTGCATCAACATGGAAGGATGGATGCAGAGATTATCATTCCAAGTGAAGTCAGAAAGACAAAACAAGCGTGATGTTAGTTATATGTGGAATCAAAAAATAAAAAAAGATACAATGAGTTTATAAAACAGAAATAGAATCACAAAGAATACAAACTTATGATTACCAAACGGGAAGGGGGAAGGAGAAAGGGATAAATTTGGATTAAAGTATACACACTGTTATATAAAAAATAGATAATTAACAAGGACCTACTGAATAGCACAAGGAACTATACTCAGTATCTAGTGATAACCTATAATGGAAGAGAATGCAAAAAGAATACATATATTTATATATATGTGAAACTGAATCATTTTGCTCTACACCTGAAATTAACACAACATTGTTAATCAACTATATCTCAATAAAAAATTTTAAAACACACCAAACTTCCTAAAAGAAGCCAGAAATAAATAAATGTAAAAAATACATTTTACCTTTTACATTTTATAGGGAGATGACTCTGTGTGTATGCAAAGAACAGGACTGTTCCTCCTTTTGTTCAGGACTCCACACTCTTATGAATATAACTTACTAAAATAACCAACATGGTCATTTGAAGATGTATTCTTTTGTCCACATTAATTGAGGAAAGCAGCAGTCGGTGCTTTCCAAGACACATTCACTGAAAGGCCCAGAGATGTGGACATGTTCCAGAACACACTGCTTCAGAAACAACACCACACACTGAACACAGAGGCTAGGAGACACTTCACTAGCTGTCCTTCCTGAATCAGACATCAGATGGTCCATGAGATGAGATGGCATTCCCCTCTATTCATAAACTGATACACATACAATCGTAACTGAAATCCTAACACAGATGGGAGGAAAATCTAATTAGCATCATCAGAATGTACTTTGACTACAACACTGAAATATAAGGAGATTGGGAAAAGAACCCCCAGGCCTTTTGATTATCATATGCCTAAAATCTGCATATTCATGCTCATCTGGAACTCTAACCATGAGCTATGTGGTCCTTATGCTCCATCTGCATTTGCCATCTTCCTTTCCCCAACCCTTGATGCTCCTACTAAATAATTTTTTTTAATGCAAGAAGTGGCAAGGATAGGAAAGCAAAATTTTATCACGCATTTTGCAGCCGCAAGTCAAATGACAGCTCAGGCTTCCTTATTCTTACAGATGCAGTTATTCTGATATTAGTGACATTCCAATATATTTAGATAAAACTATGTGACAATGAAGAAGGCCCAGAGGGCAGGTCATGGCGACCTAGTGAAGAGAAAGCACAGCTGACAGAAGTCCTACGACAGAGTTCTCCTCTGGGCTCCAGAGCCCACCAACAGGGCTACTCAGAGATTCCTGGGACTCACGGACTTATATTCGAGAACATAACAAATAAAATATTTGTTATTTTATTTACTTATCTTATATTCCTAACTGAAATTCAGCATTTCTTTAACCTGCAAATGTAAATAATAAAGCCCTGTCAGTTCAGTTCAGTTCAGTTCAGTCGCTCAGTCGTGTCCGACTCTTTGTGACCCCAGGAATCGCAGTACGCCAGGCCTCCCTGTCCATCATCAACTCCCGGAGTTCACCCAGACCCACACCCATGGAGTCCGTGATGCCATCCAGCCATCTCATCCTCGGTCGTCCCCTTCTCCTCCTGCCCCCAATCCCCCTGGAGTATCAGCCATATCTATGACTCTGTCACCAAGACAAATAACAGATTTTTTGTATCACATTATAGTTATTGCAATCCTATCACTTATACATGACTAATTTTAAATATCAGTAGTATTGAGGACTCCACCTCTCATCGCGCCTCATCATCATCTTCCTGTCTACAGATACTGGCCCAACTACAGGGCAGCTCTGCCCTGAGTAGCTGCTTAGCCCTGAGGGACAGAGCTATGCGTTCTCGCATTGGCGCCCGACGGCCACTGCTTTGGTCACTGCTTTCCAGGGCGCTCTGTCTAAAATCACTTGCAGGTTAATATACTGAAAGGTGCGCCATGCTGTATTTCGATTCCTTTGTTTTAGTATAATTATTATCTTTTGTAATTGTATGTATTTTATTCTATGCACATAAAAATTTCATTCTGAGAGCTGGTCTATAAGCTTCATTACACTGCCAAAAACTAACATTAAAACACAAACAAATGTTTTGCCTTCTCAGCCCAGATTATATTGCCTTCTGAAAATTAGAAGGAATCAGTTCTTACCACCCTTCCTTCCATTATTCAACTTGGTGTTATTAAAGAGTGGAGTCTGGGGAATGAGGTGAGTGTGGGGGACTTCATCACTTAGAATAAAAAGTGCAGGACTTAATGGGGGGTTGGTGGGAGGGAGGGGATATATGTATACTTACAGCTGATTCACATTGTAGCAGAAAACAACATAACATTGTTAAGCAATTACCCTCCAATTAAAAATAAATTTTTTAAAAAAAAGGCAGTAAGACTTTCAGCTTTCATGTCAGGAAGGAGGCAAGTCTGGGAGCCAAACTTTGAGGACTTTCCAAGGTCTGAAAGCTTATCCTTTTGTTTATATTCATTGCTTATACTTATTTGCACAGTCATCAGCAAGTCCCTGAAGAGAGAAGGGCTTCTGGTTTTCCCTACAGAGGCAAACGGGAAGAAAGCACTAAAACAAGAAGAGACCCAAGCAACAGAGTAGGTGGCAGGAGTGTGGGGTGATCACTTCCAAGAGGAGGGGTGAGCCTGCTGAGATAGCTGAGCCTGTCATAGGAAGGGCAGAGGGAACCAGGAGCCATGCTGAGACTGGAAAATAGGATGCTAGGGCTGGGGCCATCTATTACAGTCTCAAATTTTCTCAAGAAGTTTTAAGGACATGGAACAATTGCTAAGGAACTATTATGTATAATAACTAGGAATACATCCGTGCTCTGATATCAAGATCTATTCAAGACCCCTGAATAAGCTGCCTACTAGTTCTAATTCTAGACTATGATCATGGATTTTAGAGATCCAAAGGCCCTCTGCAAGAACCCCATCACTGTATTACCCACTTCCCACTAAGCCCTGCCAAATGGACAAGGAATGTGCACCCTGGTATAGAATGTTGATTCCCCAGGAAACAGAGCTTAGTAGGTTCCATTCTCAAGAGTTCTTGGTCTCTGAAGAGAGAGGAGTGAAGGAAGGGGCATTTCTTAGAGCCAGACCTTGTTCTGGAAACTTATTTCATCTACAAGGCAACAATTTCAATTAATATTGCTGTGAATGAACATTTTGGCTGTCATATCAGGCAACTCCTTTGCCTGTCATAAACAGAGGATGTTGCAGCCATTGAGCCATCACATTTCAGCTAGCCAGACGATAAGCCTCAGAGAACTCAGGATGGAGACAAACAAGTTACCCCCTGCCAAGCCCTCCACCGCTGCAGTGCTCCCTACTGTGCACCCTGAGGGGATTCGAATGGAGAAAAGCAGGACGCTGATCCCAGATATAGCTGAGGTGCCTGTCAGAGGAATGACTTCAGTGAGCCCAGCCTCTAGCATATTCCTGTACATGGCAAAGCACTAAATTCCTTAACTTAAAATATCTGAGTTTTTTTTAATTAAGATTTAATTAAACTTTTGATATTCTGAATACCTGATCTTTGTTGCAAAAACTCCTTCGATCCTGGCTACCCCCAACCCTTTGACCCTTTGGAGCAGTCTCACAGAGTTACCTGAGATACTGTGTTCTGAACTTGAAGTCTCCAGAATGCTCACCAAATAAAACATAATTCTCAACTTTTAGACTGTGCAATTTTTTTCATCATTACTATCCCAAATTTCAGCAAACTGAAACTCAGAGGGATTAATTAATTTACTCAAGTTCATGTAAAATAGTCAAGGATAGTTGACTCCAAACCTATTATTCTGTATATACCACATTATGTTATGCAGAATCGCAAAAAAAGAGTTCACATTATGCAACTAAATCCAAGTATCTACAAGTTTACAGCATCGTGATTTTGGCCAGATTTCTTTATCTCTCTGTGCCTCAATTCCTTCATTTAAAATGTGCATCACAGTATCTACCTCACTTAGCACCATGCACTTGGCACATAATAAATGGTTGACAAAAGCTAGTTATTTGGGGGACTTTCCTGCTGGTCCACTGGCTCAGACTCTGTGCTCCCAATGCAGGTGGCTGGGGGTTCAATCCCTGATCAGGGAACTAGACCCCCAAGCTGTAGCTAAGAGTTTGCATGCTGCAACTAAGACCCAGCTCAGCCAAAAAAATTAAACAAAATTTTAAGTCAGTTGTTTTCATCATGACATAAGGAAAAGAACAAAACTCAGAAAGGAATGGCAGCTCAGACTCAGATTGTCAAAAGTAACTCGCTACCAACCAAATTCCCTCTCCTAGTATAATTTTCATGTGTTTTACTCAGCTTTTCAGGGCCAATATTTAGAAGTCAGCCAATGCTATTCCTTTCCTCTGCTTCCTTTCCCAGTTATAACCAGTCACCCCAAATCCTGTCAATGCTACCTGATCTACATTTCTCAGAGATGCAATCTAAAAATTTATTAAACATATATTACAAGTTAAAAAAAATAAAAGGTTGGGAGAGACAGTAAAAAACTAGCAAGGAATGGCCTAGTGCCTCACATGATTTGTACAGCAGTTTCATTCTCTCTGTTTTAATTCTGGAGGAAAGAAGGGCAACCCACTCCAGTATTCTTGCCTGAAGAATTCCAGGGACAGAGGAGCCTGGCAGGCGACATATAGAATCCATGGGGTTGCAAAGAGTCAGACATGACTGAGCGACTAACACACACACGATTTTAATTCAGGAAACATTAATTGCACAACCAATATCCATAAGGAACTCTGGAAAATACCAAGATGACTTGGGACCAGATTCTATTTTGAAAGATTTACTCTCTAGAAAAACTGTTGAGGTGTTACCATGGGCCAGACGGAGAGGATGAAGGAAAAAAAGTGAAAGTGTTAATCACTCAGCCATGTCCGACTCTTCGCAACCCTGTGGAGTGCAGCCCACCAGGCACCTCTGTCCATGGAATTCTCCAGGCAAGAATCCTGGAGTGGGTTGCCATTACCTTCTCCAGGGGATCTTTCTGACTCAGGAATCAAGGCCAGGTCTCCTGCACAGCAGGCAGATTCTTTACTGTCTGAGCCACCAGCGAAGCCCCATGGGCCGTATGGAGGTGACACATACAATTAAATGCGAAAACAAAACCTTTTCACGTTGTAATTTTAGACCTGACATACCAGTCTCCGTGTACACTGCGAGCCCCTTAAAAGCAGGAATTCTTAGTCTCCATTATCTTCCCAGCATTTATCCCAGTGCCCTGAACACAAAAGTTATGTAGTAAGTGTTTCTAGGAAGGGAGGCAGGGAAAGAGGAAAGCTGGTAGGAAGAAAAAGAGAAAAAAAAGGATGAAGAGCAGGAGTAAGTAAGAAGGGAAAGTGTCTATAAAGAGGCACAACCACGGGACGCGGGACTTCAGAGGAAGGCAATATTAACTGGGTGAGATATTAACAGTGAGAATACTATTAACAGTGTTAACAATATTAACAGTGAGAATACTGCGGCATTTGAGATATATTAAATGACTTCAGGAATAGGTCAGGACGCAGTCTCATTTGCTGTACCTGATATGTAGGAGGACTCAGTATGTGTTTGCTGGCTGAGTCAATGAATGAATAGTACAGGGGTGGGACAGAGTCTTGGGAAACCACCATAGGAGTCTGAACATGCCTTATACCTTCCGGGAGATGGTGAGGGACAGGGAGGCCTGGCGTGCTGCAGTCCACAGTGTTGCAAAGAGTCGGACACAACTGAGTGACTGAACAACAAATATACCTTCCTATTCTCAGACTGCTCACCAGACAAAAGGAAGGGCAAAATCATGCCTTTCAATGTCTTCTACAGCATTTTCATCCCCAAAGCAACTTTGCCACTTTATCTTTTGAAAAATATGAAACAGAGAAATTTCATTCTCTGCTAGATGGTGGATAACCTACCTTTTTAATAATCCTTATGTGAAACTCTGGCTCCTCCTGAAGAGTTTGCAACACTGGGGACATAAGAATCATAGGCTCCACAACTTTTTATAATGTCTGAGTCATTAAGCATGTTAGGCCAGAGAGATCTATCTAATGCCTTTTAAATGGCACATTTTTATGTTTTGGGAAACTAGGAAGGCATGTACAGTAAAAACCAAGAAGCTGACAAGTTACATGAACAACTTTCATTGATATCTTTCTAGACCAGCAGCTCAGATGTTCTGCCTCATTAAGTAAAACTACTTTCCACTCCTTGTATTACTGAAGAGATAGGTCATAACACCTTTGAACGGAATGACATTTAGAGATCACTCGCTCACCTACAAATGTTGAGCAGTTGGAGCACAATCACCAGTGAAGATGGTAAGCAAGCAAAGATAAGAAAGGAAGCAAGTTATTTAAAGACATCACTGGCAGAACATCACAATCAGCTCACAAATGTTAACATTTCTTGGGAGGAAAAGAAGGGAGAGAGGGGAAGGAATGGAAGCCGGGAAGAGGAAAAATAAGGAAATAATATGGCAGATAACAGCTTCCAATTTTTGAGAAAGGGACATTCCACGTGTTTCGGGGGATAGTCCATGTATTCCAAGCATTTCAGATAGTAAGATGAAGAAGGCACAGTCTCTCTCCTTGAGCACCTCACTGCAGAATGTGAAAACAGGCTTGTAAGCAGATGTTTTCAGTGTAATATGAGGGCCATATCAGTCATATTTACCAAGTGTGAGGACCCCCATGGAAGTATCAGTATGTCAACAACATGGAGAAGAAGAGAAACCATGTGAACTCCAACACTACCTCTTACTGCCTTTGTGATTTCTGGACAAGTTATCTAATTCCACATAGACTCAGCTCCCCCACCTAACAGTCATACCCACCTCTAAGGACTGCTGAGAATATTAAATGAGATAACATGTATGGAAGTTTTTATTTCCATGAACTATCATAGAAGGGGTAATATGTGTTTGCTCTACTATTTGAGAATATTCAGTTTTGCTTTAGAAGAAAAATAAATGGGATGAGTGAAACCCTTTAACAGTGTTACATTTAGGAGGGAAGTAAGCAAGTAGTTTATAAAACAGAGGCAGAATACAAAGATATGTTAAATGTCAATAGTAATTAGGTTAATAAACTATAAGAAATGTTAAAGATGGATAAAATAATGAAATGTATAAGAGAATAAATATGTGCTACTAATAAATACAAGGGGATAAAAACCAAATTTATAAGGTGTGCTGCTGCTGCTGCTGCTGCTGCTGCCTCGCTTCAGTCATGTCCGACTCTTTGCAGCCCTATGGACTGTAGCCCTCCAGGCTCCTCTGTCTGTGGAATTTTCCATGCCAAAATACTGGAGTGGGTTGCCATGTCCTACTCCAGGGGATCTTCCCAGCCCAGGGGTCAAACCCAGGTCTCCTGCACTGCTGGCAGATTCTTTACCACTTAGCCACCAGGGAAGCCCCTTATAAGGTGTGATTGTGCCTTCTTTGGGCTGACAGCTATGTCGTCTTAATATCAGCCATCCAGTATAAGCCCCACTTATTCTTTGCCCAAGAAACAGAAATAAAACCCCTCACAGTTCAGGCTAATGTGTACTTCCGGCTGCATCTCTCTAAAAGACAGACTATGTGTTTGGGCACCAGGTGCTTTCCATTTATTGGGTTCCTTTGTTCAAACCCCAATTCTGGTCCTGGCATGCACATCAGTGAGGAAAGCGGATGCAGCAAATAGAGACAAAATACAGAACACAGTATATTTTGGGCAGTGTAGTCCATACATCTCGCTTGCATCTTAACCTAAGTATACTAACCACCTCTCTCCTTTTGTTTCTCTTCACTTCTCACGTATGTTTTCAATTGACTTGATACACTATGTAATTTGAGCATCTTAATTTGGTATATGAACCCTTCTGTCCCATGATCTCTGAGACACCTTGCCTAGTTACGTAATTGGAGACCATCATTGCTTCAAGGTGGCTTCTTACATGTCAGATGTTGTGCATATTTGTTCCTTTCCTTCTCTTTTTAAATTGAATTTTTTTTTATACTGGAGTATAGTTGATTTACAATGTGTTAGTTTCAGATGCACAGCAAAGTGATTCGGTTACACATAAACATATATCCCGCCGCATGCTGGTGTAGTGGTATCATGCAAGGTTCCCATTCTTGCGACCCATGTTCAATGCCCGGGTGGCACAGGTCATGTTTTGCCTTCTCTGGTGGTTCCAAAGGTAAAAAGTCTGCTGCAATACAGGAGACCTGGGTTCAACCCCTGGACTGGGAAGATCCCCTGGAGAAGGGAATGGCAACCCACTCTGGTATTCTTGTCTGGGAAATCCCATGGACAGAGGAGCCTGGCGGGCTACAGTCCACAGGATCCCAGAGCCAGACTTGACTGAGCAACTAACACTTTCACTTTCACACATATATTCATTCCTTGTCAGATTATTTTCCCATATATGTTATCAGAGTACTGAGTTCCCTGTGCTCTTTCTTCTATCTTACTGAAAGATAATGAAAGAATGAACTGCAGTTTATTTTGAAATGGGTATGCCTTAATTAGATTTTCTATTTGACTCTACATATACAAAATGTGTCTATCATTGCACGTCCCACTCAAACTCCTGCTGGTTAAACATCTGCCTATGCAATGTCACCTCTCTGGTAGTAGTCCACTGGAACAGGGGTGGACTGATTCAAAACCAGCCAACCATTGGCTGGCCAAAGACCAGAGACTGTACTCAGAATGATCAGCAAGCCCAGTCAAAGAATGACATTGAGAATGTGGACCTGACACACTGAAGCTAGCATCAGTTATCTAGAGGCCCTCAAGTGCACGGGCCATGCTCTGGCTGAGGACTATAGGGGTGAAGAGATGAACAGGAATGTGTTGGCCACATTCAGGATGACAAAAATGAAGAGAACACGGGTCTCTGGACAGTGAGAACCACGCAGACACCCAGGAAGAAGCAGAGATATCACCAAAAGGGAGCTACAAATCCCCAGGAGAAATAAGGATGAGGAACTTTGCCTTAGTTGCAGCTTTTCATTTCCAGCTTCAGTGGGGCCCAAACATTCAAGTTCCCATCCTGGGTCCTCTACATCAGTAGAGTTTATAAGAAACTTCCATTTACCTTCTAATGGTTTTTCTTTTTCATCATTTCTATTTCTTACAAACAAATAAATAAAAACTTCCATTGGAATACTAATTGTTCTTTTTTAAATTAATTTATTTTAATTGGAGGCTAATTATTTTATAATATTGTGTGGTTTTTGCCATACATTGACACGAGTCAGCCACGGGTGTACCCACCTCCCTTCCCATCCCATCCCTCAGGGTCATCCCAGTGCACCAGCCCTGAGCACCCTGTCTCATACACCGAACCGGACTGGTGATCTGTTTCACATTTGATAATAAACACTTTTCAATGCTATTCTCTCAAATCATCCCACTCTCGCCTTCTCCCACAGAATCCAAAAGACTGTTCTATACATTTGTGTCTCTTTTGCTGTCTCGGTTCAATCCCTGGGTCGGGAAGATCTCCTGGAGAAGGAAACGGCAACCCACTCCAGTATTCTTGCCTGGAAAATCCCACGGACGGAGAAGCCTGGTGGTCCAAGAGGTCACAAAGAGTCGAACACAACTGAGTGACTTCACTTCACTATAGTAATTTTTAATGTTCACAAATAACCTCATATAGAAGCCACTTACATGTGCTTGCTTTAAGAGTGCATACTGATGGTAAAACTATGTGATTCAATTAATACAGTGTCATTCATATATTTAAGTGCCACATTTAGTTGTTATGTCATAAAAGACACCATCTGTGCAGACGCTAGTAAATTAGATTACTTGCTGATGACACTGAAGCAGGCAACAGAACCCTGGTCCCCTTACACCTATCCCATCTAGAAGAATTAATCCCAACAACTTCCAGAGTCTCATGACAAGTTAATGATAGGGGGAAAAAAGCAGTATATCCCCAAATATGACCAATTTATAAAAACGCCAACAAAATTATCATCAATTAGCACACTGACTGTAAAAGGGCAATAATGTTGCTTCCCCAGAAAACTTACTCCATTTGATAGTTGGTTCACATTTGGCCTAGATGTAATTATTTCTTGGTGAAAAATTAATTAGCAAAATACCTAAACTGCTTATCTACTTATTTTATGGAAAATGACTCTCAGGGCTTGACAGTCACATAAAAGCGATTGTAAGTATATAACAATCAGGAAACCTAAAATGAATTTCTCAGCCAAAGTTTTAATTTACATGTGTTAATATTGAGGGACTTCCCAGGTGGCTAAGTGGTAAAGAATCTGCCTTCCAATGGAAGAGATGCAAGAGACACAGGTTCAATCCCTGGGTCAGTAAGATCCTGTGGAGAGGGAAATGACATCCCATTCCAGTATTCTTGCTTGGAAAATTCCATGGACAGAGACGCCTAGTGGGCTACAGTCCATGGTCACAAACATAGAACAGAACTTAGCAACTACACATTAACCACTGAACTTACTTCCAGCTTTAAAACTATTTCTAATTCAAAAACTATTTTAGTTAGGGGCTTTAACGTTGCTTTAACTCCACTGCCCCTCAATTATATTGCAAGTACTACATTCCAATCTATTGACAAATAGATTGTTATCTCCGTGTACAGAAGAGTAAACTGAGATTCAGATAAATTATATTCGTTGGTCGAGGACACACAGCCAGTTAATTACAGCACTCATATTCTGTAATTAGATCATGTCTAGCTCCAAACCTAGTTATCCCACTTCATCATGCTACTTAAACTCAATAAAAATGTGTTAAATTCATGCCATTTTACTTCAACCAATTTTATGGAAACGTGTTTGGCTGTAGGCTTATTTAAATACAATTAACAGTTCAGGCTTTTTCATTTACTTGAAGAGATAATCAGGATCACTACCTAAAGTATAAAAAGATACCTGCATCGGACTCTCCAAGAAGATAAAACTCCCCCCGCCCCCAGCACTGCACAGCTTGTGGTATCCTAGTTCCCTGATCAGGGATCAAACATAGGACCACACAGTGAAAGGGCAGAAACCTAACCACTGATCCACCAGGGCATTCTTAAAACTTTCTATCTTTAAAAGAAATGGGCTTCAGTCATCACAGTGGGCTGCCCACCACAGGTTTGTTAAATGAATAAATAAAAGTCCCTCAAGCACTCGAAACGCAGAATCTCCAAAGCCAAATTCTTTCTCTCTCTGTTTTTCCCCAAAATATAACAATAAATCTGCCTTGCATTTCCCTGAGTCACTGGATGGGATGGCCATCCATCTTGCACTGGAATTCTAGCAGTCATCCTGCCTCCTCCCGTTCTGATCCCGTGTATTCAGTGCGTTACTATGCTAGATACTTTCCAGATCTCCTCTCCAGATGCTTTTTTCTTCCCATCCCTTTCTCACATTGACTTCCACTGAGGATATCAATGGGCTTGAGGTGATGTGGTTTAGTCACTAAATCATGTCCCACTCTTATGACCCCAAGGACTATGGCCTGCCAGACTCCTCTCTCCTGCCAGACTCCTATGGCCTGCCAGACTCCTCTCTCCATGGGATTTTCCAGGCAAGAATACTGGAGTGGGTTGCCATTTCCTTCTCTAGGGGATTTTATCCAACCAGTCCATTCTGAAGGAGATCAACCCTGGGATTTCTTTGGAAGGAATGATGCTAAAGCTGAAGCTCCAGTACTTTGGCCACCTCATGCGAAGAGCTGACTCATTGGAAAAGACTCTGATGCTGGGAGGGATTGGGGGCAGGAGGAGAAGGGGACGACCGAGGATGAGATGGTTGGATGGCATCACGAACTCAATCGACGTGAGTCTGAGTGAACTCCAGGAGTTGGTGATGGACAGGGAGGCCTGGCGTGCTGCGATTCATGGGTTCACAAAGAGTCGGACATGACTAAGCGACTGAACTGGACTGAACTGAGAGGATTTTCCTGACCCAGGGATTGAACCCAGGTCTTCTGCACTGCAGGCAGATGCTTTACCAACTGAGCTACATAGGAAGCCCTATCAATGAGCTTACATTCAGCCAATCCACAGCCCCAGGAACCCACCCAAGACAGGAAAGAGACCAAGGTCAAGGGGCTTTGTCCAAGGCTCCATCTCTGCTAAGACCTTGTGAGCTAGCTGTGACCTTTGACCCAACTTCCCAGAGTTCTTTCTCACCAGGTTCTAGGAACTACCCTCGCCTCTTGCTATTTAAGCCTTAGGCGGGAAATAACTTCCCATTGTATCAATCTTCCTTTTAGCATAGCTACATTCTACCATCACCTTTGAAAACAGCACTAATAATAACTAGTCTGTGTGCCCTGTAGTTTCCATGTTCTGACACTACAATATAATCCTGTCTATTCTAAATATTTCTTGAATCTTTCCACTTCTTAACCCAAAGTCTTTGCCTTAATTTGGAATTTCATCTTTTAGTTTTGAATTGCTGCAAAGCCCACTTGACCTGTGTTTAATCCATTCTCCATAGTCCAATAAGTGACATGACATCATTCTAAAAGGAAAAAAAAAAAGTATCAGATTTCCATAGCATGGCCCTGATCTTTTAAATTTAAATTTATATATTTTTGGTTGGAGGATAATTATTTTACAATATTGTGTTGGTTTCTGCCATATATCAACATGAATCAGTAATAGGTATATGTGTGCCCTCTCCCTCTTGAGCCTCCTTCCCACCTCCCACCCCATCCCACTCCTCTAGATTGTCACAGAGCACTGGGTTGGAGCTCCCTGCATCATACAGCAAATTCCCACAGGCTATCTATTTTACATGTGGTAATGTATATGTTATGTTATGACCAACCTAGATAGCATATTCAAAAGCAGAGATATTACTTTGCCGACCAAGGTCCGTCTAGTCAAGGCTATGGTTCTTCCTGTGGTCATGTATGGATGTGAGAGTTGGACTGTGAAGAAGGCTGAGTGCTGAAGAATTGATGCTTTTGAACTGTGGTGTTGGAGAAGACTCTTGAGAGTCCCTTGGACTGCAAGGAGATCCAACCAGTCTATTCTGAAGGAGATCAGCCCTGGGTGTTCTTTGGAAGGAATGATGCTGAAGCTGAAGCTCCAGTACTTTGGCCACCTCATGGAAAGAGTTGACTCATTGGAAAAGACTCTGATGCTAGGAGGGATTGGGGGCAGGAGGAGCAGGGGACGACAGAGGATGAGATGGCTGGATGGCATCACTGACTCCATGGGTGTGGGTCTGGGTGAACTCTGGGAGTTGGTGATGGACAGGGAGGCCTGGCGTGCTGCAATTCATGGGGTCACAAAGAGTCGGACACAACTGAGCGACTGAACTGAATGTTTGTTCCAGCGCTGCTCTCTCAATTTGTTTCACCCTCTCCTACCCCCATTGCCCTGTTTAAAGCCCTTCAGTGACTGGCTGATTCCTCATGGCACCAAAGTAACTCCTCAGGCTGTCCTGCAAGCTTCCTTACCACCCACACCACGTTCACCTCAGTGGACTCATTGCTCAACATGCCGCCTTTCTACCACTTGAACTCTTTGTTTTAGCAATCTGGTTATTTGTTCAGCAGGCCTCCATAATGCTGGATTCCCCCCACTCCAGTTCGGTCTTACACAATTCATTTCCTCCATCCCGATCAACCTACCCACTCAACATCCATTGGCTAATCCCTGCTCCCCCTACAACACAGGCTTTCACTTCATCATCCCTGGGAAGCCTTTGCTGAGGTCTCTTTCCATCCTAGGTTAGAATTCTTTCCCTGGGTTCCTAAGGGAACCTGGGTTCATTCAGTCACTAAGTCATGTCAGACTCTGCAACCCCAGGAAGTGAGGCATACCGGGCTTCCCTGTCCTTCACTATCTCCTGGAGTTTGTCCACTGAGACAGTGATGTCATCCACGCATCCTATATGCCTGTCTTAGTCATAATACTGATCACACTGCTTGTTCCCACTAGACAACAGTTTCTTTGAAAACAGTAACCAAGCCTATTATCTCTGTACCCATAGCTTCAGGAAAGCACATTGCTGAATGAATTAAGTTATTCCTCTGAACATTCTTCCCAGCAAACCACAAACCCTACAAAACATATTTTGTTCTATATTTTCTTTGTCAAGGTGTCTTTGGTACAGAAGTGTTTGTGCTGTACATGTTTATCTGAAATATGAAGCTCTATTGATTTGTATGTATATTTATATTTCAGGTAGTCACATTATGCCATGCTTTGGTAATAGCTGCATAATTCTCCCACTGGGAGAGCAGTTTCTATAATCGCAGTTGATGATTTCTTTTTATAGACTTTACATTTGATGCACTGCTTTTTATTGTCAGAAATCAAATTAAAGAATTCTTCTGAAATGAGGTTCTGGCCCTGAAAACTATAAATTCAAAGGTGGAACTTATCCATCCCAATGAAATGCCACGTAAATTACCCCCAGGGACTGCAAACTGCTTGAGAAACTAAAGTTTCCAATTCACCAACATAAAGTAGGAAAAGATGTAAAATCAGAACAAATATGATATGCAAGGGAAGTCTCACGGAACCTAAAATCTTGAACCCTGTGGATTTAATTGCTGATACACTACAAATGAATTTGTTGTTGTAGTTTAGTCTCTAAATCACATGGATTGTAGCCCAACCAGGCTGCTCTGTCCTTCATATTTCCCAGGTAGGAATATTGGAGTAGCTTGCCATTTCCTTCTCCGGGTGATCTTCCCGACCCAGGGACTGAACCTGCATCTCCTGTTTGGCAAGCCAATTCTTTACCACTGAGCTACCTGGGAAGCTCCACAAATGAATTACGCCTACGCCTATTATGGATATCAGTGTAATAGTTAATTTTTTCCTTCTCTACTCTTTTTGTTGATGAGAAGGCTCCATAGTTGCAAGTTGCAAGAAGTAAGGTATAGTTGTTTATACCTTCTTTATCTGTAATAAAATACTAATTATTATGGACTCTCTGGCCATGGATCTTTCATTTTGTGGCAATGTATCCTCCCTATTTATCAATTATCTACTGCTACATAATATACCACCACAACTTAGAGGCTTAAAATTACCATTTAATTAAATCACAGTTCTGTGGGTTGGTAAGATGGGTTGGGTTCAGCTGGTGATTCTTCTGTTGGACCCCTCCTGTAGTAGGCAGTCAGCTGGTGGATAAGCTGGGGCTGGTTAAATTGTGAGAGCAATCCTAAGATGCTGGGAGGGCTTTAGCCTCACCTGCCAGCAGGCTACCTGCTATAGTTCACACAGAGGTTGGAGTCTCAAGAAGAGAAAGGGAGGGCAAGCCCCAAAGCAAAACATTGTTCAAGCTACAGCTTCAGTCATGTTTGCTATTTTCCCACTTGCCAAAGCAAGGTACGTGTCCAAATCCAGAGTGAAATAAGAGGAGACTAGTGAAAGTTACAGATACAGGAAGACATGAAGAAATTCATGGCTATTACTACCATATCTGTGGCATGCCATTCCTTATATTTCTTTCTCTGTCATAGAGGCTGAGTTATGGAACACTCCTGGCCTTTCTTGTACCTTCACTCCCTCATTGTGAGAAGAGTAGCCGTGATTTTTTTCTTGGAAATTTGGATGAGAATAAAGCAGGTATGCCCAGCTAGCTCTTCTCATATGAGATGGGGCAGCCTACTTCTGTACCTGTGAGTTGCCTGTGTCTGTTAAATTTAGGGGCTCAGTGAAGAAAACTTCATTTATCTGAAAATAGAAGTCATATTTTCCAATACTGAGATTTTGCTAATAAAGAAATTTTGGGCCTCATCTATTTACTCTTCTGTCTTTATTCTCAATTAGTTCAAAATCAGTGAAAGACCCTACCCCTTCCATCCTCATCTTCTCTAAGTGCACGCGCACGCACACACACACACAAATACACACACATACAAACAGCACTTGAATGGAAATATTACCTATTGTGCCAAAAATGGCATCTCTATAACTGAAAAAAACAAGGCAGGAAGGGAGGAGCTGACAAAGGAGACTTCTTGGGAATGACTATAGAAAATGATTGTAGAAGTTCCATCATTAAATAATGGGCAAACTGATAAAGTCTTTAAGAAAAGACTTCAGTTGCAAGCATAGGAAAACAGAACAAAACTTGAAGAGATCTAATGCCATTACAGAACTCTAGTGCTCTGAGGCAGGAAAAAGACCAAACCCAAGGTTTCTCAGTGAGGGTGACTAAGGCTAAGTTTATCAAAATGACTGGAGTTGGAACCAAAGACAAAATTTATAAGAATGGACTGGCCTCACCCACCTGTATGTAAATAAAGAGACTCAAACTAAACTAAAGGAAGAATGGCACATTGCCCACTTTCTACTTCTGTAATCTTAAGTAGTTTCTATACTTAAGCATTAACCTGCATAACATCCCTAACAATTACATATGATTTGTCCGGTGGGCTGCCGTCTATTGGGCTGCACAGAGTCAGACACGACTGAAGTGACTTAGCAGCAGCAGCAGTCTTGTTCTATAAGTGAAGGAACAGAGATAAAAGGAAATTAAGGGATGTTCCAAAGTGTGTCATAAAGAATTTAATCTTGCCTAAAAAAAGTTCTGGGCTTTATCCTGGCCTATTGGGAGGTAAAGTGTTTCTATTTGCTTGAGGGCCTTGGACTAGCTAAATAGTAACAGTGTGAGTTAAAGTGGGGGCTTTGACTCACACCAACCATGTGATTTAGGGTAGGGACTTTGGATCACACCCAGGGAGCAAGCTGGTGGTGGGGAAGGTGTTGAGATTGGAGACTGAGATCAACCACGTGGACAATCAATCAATCAATCATCCCAAATGCAATGGAGCCCCAGTGTGGACACCAAGGCCTGGTTGAGTTCCCTTGGTTGGCAATACGCCACCCATATTGCCTTACATCCCTGCTAGAGAGTAACATGTTACCAGGAGAGTAAAAAGAAAGCTTCACCTTTGGAAAATTCCTGGACTCTGCTCTAGGCATCTCTTCCTTTGGTTGATCTTAATCCCTATAATAAATCATAATAACTCTGAGTATAACAGCTTTTAATGAGTTTTGTGGGTCTATAGCAAATGATTGAACCTGGAGACCTGGGTTCAATCCATTAGTCGGGAAGATACTCTGGAGAAGGAAATGGCAACCCACTCCAGTACTCTTGCCCGGAAAATCCGATGGATGGAGGAGCCTGGTAGGCTACAGTCCATGGGGACTGGGTCGCAAAGACTCAGACACGACTGAGCAACTTCACTTCACTTTTAAGAGTAGTTTTGAAAACCCTCCCCTCACTCCAAATATGCTGTTGATGTCAAAGGTGAGAGCAGTCTTCTGGAGGACTGTGTGCTCTCTAACTTGGCTTGACCTTAACCTCGCATACCAACATAACTTGTGAACCACATGTATGGCACTGAAATTTGCATACAGAAACCTCCAGAATGTTCCATCTACACAGAATACCACCAACTAATACCACCAAGTGAGATAAATAAAAATACTGCTCAATAGATCATTTGAGTAACAGATATCTTTATCCTATCATTAGAGTCAGATTATAAAAATAATGAGAAATACAATATTAATTGTTCAGCCCATGTACAAACCTTATTGGTAATAAGCTCTAAGCCAATAAAAACCAAGTTCAGACAACCACAATTTGGGACCACAACATCAAGTACCTTGGAGCAACTGTGCAATAGTTGACAATTCCTAGACCTGTGTGTGGAAGCAGTAAAATCATAGTTCAAACCAGGTCCTGGCATAGGGTCAGAATTGATCCTGGAAACTGCAAGCTGAAATAAGTCTACATGAGCATACAAAACAAAGTAAAATAAGCAGGTGTGGGAATAGTTAAGATTTAAAAGCTTCAAGCTTTGTAGGGCTTAATTCTAAATAATGGAACATTTTAATTTTCCCCATAAGGGAAAAGACTACAGTTCTCAAGATGGAATGATGATCTACTATGGAGTCTATTATTGGACATTGGGGTGGGGAGCACCTTGGATTACCACCTGAGCAAATATCTAGAGTATATCTACCCATTGCACAAAAAGTCAGTGGAAGCCAATAAGTTAAACATGCAACAAATACAAAATAGATAAATACCAATGTTTTTAGCTATTGGCACCTGGGGAATGTTTGAAGTATTATTTAAAATAAAAGAATGGTGGCACACAAAAAAGAGGCATTGTAACTCTGGACTTTAATAAAAGAGTAAATTCAACAAGGACCTACTATATAGCACATGGAACTCAGTGTTATGTGCCAACCTGGACGGGAGGGGGATTTGGGGAAGAATGGATACATGTATATGGATGGCTGAGTCCCTTCACTGTCCACCTAAAACTACCATAACACTGTTAATCGGCTATATACCAATACAAAATAAAAAGTTTAAAGCTTGAAAAAAAAAGAAAAGAGTAAATTTTTCTCTCAAGAGGCTTCTAAACACCATTTCTTAAGTGTAGAACCTGTGTCTATTCTTTTTGTTTGTCCAATTTCTAGCCTAGGGGTAGGACACAGCATTCAATAAGAGGATTGTTATATCTGTTAAATTAATAAAAACAAGAGGGAAGGGGTACTCTAATCAGAGTCTCGTCACCTGAAAGACTCGTTTCCCTCTCTGCCCTCCATCTTTTAAATTGCCCAGCTCCCTCTCTGTCAGTGAATGGAATGGAAAATAATAAAAACAATAGTAAATAGTAACCTCTAATATTCTTTCAGCACTAGAAACCCGGTGGTTCTGATTCTCTATCTTCTGCAATTTACACTACCAAATGAAACAAGATAGCAAATCTATAAAATAGACTTCTTAAAATAATTTAGATCCTCATTATTTTTATTACAGCTGTTGATGAAAAGAAGCAATTATGGGATATTGGCTAAAAACTACCTTGATGTTTTCAACATTAAAATCCAATATTAGTTGTTCTGATCATATAATAGTCTTATCAGTAATAAGCACTAAGTCAAATACAATCTAGGGCAAGGCAAAGCAAAACTTTGTACCTCATGATTAAGTCTCTCGAGGCAGCTGTGCAAAACTTGACATTTAATTTAAAAAGCATGAAGCATGATGGAAAAGCATCTCAGTGTGGAGAGTGGGAAGCAGTGGTGCATTTTATTTGACATGGTGGATTTGCTTTCCTTTATTTTCATATTTTAATAAGTTCAACTCATGAAAGCATAATGAAAATAGAAAGATCAGCTATAATCAGGATGCATGGACATTTGGGGATCTTGAGTTAAAAAGCAGTTGCCTTCCTAAGTCTTTCAACAAAATGTAAATTAAACAGATTAAATTGCCTAAAACATCACTGATTCCCAAGGGAATGTAATCATGCTTAAATGCCAACACTAAATTAATCAGAGGAACAGAACGTAGAGAGGAGAAATTTCAATTTAAGCAGCTTCGTGTTTCATTAAAGTAAGTGGACATGGCAGGTCAGGTTAAGACTTCGCAAAGATTTGAAAAGCAAAAGGCAAAGGTTTCCATCTCAAATTGTGCAGCCACAAAGCCTATTCAAACAGAACTGAATGTTAATTCATGTGCATAGTATGCTCCATAGTTGATCATTTTCCCAAGATATTTCTTTTTCCTCAATGAAGAATTGGGAGGGGGGCTGTATTAATAATTGTGATAACAATGTGGTTTTCTTCAAAATAGCTTAGTTTTATATACTATACTTCCATTGCTTATAAATAATCACATTCTTCCACACTAAACCAGTCTACAAATATAAAATTGAGCTGTCAGTCAAAACATGTATATATTTAAGTTGAACAAGTAGAGACAAAGATTTGGACAGGATGGTAAGTGAATAAAATTTTTTTCAGAAGTCATTTATTTCCTCAAGTTTTTTGAGTGTCTATTCTGTACCTGTCACTGTTCTAGATGTTTGGCATGTACGTTAAACACACACACAGAGACATGCACACACAAAGATCTTATAAAAAGTAAATTATGTATAAATTATGTATGGTAGAATATGATAACTGGAATAGGAAAAATGTCATTTGGGATAAGGAGAAAAAGAAGTACATGACTGAAGGAAGGAGACAAGCTGTAGTATCAAAGAGGGCTCTCAGGATAGGTTTCACTGTAAAGGTGATTTAAGAGATGAGATATTTATGGAGATTCTTATAAGATCATTCCAGTCAGAAATGATAGTTCAAAGGCCCTGAGGCTGAGGTGTGTTTTTAAATTGAATTGAATGTGAGATATAAAAAAGAAAGTCTGAGGTGACCTCAGAACTTTCGGCAGAAGTTACTGAAAGAAGCTGTCATCAACTCAGACGATGAATATTATGAGTATGAGAAGCTTGGGGATGAGGAAGATAAGTTCAGTTTCGGACATGTTGAGTTTGAGATGTCTGGTAGAAATCCACAAGTGATTAAACATGTTAGAATCTAAGAGGGAGACCTGGCCTGGACATACAAATTTGGCATTTTTTAAGATGTCCTTTTCATTACAGGAGACTGGAATGCAAAAGTAGGAAGTCAAGAAACACCTGGAGTAACAGCAAATTTGGCTTTGAAATACGGAATGAAGAAGGGCAAAGGCTAATAAAGTTTTGCCAAGAGAACGCACTGATCATAGCAAATACCGTCTTCCAACAACACAAGAGAAGACTCTACACATGGACATCACCAGATGGTCAACACAGAAATCAGATTAATTATATTCTTTGTAGCCAAAGAGGGAGAAGCTCTACATAGTCAGCAAAAATAAGACCAGGAGCTAACTGTGGCTCAGATCATGAACTTATTGCCAAATTCAGACTTAAATTGAAGAAAGTAGGGAAAACCACTCAACCATTCAAGTATGACCTAAATCAAATCCCTTATGATTCTACAGTGGAAGTGAGAAATATATTTAAGGGCCTAGATCTGATAGAGTGCCTGAGGAACTATGGATGGAGGTTCGTGACATTGTACAGGAGACAGGGATCAAGACCATCCCCATGGAAAAGAAATGCAGAAAAGCAACATGGATGTCTGGGGAGGCCTTACAAATAGCTGTGAAAAGAAGAAAAGCAAAAAGCAAAGGAGCAAAGGAAAGATATAAGCGTCTGAATGCAGAGTTCCAAAAAATAGCAAGAAGAGATAAGAAAGCTTTCCTCAGTGATAAATGCAAAGAAATAGAGGAAAACAACAGAATGGGAAAGACTAGAGATCTCTTCAAGAAAACTAGAGATACCAAGGGAACATTTCATGCAAAGATGGGCTTGATAAAGGACAGAAATGGTATGGACCTAACAGAAGCAGAAGATATTAAGAAGAGGTGGCACGAATACACAGAACTGTACAAAAAAGATCTTCACGACCCGGATAATCATGATGGTGTGATCACTCACCTAGAGCCAGACATCCTGGAATGTGAAGTCAAGTGGGCCTTAGAAAGCATCACTACGAACAGAGCTAGTGGAGGTGATGGAATTCCAGTTGAACTGTTGCAAATCCTGAAAGATGATGCTGTGAAAGTGCTGCACTCAATATGCCAGCAAATTTGGGAAACTCAGCAGTGGCCACAGGACTGGAAAGTCAGTTTTCATTCCAATCCCAAAGAAAGGCAAGGCCAAAGAATGCTCAAACCACTGCACAATTTACTCATCTCACACCCTAGTAAAGAAATGCTCAAAATTCTCCAAGCTAGACTTCAGCAATACGTGAACCGTGAACTTCCAGATGTTCAAGCTGGCTTTAGAAAAGGCAGAAGAACCAGAGATCAAATTGCCAACATCTGCTGGATCATGGAAAAAGCAGGAGAGTTTCAGAAAAACATCTAATTCTGCTTTATTGACCATGCCAAAGCCTTTGACTGTGTGAATCACAATGAACTGTGGGAAATTCTTCGAGATGGGAATACCAGACCATCTGACCTGCCTCTTGAGAAACCTGTATGCAGGTCAGGAAGCAACAGTTAGAACTGGACATGGAACAACAAACTGGTTCCAAATAGGAAAAGGAGTATATCAGAGCTGTATATGGTCACCCTGCTTATTTAACTTTTACGCATAGTATATCATGAGAAACGCTGGACTGGAAGAAGCACAAGCTGGGATCAAGATTGCTGGAAGAAATATCAATAACCTCATATATGCAGATATGCAGATGACACCACCTTTATAGCAGAAAGTGAAGAGGAACAAAAGGCCTCTTGATGAAAGTGAAAGAGGAGAGTGAAAAAGTTAGCTTAAAGCTCAACATTCAGAAAATGAAGATCATGGCATCTGGTCCCATCACTTCATGGCAAATAGATGAGGAAACAGTGGAAACAGTGTCAGACTTTATTGGGGGGGGCTCCAAAATCACTGCAGATGGTGATTGCAGCCATGAAATTAAAAGACACTTACTCCTTGGAAGGAAAGTTATGACCAACCTAGATAGCATATTCAGAAGCAGAGACATAACATTGCCATCAAAGGTCCATCTAGTCAAGGCTATGGTTTTTCCTGTGATCATGTATGGATGTGAGAGTTGGACTGTGAAGATAGCTAAGCACCAAAGAATTGATGCTTTTGAACTGTGGTGTTGGAGAAGACTCCTGAGAGTCCCTTGGTCTGAAGGAGATCCAACCAGTCCATTCTAAAGGAGATCAGCCCTGGGTGTTCTTTGGAAGGAATGATGCTAAAGCTGAAACTCCAGTACTTTGGCCACCTCATGCGAAGAGTTGACTCATTGGAAAAGACTCTGATGCTTCAAGGGATTGGTGGCAAGAGGAGAAGGGGACGACAGAGGATGAGATGGCTGGATGGCATCACCAGCTCGATGGACGTGAGTTTGAGTGAACTCTGGGTGTTGGTGATGGACAGGGAGGCCTGGCGTGCTGCAGTTCATGGGGTTGCAAAGAGTCGGACACAACTGAGCCACTGAAATGAACTGAACTGAACTGAATATATTGATAATGCTGAAGCTGAAGTTCCAATACTTTGGCCAACTGTTGTGGAAAGCTGATTCATTGGAAAGGACCTTGATACTAAGAAAGACTGAGGGCAGGAGGAGAAGGTGCCAACAGAGGATGATATGGTTGGATAGCATCATTGACTCAATGGACATGAGTTTGAGCAAACTCTGGGAGGTAGTGAAGGACTGGGAAGCCTTGTATGCTGCAGTCCAGGGGTCACAAAGAATCAGACAAGACTTAGCAACTAAACCACAACAATATATAGATGATAAATTACAATGGTGATTTCCAAAATTAGGACTCCCTTATTCAGACTTGCCAAGAAATATAAATTTTCCTAATTTTCAGTCCTTATCTTTGGTATTGTCTCTTTTGATCTTTTCTCACAACATCATATCCCACCTGTTAAAGCCAACTAATTCATCCAGCTCAAGTGAAATCTCCTCTAAGAAGCTTCACACTAACATAACAGATTAAACAATGTAATAGATTAACATCTATTCTTATTGCATTTTCATAGCTCTTTGCTGGGCCCTCTATTTCTATCTGTATCACAGTTTATTTTATAGGACCACCCTTAAGTTCACATCTTCCCTGCTTGACTTCAAGAAGCTCGGGATGAAAGATTTATTTTAGTTATTGATATGTTTCTACCCCTATGCTTAGCCTATTACCTAACACGAGCCAAAAGTATTAGCTATTCATTGAATGTGTGCATACTCAGTCACTCAGTCGTGTCCAACCAGAGAATTTTCCGGGCAAATACTAGAGTGGGTTGACATTTCCTACTCCAGGAGATCTTCCTGACACAGGGATCGAACCTGTGCCTCCTACCTGTCCTGCACTGGCAGGTGGATTCTTTACCACTGAGTCACGTGGGAAGCCCTAGTAATTGAACATATTAGGTCAAATTGAATTTAAGTTTTCAGGTCAAAAGATAAAATCATTTAAGTGAAGAAAGGAGAGAAAAGACACATTTATCTAGTTTGTGTGCAGCTTGAAATGGAATTAGAGAATTACAGAGAGAAATTTCTGTCCTATATGAGTACACACCCAAGCGGGGAAACATACAAAGTCATTTAGCACTTACTCTGTGTGAAGCCCTTCAAATACATTATCTCCTTTTATTTACTAAATAGTTGGTAGAATTTGTTGGTAGAACTTATTTGATGGTTGGTATAGTTTGTCCCATTTTACAAATGAGCAGACTGAGTAGCAAATAAAAGAGCAGGAATTTGAGCCCTGACATATCTGCTCAGGAGCTCAAGTTCCCTCTACTAGCCCCCTGCTAGGCATCTGAGCATCAGAGCTCTGAGCATCAGAGCAAGAGTCCATGGGAACCCAGTAGCATTTGTTTTCAAATTGAAACGTCATCCTACCCCTTATCCCACCCTTACTACCCAACTTAAAAGCTTCATAGTTTAGGAGGATGAAGGAAAAATAGTCACCAAGTATGAAAGGGAAAGCTCAGAGAGCTGAGCCAGCACTTAGATCTCTCCCACAGTCAACTATGACCCATGTTCAGACCTCTGGCCCAGACCACTATTACACCTCTTCACCTAAAGCCCTAGGTTCTAATCTGAAAAATATTATTTTGGATTGTTTCTGACAAATAGAGGAAGTCAATCTGGTCTTACCATCAGCCTGAAGCCAGCCAGTCAACTGGAGTAAATATGTGCAGTGAATCAGGAGATGGATCTGCATCAGACGACCCGGGTTCAAACCTCAGCCCTACCAATTACACAGTTGTGGGGTCTCACAGAAATCATTTTAATTTTCTGAGCCTCAGTTTTGACATTAAGAAAAAGAAGGCAGTAACATCTCCCCTGCCTATATCACAGGACTGTTGTGAGAATGGAAGAGATAATGAAGGACAAAGTGATTTAGAACCTAAGGATATTATTTTAGTTGAGTTTATCTGCATAAATTCATGGTACCTCTTCTGAGGTCTGGTTTACATAAATTCTGTGTAAAGTGCATGAGAGGCATGAAGAAGGATCTGGGTTTATTGTCAAGGCATTTAGGCATCTGAGATAAGACCCAGGGATGATCCAGATATGAAAGTATGCCACGTTGCTCAGTTGTGTCTGACTCTGCAACCCTATGGACTGTAGCCCACCAGACTCCTCTGTCCATGAGATTCTCTAGTCAAGAATATAGGAATGGGTTGTCATGCCTTCCTGCAGAGGATCTTCCTGACCCTGGGATTGAACCTATGTCTCTTACATCTCCTGCACTGACTGGTGGGTTCTTTACCACTAGCACCATCTGGGAAACCCCCAGATAATAACACAAAGCTTAATATGATAATTCCATATTTCAGCACAGAATGATTCAATGGACTTCAAATTGATGGAAGTAAAACCTTAAAACAAAACCACAAAGGACACCAAATGTTCAATTACAAAAATTGCCAAAATTATTTGCAGTTTCTCCCATCAGTGGTGGAATATTTTTCTCCTCCCTTACATCCATCTGTGTTGATGATTTGCTTTGGGGAACAGCACATAGTGAACATGATGTTAGGCAAGCTCTAAGCCTAAGCCTCAAGAAGCTTTGCACACTTCTGTCAGCTCCTTGGATCTTTTCCTTGGCCACCATGTACAAGTCTAGGCCTGTCTGATAGACGATTAGAGACCACATGGAATTAAGACAAGCTCTCCCACTAAGCCATCTTACAACATACAGCAAGATGGCTATATATGTATATATCAGAGTCCAGCCGGATCAGCCAAACCTGGCCCTATGCAACCAATCTCAGGCCAAGTTGCTGACCCATAAAATCATGAGTCAAGTAATTTTTAAGCTCCTAATTTTGGAAGTGATTTTTTACATGGAAAGTGATAACTGCTCCAACAACTGAGCTTATAGGAACGGGAATGTGCAGTAGCGTTTGAGTTGATGCCGTGCTCTCATACCATGTCCTCTCTTTGGAAAGGTTAGCTTTGTTCATCATGATAGTTGGCTGAATATGGACAATGGGATAGAACTCTCTCCTGCCTCTTAACAAGTAACCTTGACTTGGTTCAGTTCAGTTCAGTCACTCAGTTGTGTCCAACTCTTTGCAACCCCATGAATCACAGCATGCCAGGGCTCCCTGTCTGTCATCAACTCCCAGAGTCCACCCAAACTCATGTCCATTGAGTCAGTGATGCCATCCAACCATCTCATCCTGTTATCCCCTTCTCTGCCTGCACTCAATCTTTCCCAGCATCAGGGTCTTTTCAAATGAGTCACCTCTTCGCATCGGGTGGCCAAAGTATTGGAGTTTCAGCTTCAACATTAGTCCTTCCAATGAACACCCAGTCATTGGAAGGACTGGAACCTTGACTTGGTAGTGTGTACCAAGTTGGAAGGTCCATTTTACTTGGTCATAACTGAATCTCTAAGAAGAAAAAGAAATAAACCAGTGTAACAAGAAGCAGGAAGAATGAGTAGCAGACATATTTGAGCTGAAAGTCAGTGACTTTCTGGAAAGAAACTCAATAATTCAGATTTCAATAGCTTACTGTGTTCACATGGATGGGGATTCAGCATAAACACAAATCTCACAATGTAATGAGGCAGAGCCCATTTTCTGCCTATCCAGTGGAAAGTGAAATTGCAATACTTTTCCACTGTAAATCAAAATGCCTTTCTAACCTCAGTTGTTAATAACCAATGTATATTTCCCATTTCACCACAAACTCTTTAGAGTTCACATATTAAGAGACTTCTTTCATACATTATTCTACTTTGCTCAAATTGTTTTCAAGACTTTCCCAGAGGCCACTGAGCCTCTTGTCCAAATAGATTTTATAAGTTTTGAAGTTTAGATTATTAACAAACAATCTAGAAATTTGATCCATAGTGCACCTGACAAATCCCCACTTTAATTTTTCATAAAAAATATTTATTTGAAGAATATGTTCTTAGCTTTTATTTTCCTGCAACTTTGTTTGTAGTAATGGCATTTGTTTGGTGTCAGTAAAAGAATTTAAAAAATAAAAATTACAACTGAAAATATCTGCAAGATAGTATCATTTTATTTCAGAAGTTTACAGACATGCTGTCCTTGTTCTATTCATTGATCTTGAGGCTTATCATAGTTGACCTTCAACCTAGAAGATAATCCATCTTCCACTCCCAAATTTATTACTGATAGAGTGAACTTGCCCAGTCAGCACCAGTCATCCAACTGTCAGGGATTTTCCCAGGATTTAGAAAAAAATCAAACAAGTTCCTCATCAATACAAGTGTGGAAGTCACCACCACAAGCCCCAGGAGGGGTTGTGTGAAATACATAAGTAGTTGAAGATATAGCCTCTATCCTCAAAGGGCTTAGAATCTTGCCATGGAGACAATACCAACATAAAAACGCATTGATATAATAACTAAATGCTGAGTGGAAAGGTAGCGGGCAAGAGTGATATTAGAAGGATAAATGTCATTTATTAATCTCCTGTTAGGTGGTACTGTGTTGCAAACATTATGTCATCTAATACTGCCAACAACCCAGAAAGAAAAGTATTGTAACTACTTAATAATAGAAAAGTAGAAGATGAGAGAAATAGGGAACTTCTCCAAGGTGATCCACTGAGGGAACAGAACCAGAAGTCATGGTCAAGTTTGTCTGCCCAAAGATCACATTCCTTTATTTCTGCATCGCATGCCTCTCACATTCAAGTGGAAAGGAAAGGCTATATGCCTCTTCAAGTCTCCCCTAATGCTATACCTAAACACTTCTTTATTTATGACAATTACTATTAAGGAGTTATGACAAACCTACAAGCATATTAAAAAGCAGAGACATTACTTTGACAACAAAGGTCCATATAGTCAAAGCTATGGTTTTTCAAGTAGTCGTGTATGGATGTGAGAGTTGGACCATAAAGAAAGATGAGTGCTGAAGAACTGACGCTTTTGAACTGTGATGTTGGACAAGACTCTTGAGAGTCCCTTGGACCACAAGGAGATCCAACCAGTCCATCCAAAAGGAAATCAACCCTGAAGATTCATTGGAAGGACTGATGCCAAAGCTGAAACTCCAATACTTTGGCCACCTGATGTGAAGAAGTGACTCATCAGAAAAGACCCTGATTCTGGGAAATTGAAGGAAGGAGAAGGGGATGACAGAGGACGAGATGGTAGGATGAGATCACTGACTTGATGGACATGAGTTTGAGCAGGCTCCAGGGGACAGTGAAGGACAGGAAAGCCTGGCGTGCTGCAGTCCATGGGGTCACTAAGAGTTGGACATGACTGAGTGACTGAACAACAACAAGCATTCAATATATTGAAATCAGAATCAGCTGTGGAGTCGGAAAGATCTGATTTCAAAATCTCTACCTTATTTCTGATCAACTAAAAGTATATAGGCATATCTACATTCCTAATCTCTAATAACACCTTACTTCACTGTACTGATATGAGTAATGTGTGTGCTTAGTCACCCACCAGGCTCCTCTGTCCATGAGGATTCTCCAGGCAAGAATACTGGAGTGGATTGCCATGCCCTCCTCCAGGGGATCTTCCCAACCCAGGGGTCGAACCCAGGTCTCTCACATTACAGGCAGATTCTTTACTGTCTGAGCCACAGAGGAAGCTCAGTAATATGAGTAATCTGTAAAATTCATTCACTCAACAAATGCTGAGTTTCTACTATGTCCTAAGCATTATTCTGGATTTTGTTGACAACAGTGAACAAAAGAGACAAAAGTCTCTGTTATCTTAACGTTTACAAAGTCAGTGAAAGAGACACAAGTTAATAAACAGTATAAATTTAAGCCATAGTAAGACCTATGAAGGAAAAAAAGCAATGAAAGTGGGCAAAGCGTAAATTCACTAGACATGTAATGGGTGCAATTCACTGAACTAATAATGAAGACAATCATAAAAATCCATGCCTGTCTTCAAGGAATTTGTGCTGCAGGAGGTGGGGACAATGGGACCAGAAGGGGAAGGGACGGGGAGTGGGGGGAGCCACACACACTGTTGGCTACAACACCACCTGGTGAGCATGCCAGGAGAACTATGTACAGGTACCTGGGACAACAAAGGGAGCAGAGATCAGTTCTGCCAGGTGAAGAGAAGGCGAAGACTGGTGATGACAGTACAAGGAAGAAGAACTTGTTGACAAAAGGGGCCACCATTTTGCACCAGGCAGTTTTGACCCACTGTCCTTTTTATCATCTCAGTATCTTAAAGATGTAGGCATTATTACGCCATTTAACATGTGAGGGGAATGAGACTCAGAGGGTTGCGTGCTTTGCCAGTCATCCCACAACCTGCAAACTGATATTCAAAGCGAAGTATCTGGAGCAAAGCCCTGGATTACTCCTCAAGACCATTTGGTTTGCCCTCAACATAAATCAGTACGTAAGTGTCCAGAGGATTTTATGTAGGAAGAGCTGCCCTCAGATTTGGTCAATTTCTATATGAGTTCCTTGGTATACAAATTAATCTCCCATCTGATCCCCCCAAGCTTTCCATTACTCTTCTCTCTCACAGGAGCCATGGCATTCTGCAGTCTTTTCCTAAAATACTTGCCCATGACCTTCTAGATAAACAATGTGCTTTCAAGACCACAGAGTGTTTTCATATCCTGTGGTATGACATTATTTCAAGGAAGAATGAGGCAAGGGTTCTGGGAAAACTCTTGTTGTTCAGTCACATCCGATTCTTAGCGACCCCATGGACTGGAGGACACCAGGCTTCCCTGTCCTTCACTATCTCCTGAGGTTCACTCAAACTCATGTGCATTGAGTTGGTGATGCCATCCAACAATCTTGTCCTATGTCATCCCCTTCTCCTCCTGTTCTCAGTCTTTCCCAAATCAGGGTCTTTTCCAATAAGTCAGCTCTTCCCATCAGGTGGCCGAAGTATTGGAGCTTCAGCATCAGTTCTTCCAATGAATCTTCAGGGTCGATCTCCTTTAGGATTGACTGGTTTGATCTCCTTGCTGTCCAGGGGACTCTTAAGAGTCTTCTCCAACACCACAGTTTGAAAGCATCCATTCTTCAGTGCTCAGCCTTCTTTATGGTCCAACTTTCACATCTTTACATGACTATTGGAAAAACCATAGCCTTGACTATACAGATCTTTGTTGGAAAGATAATGTCTCTGCTTTTTGATATGCTATCTAGGTTGGTCATAGCTTTTCTTGCAAGGAGCAAGCATCTTTTAATTTTATGGCTGCAGTCACCATCTGCAGTGATTTTGAAGCCCAAGAAAATAAAGTCTATCACTGTTTCCATTGCTTTTTCATCTATTTGCCATGAAGTGGTGGGACCAGATGCCATAATCTTAGTTTTCTGAAATGTTGTCTTTTAAACCAGATTTTTCACTCTCCTCTTTTGCCTTCATCAAGAGGCTCTTTAGTTCCTCTCTGCTTTCTGCCATTAGAGTGGTGGCATCCACATATCTGAGGTTATTGATATTTCTCTGGCAATCTTGATTCCAACTTATGATTCTTCCAATCTGGCATTTTGCATGGTGTACTCAGCATTTAAGTTAAATAAGAAGGGTGACAATATACAACCCTGACACTCCTTTCCCAATTTGGAACCAGTCCATTGTTCCATTTCCAGTTCTAATTGCTGCTTCTTGACCTGCATACAGGATTTTCAGGAGGCAGGTAAGGTGATCTGGTATTCCTATCTGTATAAGAATTTTCCACAGTTTGTTGTGATCCTTATAGTCAAAGGCTTCAGTGTAGTCAATGAAGCAGAAGTAGATGTCTTTCTGCAATTCCCTTGCTTTTTTAGGATCCAAAGGATGTTGGCAATTTGATCTTTGGTTTATCTGAGTTTTCTAAATCCAGCTTGTACATCTGGATGTTCTTGGTTCTTATAGCAAGTTCATTCTTGAAGCCTAGCTTGAAGAATTTTGAGCATTACTTGCTAGCATGTGAGATGAGCACAATTGTCTATCCAAGGTCTATCAGTACATAGAGCATGCAGAGCCTGGGGCTATTCATTCTGTGAAGTAGGACCAAGGAGAGCTTGATTCTTGCTTGAAAATTTAACATGGAGGAGCCTGATATGCACATAAATTCAGTAAATATTAGTGGTTAAGTCTAGCCAGTAACTTTGAGAAGGAGTAATAAACAAGCGGAGCACAGAGGAATCTTAGGGCAGTGAAACTATTCTATATGATATTGAAATAGTAGATACATCACTATAATTTGCCCAACTCATAGAAGGTACAGCACCTAGAATGAACCCAAATGTAAACAATGGACTTGGGTGATAGTGATGCATCAGTGTAGGCTCATTACTTGCAGCAGATGGATTGCTCTGATGGGAGATGATGATAGCTGGGGAATCTATGCGTGTGTGGGGGTAGGGGTTATATGGGAAATCTCTGTGCCTTCTGCTGAATTTTGCTGTGGACATTAAAGTGCTCTAAAAATCAAGTCTGAAAAAAAAGTCTAGAGGAAAACCCCAACTGTTAGTTTACAATTGTGTGAACATAGTTACCTCAGCTCTTCTTGTCTGAATTTTCACTTATAAAATGGGAATAATAATACATTCTACATGTAGATGTTCAGAAGACTAAAGTGAATGAAGTCATATTTAGGTCAAGTGCTTTAGCATGTGCCTGGCTAGGTTAATGCCTTCAGTAAATGAGAAGCTGTTTTTTTAAGACTGAAGAATTGAAAGAGAATAATCCAAAGACTGGAAAGCTAAAGCATGGAACCTGGAGGGAAATGGCAGAAGACTGAATAAGATAATTGCTTCCCAAATAGCTCAAGGTGTGGCGCCACATGGGAGCTAGCAGAGACGATGTATGTAGACTGAATTCATTGTCTTTCCCTCCAAACCTGCACTCACTCCTGCCTGTCTTGATGAGTGACATACTCAACACTTAAGTCACCAAACTGGAAACCTGGAAGTCAACTCTGACTTGGCTCTCTCCTTACCTCCCATCAGTCATCTAGCCCTGCAGAATCTGCCTGCTTCACATCTTCCCTTCCTCAGTCTCAGCCACTGAGAACGTGTCAGTACTCTGTCTGCTTAGCCCTCTGTCATCTCTCCTGTGGGTTAAGGCAGTGGCGGCCTTAAGAGTCAACCTGATTCCATAGGCAGGTATGGTTGGGTTCCCCAAAGAAAGAGAACCATTCATAGCTTTCTTGACATAAGTGAAGCCATTTTAGGTCATTCTGGGATACAAGCCGGGCCACAGTGCTTGGTCAGGCAGAAGAGGTCTCAGTCATTAATGCTTTTAAGGAAACAAAATAATGTAGGAACAAGCAGCTATTGACAGGCCAGAGAAATAGCCATATTGGAGGGAAAAAAGGCAGTCACTAAAACTCCCAGTTCTGTTTTAAAGATAAAGGATAGCCTGACACACCTTCTTGAGCTGTTTTACAGTGTCTGCAGCCCAGTGAGCAATCAGTCACCAGACTAACCTGAGCCAGAGAATTGATGATGCTGACCTTTGCCAGCCCTGGTGATTTCAATCAACTAAGATATGAGCTCTGTCAACCCAGGGTGACTCTTGCCCCAATTCTATGCTAAATTTTTATTTGTTCTATTCTCTTCATGAATACACATGCTTCCTTAGCTTAAAACTTCCCCAAGTTTGCTTTTGGGGAGACACTGCTTTGGGAAATATCCCCAGTGTACTCAATACTTGTTGCCAAGTAATGAAATCCTTTCTTCACCCACCTTTTGGCTTGATTATGTCATTCAGCTTGACACCCACCAAGAAGTCAACCCAGTTGATGGGTAATAAATTTCTCTAGGCCTCAGCCTCTCAAATATCATCTCCACACCAAAATCAGAGCAATCCTTCTAAAAAGCACTAAATCTGAACACTTTTCTGCCTTCCTTAAAATATATTTCAATTGGTCTCATTGTCTAGGATAAAGTCCAACCATTTACAGAATTCTCTGTTCCTGGTCTCTGAATTATCCCCCTCCACACACCGCAACTATGGTTGCTCCCCTACCTGAACTGGAACTACTGATTGCTCCCCAAACCTGGGAGGGTGTTCCATGGCTCTGGGCATTCACACACACCATTTCCTCCATGTTCCCCCAAACAGTGGTTCGTGAAATACTAGTCAGGCTTCCCTGAGAGCTCAGTTGGTAAAGAATCCACCTGCAATGCAGGAGACCCCAGTTTGATTCCTGGGTTGAGAAGATCCCCTGGAGAAGGGAAAAGCTACCCACTTAAGTATTCTGGCCTGGAGAATTCCATGACTGTATAGTCTGTGGGGTCACAAAGAGTCGGACACGACTGAGCAACTTTCAACTTCTCACTTTCGCTTTAGTCTCATAAGACGCTCTGTGAAGCAAGTGACCCTCATTCAAATGAGTTTTAGAAAAACTGCACACTTTTTTCCTCTGGAAAACTCTTTCAGGCTCTAAGATGTCCTATAATAAAAAAAATCTCAGCACTTACCTGATGGTCCAATGACTAAGACTCCAAGCTCCCAAGGAAGGGGCCCTGGGTTTGATCCCTGATCAGCGAACTAGAGTCCACATATCACAACTAGAGATTCCACATGTCACAACTAAAGATCCCATATGCTGCAACTAAGACCCAGTGCAGCCAAGTAAATATTTTTCAATTTATTTTAAAATATCTGTTTAATTTTGTTTAATTTTCATGATATTGTGATTTACAATAAGAAATATATATTTGGTCTTTGACCTGTCCCTGGTACAGAGCTCCTGAAAGTATTGGTATTTTCTGTGCTAAGAGCAATAAACGTTCTTTCTTCATGTTAATAGTGACTTTGGGAAAGCCCTTAGGTGATCTACAGATGGTGGCTAGCTGCCAGGAGAAACAACCACGTGATTGGAGGGCTGGAACTTTCAGTCTCACCCCTTCCCCCGCAGCATCCCTGGAGGGGAGAGAGGCTAGGGGTTGAATCAATTGCCAGTGGCCAGTGATTTACTCAGTCATGACTATTAATGAAATCTCCACAAAAACTCAAGAGGACAAGGGTCTGAGAGCTTCCAAGCTGGTGAACCTATGAAAGTCCTGGGTGAGTGGTGCTCAGAGAGAATGGAAGCCCCATCCATGATCTTTCCCCATGCTTTGCCCTCTGCATGTCTTCATCTGACTGCCCTTGAGTTATACCCTTCTGTAGTAAATTGGTAATACAATAATGTTTCTCTGGGTTCTGTGAGCTGCTCTAGCAAATTAACCAAACCATGGAAGGAATCCTGGAAACCTCTGCTTTATAGCCAGTTAGGAGCACAGGTAACAACCTGGGATTGCAACTGGCATCCAAAGTACAGGATGGAAAGAAGGGGACTTGTAGGACTGAACCCTTAGCCTGTAGCATCTGATGGCATCTCTTGGTGGACAGTGTCAGAATTGAGTTAAAATGGACATCCAGTTGGTGCCTTAAGAACTGCTTACTGCTGTGGGTGAACCCAAAATACACACAAATTGGAATTGGTGCCACAGCCTATTTAATCCATTATTAAAGTATTTGATAATAGAACTCTTTTTTCAAATAAAATTTCCTGGGACTTACACACCTCAGAAAAAACATTTTGTGAAACAGTAACTAAAAAAGTCCCTTCCTATATGTATGTGGTTACATGTGTGATATTTAGTCAGATCTTCATCTTGTTGGCTTCAGAACCTGAAAAATAGTTAATACTTTTACCTTCAGGAAATAATAGTGGATCTTTGGCTCTAATTTAGTTAATTCCACCTGTCATCAAATTAAGTAGATTTTGCAAAATCTAAGTAAGGTTTGAGTCTTGCTAACTCCAACATTATGTTCTTAAGATTGTTGCCTTGATAATTTTTTACATCAGAGAAGCAGTGAAATGTAGAGAACTATCTCTTGCTAAGTATGTGCTCAAATCCTCTACTCCAATTCAGAATTTACCTTCTGTGTCATTTGTTTGAAATAATAACACCAATAATTTTAGTAAAGCATGCAAACCCAAATCAAATTAGGTATTACTTGCTGCGCTCTTTCCATCAACCATTTTATCTTTACTCTGAAGAGCAGATAGAGCTACAAGAAGTAAGATTGTTAACATTAGTAAAACTTACAGAAACCACTCAATGTTATAACTGAATTTGAGTCCCCAAAAGCATTAAAATATTGAGCCTCTCCAATTCAGCCTAAGTCCCAGAGACAGTGCATCTTATTGTGATTAGGACTCAGAAAGAACACATGGAGAATGAGTAACACATCTCTCATTGTGGAAAAATGGGGACTGGAATCAGGGAGACTTAAGTTCAAAATCTAACTTAGCCATTGTGTAAACCTGAATTTCTTAATTTCTCTGAACTCAGTCTCCTCGTCTGTGAAAATGGAGTTGATGATACACAACCTACCATGTTATTTCAAAGTTTAAATAAGAAAACACACACTAACCACCTAGAGTTGTACTGTACCATACTAGAACATAGCAGATTTTCAATAAAACACCAGTTTTCTTCTTTCCTCTCTATTTTACATAAAATTCCAGTTGATAGTTGCTCAGATCTTCATTCTGTTATGGACATCTTTATCCATAAAATATACTTAATTTTGCTGTAGATCATAAACCAGGAGTTAGCAAACTATGTTCCACAGGCTAAATCCGGCTGACCTCACTGTCCCTGTATATTTCATTTGGACATAGCCACACCCATTTGTTTCCATATCGCCTGTGACTGCCACAGTGACAGATCTGAGCAGCTGTGACAGAGACCATATGTATTAGTTGTCTGTTGTTGCTATGACAAATTAGCACAAACTTGGTGGCATAAAGCAACACGTTCATTATTTTACAGTTCTGTGGGTTTGAAGTCTGATGTAGGTCTCACTAGATTAAAATCCAGGTGTCAGTAGCACTGTATTCCTTTCTGGAGCCTCTAGGGAACACAATTCCCTCGCCTTCCACAGTTTCTAGAGGCTGCCAGCAACTGCCTACTCTGGTCCCCTTCCTCGGTCTTCAAAAACCAGAAACAATAGGTTGAGGCCTTCTCACAGCTCTGGTAAATTACTCTGATCTTCCCTTCTGCCCCTCTCCTACACTTTAAGGAAATGTGTTATTACATTGGGCCCACCCAGATAATCCGGGATAGTCTCCCTGTTGTTAAATCAGCTGTTCAGCAATGTTGATTCCATCTGCAACCTTAATTTCCTTTTGCCATGTAACATAGCACATTTCCCATTTCTTGGGATCAGTAGGTGGACTTTGTGGGGGGACATTACTCTTTCTAGCATACCATATAAGCCAGAAACCCTAAAATATTTACTATCAGACCTTTCCATGAAAAGTTTTCTAATCCATATCCTAAATTTTAACCCAAGCCTATGAACATAAGCAAACACATAGGGACCAACTGTTACTATAAAAATAAGAACAATTTTCATGAATATGTATTCACTAGGCAGCTGTAACAAAAAGATGAACAAGATAATGTTCCTGACCCCATTGGCAGTACAAAAGAACTCTTCATAAAAATCAGTAGTGCATAACTCTGATGTTTATAGCAACAATAATTGTTGCTATATTTGCAATAGCTAAAACATGGAAACAATCTAAATGCACACATCATGAATAGATAAAGAAGATATATATATACACATACATATTCATATCATACACACACCTACACAGAATATTATTCAAACATAAAAAAGAATGAAATAATGCCATTTGCAGCAGAATGGATGGAGCTTGATATTATTATAGTAAATGAAGTAAGTCAAAAAAAGACAGACAAATACCATACGATATCACTTACACATGGAATCTAAACTATGACACAAATGAATTTATCTATGAAACAGAAACAGACTCACAAACATAGAGAACAGGCTTGTGGTGACCAAGTTGCGGGGGGCAGGGGAGTGATGGACTGGGGTTTGGGGATTAGCAGATGCAAGCTATTATATATACACATATATACAGGATAAACAATGAGGTCATAGTGAACAGCACAGTGAACTACATTCAATCTTCTGTAATAAACCACAATGAAAAATAATATGAAATAAATAATTCCTTTAAAAAACAGTAGTACGTTGAAGAGCGACAACTCAGTGGTAGGACACACCTGTGTTTGAGTCACAGCTCTTATAAAGCTGGGGGACCTTTTTATATCAATATCCCTGTGCATGAGTTTCTTTATCTGTTCAAACAGTGCCTACTCCATATGGGTTCTGTGAAGATTAAATGCATATAATACATTTACAATATGGGTACACATCTCAGGTAATGCTGGTTTGGTTCTAGACTACTACAAGAAAGAAAATATTATAGTAAAGCAAGTCACAATTTTGTTGGTTTCCCAGTGCATATAAATGTTATGCTTATAGTACGTTGTAATCCATTAAGTGTGCAATAGCATTGTATCTACCCACTCCAGTGTTCTTGCATGGAGAATCCCAGGGACGGGGGAGCCTGGTGGGCTGCCGTCTATGGGGTTGCACAGAGTCGGACATGACTGAAGCGACTTAGCAGCAGCAGCACTGTATCTATAAAAAATGTATATATCTTAATTTAAATATATTTTATTGTTAAAAATGCTAGCCATCATCTGAGCCTTCATGAGCTGTAATCATTTTGCTGGTCTTGGTATTGATGGCTGCTGACTGAACAGGGTGGTAGTTGTTGGAGGTTGGGTGGCTATGACAGTTTCTTAAAATAAGGCAACAATGAAGTTAGCTGCATCAACTTCCATTTCCTTTCACCAGCAATTTTTCTATAGAATGAAAAGCAGTTTCATAGCATTTTACACACAGTAGAACGTCTTTCAAGATTGGAGTCAGTCCTCCCAAACCTTGCCACTGTTTTATCAACTAAGTTTATGTAATTTCTAAATCTTTTTGCTGTCATTTCAACAGTCTTCACCGGGAGTAGATCTACCTCAAAACCACTTTCTTTGCTCATCCATAAGAAGCATCTCCTCACATGTTGATTTTATCATGAAATTGCAGCAATTCAGTCACATCTTCAGGCTCCAGTTCTAGTCCTTCTGTAATTCCCACCACATCTGCAGTTACTTCTTGAACTCCTCCAATGAGGGTTGGAATCGTTCCTTTCAAACTCCCATTAGTGTCAATATTTTGACCCATTCCCGTGAATCACAAATGTTCCTAATGGCATCAAGAATGATGGATCCTTTCCAGAAGGTTTTCAATGTTCCTTGTCCAGACCCATCAGAGGAATCACTCCCTGTGGTAGGTATAGCCTTACAAAATGTATTTCTTAAATAAGTCTTGAAAGTTAAAATGACTCCTTGTTTCATGGACTGCAGAATGGATGTTGTGTTAGTAGGCATGAAAATAACATTAATCTCATTGTACATCTCCATCAGAGCTCTTGGATGACCAGTTACACTGTCAATGAGAAGTAATATTTTGAAAGAAATCTTTTTTTTTTTTTTTGAGCAGCAAATCTAACAAAGTGAGCTTTGTTAACAAAGCTGTGTCAGTAAGCCACATTGTAAACAGATATGCTGACATCCAGGCCCCGTTATTCCATTTATAGAATACAGGCAGAGTAGACTTAGCACAAGCTGGAATCAAGAAAGGCAAGAGAAACATCAACAATCTCAGATATGCGGGTGACAGCAGCCTAAAGAACTAAAGAGCCTCTTGGTGAAAGTGAAGGAGGAGAGTGAAAGACCTGGCTTAAAACTAAATATTAAAAAAAAACTAAGATCATAGCATCCAGCCCCATTGCATCATGGCAAATAGAGTGGGAAAAGGTGGAAGTAGTGACAGATTTCCTCTTCTTGGGTTCTAAAATCACTGCGGATGATGACTGCAGCCATGAAATCAGAAGGCATTTGCTTTTTGGCAGGAAAGCTATGGCAAACCTAGATAGTGTATTGAAAAGCAGAGACATTACTCTGCCAACAAAGGTCTGTACAGTCAAGGCTATGGTTTTCCCAGTGGTCATTTATGGTTGTGAGAGCTGGACCATAAAGAAGGTGGAGTATTGAAGAATTGATGTCTTTGAACTGTGGTGTTGGAGAAGATTCCTGAGAGTCCCTTGGACACCAAGGAGATCAAACTAGTCAATCTTAAGGGAAATCAACCCTGAATATTCACGGAGGACTGATGCTGAAGCTGAAGCTCCAGTATTTGATCATCTGATGTGAAGAGCCAACTCACTGGAAAAGCCCCTGATGCTGGGAAAGATTGAGGGCAGAAAGAGAAGAGGGTGTCAGAGGATGAGATGGCTGGATGGCATCACCGATGCAGACATGAACTTGGGCAAACTTCGGGAGATGGTGAGGGACAGAGAGGCCTGGAGGTGCTGCAGTCCATGGGGTCGCAAAGAGTCGGACACAACTGGGCAACTAAACAACAGCAACAGATTTAGCACAATCCTTAAAGACCCCAGGATTTTTAGAACAGTAAATGAACACTGGCCTCAGCTTAAAGTCCCCAGCTGCATTATTCCCCAACAAGAGTCAGCCTGTCCTTTGAAGACAAGCATTGACGTCTCCTCTATAACTATGAAAGTCCTAAATGGCATCTTGTCAACGGAAAATCGTTTTGACTACATTGAAAATCTGTTGAATTGTATAGACACTTTCATTAATTATCTTAGCTAGATCTTCTGGATAACTTGCTATAGCACTTGCTGCTTCACCTTGCACTTTAACTATGGTATGGAGATGGCTTCTTTCCTTAAAATTCATGGATTAACAAATCTCTGCTAGCTTCAAGCTTTTCTTCTGAAACTTCCTCACTTCGATCTGCCTTCATAGAATTGAAGAGAGTTAGGGTCTTGCTCTGGTTGGTTGCAGTTGGTTTGACCTTCTATCCTAGCCACTAAAACTTTCTCCATATCAACAATAAGGCTGCTTCACTTTCTTATCATTCATTGGAGTAGCAATTTTAATTTCCTTCAAGACATATACGTACCACTATATATAAAATGGATAACTAATAAGGACTTACCAGACAGCACAGGGAATGTTACTCAATAATCTGTAATAACCTATTATAGGAATAGAATCTTAAAAAGAGTGGGTGTATATATATATATATATATATATATATATATGAATGAGTAGGCTTCCCTGGTGGCTCAGCTCTGTATAGACTCCTCTTGCAATGCATGAATACAGGTTTAATCCCTGGGTCAGGAAGATCCCCTGGAGAAGGAAATGGCAACTCTGACCAGTATTCTTGCCTGGAGAATTCCATGAACAGAGGAGCCTGGCGGGCAACAGTCCATAGGGCCACAAAGAGTTAGATGTGACTTAGCGACTAAACAAAAAAATGTATATGTATAACTGATTGACTTTGCTGTACAGCAGAAACTAACACAACATTGTAAAGCAACTATACTCCAATAAAAATTAATTTAAAGAAAAAGAGCTTTTCCTTTGCATTCACAACATGGCTAGCCATTTGATAGAAGAGGCCTAGCTTTTGTCCTATCTCAGGTTTCAACACGCTTTCCTTGCTAAGCTTCATCATTTCTAGCTTTTAATTTAAAGTGAGCAATATGCAGCTCCTCCTTTCACTTGAACACTTGGAGGCCATTGTAGTGTTATTTACCAGCCTAATTTCAATATCACTGAGTCTCAGGAAATAGGGAGGCCCAGGAAGGAGAGAGGTGGGGGAACAGCCAGTCAGTGAAGCACCCAGAGGATACACAACATTTATTGATTAAGTTCACCATCTTATATGGATGTGGTTCTTGATGTCCAAACCAATTATAACACCAAAGATCATAGATTATCACAAGTATAATAATTAAACAATTTGATATATTGTGAGAATTTTACCAAAAGGTGAACAGAGACACAAAATGAACAAATGATGTTGGAAAATGGTACCACTAGACTTGCTCAATACAGGATTGCCACAAACCTTCAATTTCTAAAATATATATATGTATGTATCCGTAAAGTGCAATAAAGTGGAGTGTAATAAATCTTAGTCATAAATGTGACAAGATAGAGGTTCCAAGTAGGATTAGGAAAATTGCTCTTTTCCTCAACTTAGATATTTGAAGAGACATCTCAGCAAGATCAAAGAATATGCCTAAATTATTTTCTTAAACCTAACATTCTTAACTTTCTCCTAGAGATACCAACAGATATCAGCTGCAACAACCAAGTCTTTCTCCATGCTGTTGAAGTCTAGCCAGTAGCTGACTTCATTATCCCATCCTTGGCTGCTGACAATTAGAGGAACTTTTGGATCACTTGCTTCAACTGACCAGTGAGTATGGGATTCAAGTTTTGGAGGTGCGGGGGGCAGAGGGCGGCTCCAAGTTACTCAGACATCCCAAACTGAGTTCACCAGAGGGGCCAGGTAAGGACCTAGAGAATGACATTTAGATCCAGGCAAGAGGAGCACTTGCTCTGGGTCCCAGCTTGGAGGGCCCCATGTATCACAAACAGAAAAACATAAATTTGTTTTCTTTTTAATCCCATGAGAAAGATTTTTCTTTAGATACTAATAATTCATCGAGTTAACAGGAATTACAGGAGAGGATTATACAAACCGAATTCCTTCTCCCCACCCCTCCCACCCCACCAAAACCAGAAGACGTGGAGCTGAGAATACGTGCAGAAAAGAGAAAAATCACCACCTCTGGCTTGGGAAACCAAATAAAGAGTAGCTGCTCTTGTTCAAGTCTGACCATCTTGAATTCACCCAAAGTGGGGATCTATGCAGCCCAGATACTCCGGACAACCGCTCTCCTCCATCTTTTCTGCTCAGATGGTGTAGTTTTGGAGAGTGCTCAGAATGACTATTATTTCCCAGGTGGAAAAGTAATGTGTTAAGGAGAAACTGCCCTTCTCTACCGCTGGGTGGTGTGACCAAGTCAGTACCCCTTCTGGGTTGAAGCTGATTCAGTCACCACGCAGGAGTCCTGAGCTCTGGCCCAGATTTCATTCTGCCTTCTCCAGCAGGTTTGAGGTCTACAAGGTACAACTGGCCTAGGGAGAATGTAAGATCCTTAGTCTACAAGGCTCATGAACAACACCCAGCCACAGGCAATACGGCCCTGCACAGAAACCCAAGTCAGGCTGTGGGCATAGTTATGTGATTCATAACTTTTAAATTTCCCTTTCTCAGTTGTGCTGCTAGGGATGGATTTTGAGCCACCAATGACTAAAACTCTGAAACATAGAGGAAGCAGTGACTGGGAGATTTGAGGATTTTCCAAGGCCAGTGTTACACATCTTTGCAGACACCTAATCCATCTCCTCTTGGTTAAAGGACAGATTAGAGTTATTACCTTTGCTTTTAGTAAACCTATAAAGGGAAGTAAGCATTTGCATTAGCTAAAGAGTCAATTACTAAAAGCAAAGTCTAATTTGATACAGCCAGACCATTTCCTCCATATGGAAGAAATATGAATGGTTGAATTACTATGATAAAAACATGTTACTTTCTTCCTGAATCCAAAAGTAAGTTTAAAAAAAAATAACAAAGGATACCCAGGCATGTGTACTCAGTTGTGTCCAACTCTTTGCAACCCCATGGACTATAGCCCACCAGGCTCCTCTGTCCGTGGGATTTTTCAGGCAAGAATTCTGGAGTGGGTTTCCATCCCCTACTCCAGGGTATCTTCCCTACCCAGGGATTGAATCCACGTCTCTTGCAGCTTCTGCATTGGCAGGTGGATTCTTTACCGCTGAGCCACCTGGGACGCCCTAAGGATACCCATAAGTGAGTATAAAAACAAATGAACAAAAGCTTATCTATATATTGCAGGTGGGCAGCAGGGAAAGAAGAGAGAACAAAAATCAGTGTGCTTGAAATAAAAACCTGCCTTGCACTTTCAGGTATGTCTTCAGCTATCAATTAAATGCTTGATCAATGCAGCAAGATCCAGGGGGCTTAACTGAAGAAAATTAGTCCTTAAGAAGCTGGTCTCTAAAGAAGGATTCCATCCTGTTGATATAAGGCCAACAACCTTTTCAGTTGCAGCCGTCTCAGTGGGTTCAGGAGAAGAATCAGAATGGAACCATATGAGGTTGTCACAGAAAATTGACATCCAGAAGATTCCAGAGAGAGATTAAAATGGCTCAGTCTTTGATCCTAACAATGATCTGCCAATAGAGATAGAGAAATTTTATGAGAAATTTTGAGAACATTTTTTGAAGTATTTTTGCACTATTAAGATGCATTTAATAATCCAGGGGTTTTAAAGATTGTTTTGAATTATTCACTCTATTTTGCTTTGTTTAATTCAGCAAACATCTCTTTGAATACCAACTAGGTGGCTAGCTAAAGTGCGGGGCTTTGTGGTCTAAACCATGAATCACATAGTCTAACAGAAAGTGAAGCTAGTAAGTATTTAAAGAGAAAGAGGGGTTGTATGCCAAAGCAAGGTCATCTAACCTAATCTGGCTTCTTGCATATGGATAGAAACTAATTCAGGGTTGAGCCCAATATTATTTGTGTGGTGGAATAAACTGACAAGCCCTCCTTACTACCTGCCACCCATCAACTTTATCAGAAGACTTAGAATCAAAAATTTAACCAGATGCAGCCAATCCAAACTGGCACTATTCCTCTCCCTTAAGATAGCAAGAGAATATCTATTAGCAAAGAGTAAGAAGGGTCCGGAAAAGTAAAGAGATTCTCAGCTCAATAACCGGAGAGTTTATATTTCATAAGATCAGACAAAACCCTGCTGACAGGGGAAATACCATTACTATAGGACTGTATTGCTTAATCTCTGGGAAAGAATAAGGTTTATATTTACAAGGTCTGCTTACTTCACAGTGACATCATAAAATTATTCAGGTCAAGATTCTCAGTGGCTGAAAGACTAAGGGGAACCCACATTACCCTGACTCAGGAGACAAGATCCCACTTTCTTTCTGGATCCCTTTTTGAATCAAAAGCACCAGTATATGTCCAACTAGAGTCTGCAGTGTTGCTCAGGTTTGCAAGCAACAGGAAAATACAAATTTGCAAGATCCAAGGAGTTAGAGCTCACCCTTTGCTTGGGATAAGCAGAGTGTTCTGAGAATAGTGGGGCCATAAGCCTGAGAAATTTGTAAAGTTAGCTGCAGAATAAAAGTCTGCTGAAGAGAAGGATTATTTCAGGAGTTTTCCATGGAGACATGTTCACCAAGGCTCAACCAATAGAAGAGATGACTATGTAATCTAGAATTTGAGTCTCTACTCTCCATTCATGCATGCACACTTAGTCATCTCAGACCCTTTGCGACTCCATGGACTCTAGCCCACCAGGGTCCTCTGTCCATGGGATTTTTCCAGACAAGAATACTGGAGTGGGTTGTCATTTCCCCTTCCAGGGGTCTTCCCAACCCAAGGATCAAACTTGCGTCTCCTGCTTGGCAGGAGGATTCTTTACCACTGAGCCATATGGGAACCTCACTCTCCCTTTGCAGTGATACATTTCTGAGATCTTGGTTCTTTATGAGGAATCTTGCATGTGTGCCTTGAAGCTGTGGGTGCTTAGGATGGAGAGTAGATAGATAGGGCAAGTTGGCCTATGAAGGAAGTGAGGTCTGACCCACCCCTACTGTCTTGAGAAGTTGGATAGCAGGAGCTGGTAGAGCATTAACCCCTTCGGTTAGAGTAAGGGTTGGGATTACTTGGGTTATCACAGCAGCAAAGAGACCTGAGTAGAATGGAAAACTTCAAGAAACCCAAGACAAAATGTAAACTGATACAGTCACTATGGAAGATGGTATGGAGATGCCTTTAAAAACTAGGGATAAAACCACCATATAACCAAGTTCACTCAGACTCACGTCCATCGAGTCAGTGATGCCATCCAGCCATCTTATCCTCTGTCGTCCCCTTCTCCTCCTACCCCCAATCCATCCCAGCATCAGAGTCTTTTCCAATGAGTCAACCCTTCGCATGAGGTGGCCAAAGTACTGGAGTTTCAGCTTTAGCATCAGTCCTTCCAAAGAACACTCAGGGCTGATCTCCTTTAGAATGGACTGGTTGGATCTCCTTGCAGTCCAAGGAGACTTACATTACCATATGTAAAACAGATAGCCAATTTGCTGCATGGCTCAGGAAACTTAAACAGGGGCTCTGTATCAACCTAGAGGGGTGGGGTAGGGAGGGAGATGGGAGGGTGTATATGTATACCTATGGCTGATTCATGCTGAGGTTGGACAGAAAACAGCAAAATTCTGTAAAGCAATTATCCTTCAATAAAAAATAAATAAATTTTTTAAAAGGTTAAAAAAAATTTAAGTATTTAAAAAAAAAGAAACCCAAGACAAGTTGTCTAAAGAATGCCTCTTCACAACTGAAAAAGTGAGGAAGTCTTGAGTTATCAAGGCCACATTTAGATTAATGCAAAAGCATAAATTTAGCAAATACTAATGAAAAGCTTGTTTTACAAGTCAGTTACCAAAGTTACTGGATCCTGGGACACTAACAAAATAGCCCTAGTCCTGAGCACCCTGAATTTGCTCTCAATAGGTCTGGTCATAATCAGAGCCAAGCTGAGAGTTGGCCAGGTATCTAGATACAACTATTGGGCACTTCCAAGACTCAGCCCAACAATCGGCATCTTATGAAGTCTTCCCATTCCATTCCAAGCTAAGACACATGGGATGGTCTCTCTGTTCCCATAGCAACATGTAACATTCTCAATTATTACATATTGCACATTACTGTGTGACCATTTTCTGATATGCCCCAGGTTCAGGGCTTTGATTTCCTACAGAAAATGATTTCAGTTTGCTCTGCCTGTATCCTAAGCATAAGAGTTAGTAGCATTTCTGAGGACCTCAAATGGTCTTCAGGAAGTTACCACGGGTAGCAGGAGTCACTGTTTCAGTCACAGTTCCTATTCTGACTATAGCAACATTCCACAGGGATGCTACGGTACCTGCTACTACCCAGAATCCTCAGCTAGTCCTGAACAAATGCCTTCATGACTAATCCACAGCAAATGTTAGCTCCTGCTGTCCACGCCCAGCAGGATGTACCTATGCTAGCTGATCCATTTCTGGCATCTGGTAGGTCCAATGCCATCTCATCTCGAAAGCTTAGACTATGAGCTCACTGAGGACAAGGATTTGGTTTTTTATCCCTCCATCCCTAGAGCCCAACCGATAGCAGCCATTCACTACATCTTTGTTGGCTGAACAGCATCCCTGCAGATGGTCTAGCTTATTTTTAGGTGCATTTCTATACTTCCATGGAACTTATTCTTCAAATAGGTAAGCTAACCAGCCTGTGGCCATCAGTCAGGAAAGGGCAGTCCAGGAATATAATCTTATATCTATGAGCCCAGAGACCATGCTCCCTCTGCTGCTTCCCACATGGCTTCTCATGGAAAAATTATATTAACCTGTCTTTTACTCTTGACCACAAAGGAATAAGTAAAAAGTTGGTAGTGAGGAAGAAAATTCTAGTTAGGAGCATTTTCCCTGGTACTTATCCCATACTAATAGCAAGCTTAATACATTTCATGGTGAGCTTACTTTCTTCCAGACACCATGCTAGGTGTTCTACATTTATCAATCCATTTAATATCCATAGGAGAGAGGCTGAAATTATTACTCCTATTTCATGGATATGAAAACTGAAGTTAAGAGAGGAAGACTGCCAGAGGCATGAGGCTATCAGAGTTGATGGAGCTGTGACTGAATACCAGGTCTCTTTGACTCTTTACAGTCCTCAAACAAGCCTAAGTACATACAGAATTCGCTTCTCTGGAGTCAAGTTCCATGTCATTATGATCCACTCTAGTGATCAATGTGGAGGAGGCAATGGCAACCCACTCCAGTATTCTTGCCTGGAGAGTCTCATGGCCAGGGGAGCCTGGTGGGTTAGAGTCCATGGGGTTGCAAAGAGTCGGACGTGACTGAGCAACTAACACGCACAATCATCAATGAGAATTAATAATTAAATGCACAGATCATCTTCAATTAAGAGGAATGACAAATACATGATAATGAGGTTTAAAATGCTAGATTCATCCTAACTGATAAAATGCTAGACACTCACCAAGAATTGTAAAATTGAACTACTTAGAGCTTAAAAGGCATTGCAGGTCAGGGGGTTACAAAGTGAGATTTGCATTCAAAAGTACTGCTCTAACTGCTGCCAGGGAGATTACTTGGCAAGAATGAATGCAGGTGGGGCACTGGAAGGTCATTGCCATAATCCTGGAAAAAACTGATGACATTCTGAACGAGGGTGTAAATTTGGATTAGCTATTTCAGCTACATATGCACAGTCCATCCCTGCTCTAGCCTTAAAAAGTGTCTGATAGAAGACACTGTATGACTAACGTTTTCTCTTTTCAATATTTTCTTGGGGAAAAAAACCTGAAGAAACAGATCATTCAAGGCTCTGTAATATCTGGGTGTGTTCAGAAACTCCATTTAGAGAAGAGTTCCCTCACCATCAATCCATGATACCACAGAAGGTCTTGGAAGAAAGAACTTGCTGGGGAGGCTGTAAAGAGACAATGGGAGGCAAGCAGGAGTTACCTGTGGTACCAATGTGCTTCACAGAGAGCTAAATTTAAGGGCCATGAAAAGGACTACAGACATTAAAACACACACACACACAAACGGCGGCTGCTGCTACTGCTAAGTCGCTTCAGTTGTGTCCGACTCTGTGCGATCCCAGAGATGGCAGCCCACCAGGCTCCCCCATCCCTGGGATTCTCCGGGCAAGAACACTGGAGTGGGTTGCCATTCTTTCTCCAATGCATAAAAGTGAAAAGTGAGGTGACTGGACCAATACAGTATACTTACACATATATATGGAATTTAGAAAGATGGTAATGATAAACCTGTACACGAGACAGCAAAAGAGACACAGATGTATAGAACAGCCTTTTGGACTCTGTGGGAGAGGGAGAGGGAGCGATGATTTGGGAAAATGGCAGCGCAACATGTATGATATCATAAGTGAAATGAATCGCTGGTCTAGGTTCGATGCAGGATGTAGGATGCTTGGGACTGAGGCACGGGGATAGTCCAGAGAGATGGTGTGGGGCGGGAGGGGGGAGAGGGGGGTCAGGATTGGGAGTTCATGTACACTCGTGGCTGATTCATGTCAATGTATAGCAAAACGAATACAGTATTGTAAAGCAAAACAAACTAAAAAATAAAAATTAAT